>BSBM01000217.1:2587500-3187500 GCA_027924585.1 Larix kaempferi | reverse complement strand
TAGTATGCATCAGAAAACAAATGACCAAAGCATGAAATTAGTATATATTGGATTGATCAAGTAACAAAAGAGGTCCCTCACAAAGTTCTTCGTTATATTCCCATAATTCCACGTTTCCAACGACTATTCAGGTGTCAAAGTATAGCATAGTTTATGGATTACCATGCTAAGAACAAAAATGGCCAATTTTTAAAGATGCAACTCGTAATGTTAGACTTTCATTGGTAGCTGATGGTTTCAATCCATTTGGTGAGATTCATTCTACTTACTCACTGCGGCCTGTTTTCGTCATAAACAATAACCTACCTCATTGGATGATGATTAAGAGAGAGCACACAATGTTGGAAATAAGATTCCTCCGATGTTTCCAGAGAAGGAGTTGTAGGCGCTAATGGAGGATGCAAAGGAGAAGACATGAGAAAACAAGGAAAGACTAGGCCAGTCGGTTCAAGAAGGTATGACACATATCATATTTTCAATGAACAATGTTCAATTTTTTTTAAACTTTTAAATATATTTAATTTTCCATATCTAACATATTTTCAACCTTTCATAGGCTCCCCGACACCTCTAAAGAAACAAAGGCAAGAGTATAAAAACATGGCGAACACAAACTAGGGCAGGGTGGATATCAGAAGCTAAGGGCACGAATTGTAAGAATCAAACAATCATTATTTGTAGCCAACAATTAATTGATTTTTCTAACTGTAGTGAACAATTAATTGATTTATCACAAGCACTTTACATGGTGTTATGCGTTGTAGGGAAATGTTTTTCAAGAGGAAGCCATTGGAGAAGACTTGAAGCTCGGATTCAAGTACGGTTTTTAGAATGTGCTGGAACATCGAACAAGCTTGGGGCAAACCCCAATTTCCCCATTGATTCACAAAGAGGTAAATAAAATCAATAACCTCATAATTATAATGTACTTGTGTAATCTATTCATGAATGATTACATCAGAAAATGAATGTATTTTTTTGTTTTCAGGTTGAGACCAACAAAAGTAGCGAGGGTAGCAGTACTGAATCAGTACCACGCGATGGTGGGGAGCTTCCGATCCATTCATGTATATATGCTATAAAAATATGTATTCAATATGATTTTAAATACATAATTGATTACGTTTACTAATTAATATTTTTCTATGAATGGAAGAGCATGTATCTTCTCATGCTCAACCAGGAGAGGAACAAAATGAACACTCCAGTTGACTCAGCTAGTCATCTAGCAGGTAAAGATCATTGTAATGATATTGGAAATAATGAAATACGTATCTAAATTATAATTAGGCATTTATATCTATATAACTGTATTGGGTTTTGCAGATGATGCCCCTCTCCATCCACCTCCACCCCCTGCTAATCGACGTACTAGAACTATGGTACGGGGGTGCATATCCACACAATCAACAGAAAGAGAGGGCACAACAACTACAATAGGTCAAGACACCAAAGATGAAGTCCCCCTCTTCGAATTTCTGAGAAAAAAACCAAAACATAAAAAAATGTAGTTGTAAACATTTAAGATTTGTATTTGACTGAGAGAAGGCATGGAATATTTTCAGTTTTGTTACAAGTTTCTTGATCTAGTCGGTGCATGGTGATATTTTTGAGTTGAGGTTTCACATGTGTATGTTATTTCTCAGTTCATATTTTTGAATATGTGTGACATCTTTCGAGGACTGTGGTTATCCTCAAGGGAATGGCCACCCCTTCTTGAGTTAACCTGAGGAAGATGAGATGACCATATCGTTTATAATTGGTTTACTGTTATTAATGTTTTTGTTTTCAGTACTTTAATTATTTATGTAGATTTATGCTTGATAGTACTCTATTGATTAGAACAATTAGTATAACTATGTTTGTACTTTTTGAAATTTATATGCGAAATGTTTGCTCACTTTGTTTCATAGCTTATTTTTTAATATGTGTGACATCTTCTGAGGACTATGGTTATCGTCAAGGGGCTAGCCACCCCTTGTTGAGTTAACCTGAGGAATATGAGATGACCACATGAGCTTCCTTATCCTGGGATGATGATTATGAGGTTCCACTCATTGCATGAGACACATGATACGTATTACCACATACAGTTGAGAAGGTCGGGTAACCTACCTTGATGTTGACTTGATGTGCATGAGCCTAGTATGATGTCGTGTTGCCTTATTATGTTACGTTGACTTGCATATTTACTTGAATGTGATGTTTATCCTTGTGGTGACTCGTGATTGACCCTTGCATGGTAACGTTGAGCTATACAACCCTTAAATGTTGACGTCCAACTTGTTGATGACCAACATGACCCCGTAGAATTGTTGTCCACCCTTGCGTTGACCTTAATAGATCTCCTTATGTGCCATCCACCATAGTGTTACCTTATATGACTTTTTTGGAGTACTTTGCTATCATTTTTTATTGATACTATTTTTTATTTCTGAGGGTTGGATGATCTATTTTAGGGCCTTTTCCAGTTATGGGTTCTCTCCTTTCACAACTATGCTTTTCTAGTTGAGTCTCATGCAACCAACCTAACACTAAGAGGTTGAAGTATGAGGATAATGGAGTTCTTCCCCTACTGAAATATTATAACTTCTAAGAATATTATATTTGTACTTTATTATTCCGGAGATGTTTCATTCCTCTGTGAAGACCTTATTGTATATCTGGAGATGTTTATTCCTCCGTTGGAATGTGGTAACTTGGGTTATTATACTTCCCTAGTGGGGTCGGGATAGATTTAGTTGTAATGGAGTGTTTAACCCAGTGGTTAAAGTTGTGGCCGACCTAGTTAGTGTAAAAGTCAAGTTGGAGTTGTGTATAAATAGAGGAGGTGTGTTCCTCATTTAACACACATTGCACTCACTTGTGATTAGCGCATAGGAGAGGGAGAGATATGCTATGGAGGAGAAGGAGCTCATGTCTAGGTTTTACATCTTTGTATTTTCTGTTCATCTATATTGAGGAAGCTTTGCTGGGTTTTCTACCCACTGAGGGTTTCCCAAAATAAATCTGTGTCTCTTGTGTTTATGTTGTGCTTGTTGTTCTTTCAGTGATCCTATATATGCTATTGTTGTGAAATGGAATGTAATGATGATATTTTATATCTTAGCATATTAAATCTTAACATGGTATCGGAGCTATCCCGAAGGAAGGTAATGTATGGCACTTACGACACTTGCTTCACTTGCGACAATTTGAAGGTTAGGGTTTTATATAGAAAAAACTAGTCATCATGGAACTTTTTCTATAAATACATTTTGGAAAAGGTTAAGGGTCTGAAACCTTTACAGGTCATAGATAACATCCCCTTGTACCTTTTGTCCAAAGGAAAGCCTCTAATGCATTGTAGTTTGTGATTTATGATCAATATAAGTTAGGGTTTCTGCCTCTTCCAGATCTTAGTCATAAACAGGTGACCTAGGAAAAAAGGTCACAACTTGGGATAGGAAGCTCCAAATGAAATTTAGTAAAAATTTATAGGTAGTGCATGGACTGTACTTTCACAAATACGATTTTAGAGGCCGAAGGTGAGCTAGTGACATGTGGCACGCTGTACAAGTTTGCTCTCCTGTTTTATCCCATAAACAGGTCATATTGAGACACTTGGCATAACTCTCTCTCAGAAAATCCAATTGAGGTCATACCTATGGGGTTGGAAAGAAGACAGGTCCTGCTACCACAGGCTGAACTTTCAGACTCTTTGGATTCATAATTTTAGAGATGCACCAGAAACAATCAGTTGCATATTTATGTCAAAACAGAATTGTTTTCTGAGCACCTTCATTTTTGGCTTATCACTGCTGTGGGAATTTAGGGCTTCAGAGAAAGTTTGAATTTTTGGAATTGGAATCCATGGCTGAATGCTTCTCATAAAAATCAAAATTTAGAGACCATGATCGATTTTTTTGGTTGGGAAGAAGGCCGTACTTTCGGGATTTTGATCGGAAAGGTGGAAAATTAGGGCTTCTGCAAAAGTTGGAATTTTTGAAGTTTGTGACCACGGCTGGAAGATCCTCATAAAAATTGAAGTTTAGAGCTTTGGATCGAACCTTTTAATTGGGAAGAAGGGTGGGCTTCAGCAAACCCTAGTTTAGGATCCTGTCCAGAAGATCCAGAAGTTTCAAAGGCAATTTTGAGGGGTCAAATTTTGGAGATTTCAAAATTGAAGTATGATAGCTTGATAAGCTCATCAAGGTGCATATTTCCATCCATTCAAGAGTTTGAAATTCAAAGTTTGAATATTTAGGGTTTCTCTGACAAACCCTAATCCATCTCCAGATCCAGTTTTAGCAAATCAAAGTGGATTGGGTTAAAAGCAATCCTAACAGGTATGACTTGAGGAGATACAGGTATGTGTTGAAATCTGTTCATGGTTAAGTTTACGATATGTTTGTCTTCATGTTATTGAGATTAGTACAATTATGATTGTTTGATAATGAATGCATGTGAATGATAGAAGGCGTTCATTGATTAAGGTTATGACACTTATGATTGTACTAATGCACTTGTGGTGTTGTATGAGGATGATGTTGTCTGCTAACAAGATACAGGTACATCAAGAAAGACAAATCAAGTTCTATGACCATGATGACATAGGGACAAAGACTCATCCATAGTCTTTGAACACATAGAAAATATAGTTATGAGGTATGTATGACCTTGTTCTACTATGCTTAACCCATGAAATATGCAGGTTCTAGCACAAGGTCTCTAAATCATTGAAGAGAACAAAGAAGATATTGTTTGGGTATGTTAAGACATAACCAAGCTTGATAATCCAGGTATGTTTTCCTATATCAAGTTAGAATCCTACTTTGTTAGGATCTTAGGTAAGTATACCTATGTATGAAATGATCATGACCATACATACTTAAGATTATTTAGAATCATAATGTTTTGATAGTATTAAGACTATACTAATGAATGTATGATTATGTATGACATCATGATGATGACACTAGTGTACACTTAAGCATGCATAGTGGTCCAGGATGGATAGAAGTTCAAAATAGAGATCAAGCAGGAGGCAACCACATAAACATAAAAGATAAGTGTTTAAGTTGTCATCTGAATTACTTGTTGAATCTATGAATAGTAAATGATATTGCTCGTAGTAGTTGTATGCATTCCTAGAATATATCATGCTGAGTGTAAGCATTCATATGGCATTGAACAATATACTACTAATATGCATATGATGGGTAAGTTGGACAAAATTTCCATTGTTGTTTATCTAGAATGAAACCTCTTTGCTGACATGCTGAGAGTTGTGCACGCTCTTGATAGTATGTTCTGGTAGAGATGGAAGGCATCTAGATAGCCACTATATGCATGCAGGATAAGGAAAAGTGTTGTGCCAAAGTATTGTTCAAGATAGTTGCATAACTATGTGAAGCATATCTGTATGCATAATAAGTTATCATGTCAACATGATTTGATGATTATGAAGTATTACTAATCATGTAAGTAAATTTGATTTGTAGGAAAGATCATGAAGAATGATGAACACCGAACAAGTGATGGATGTTCAACAAGAAGACTTACAAATCAAACATAGTATAAAAGGCTCGTGGCTAGAAGATTCTCTTAGAAAGAGGAAGAGGATCATGACGAGATGTTTGCTCCAAGTGGCTAGATAAGACCATTCTCTTAATGGTGTAATTGAAGAAGAAGTGTGAATTAGGCTCTGTATGGGTACTTAGGATTGATAGTCATTTGATGAGCTTAATGATCACCATGGGTGATGCGGATTTCAACCTTTGCTACAAGGTTTAAGATGGTGTCTATATACAGAGGACATTCTTCTCTTAGATGGATGTAAGAAGGAAATCACCACAGAGTTCAAATGATCTTGAGGATCATATCAGTCGACCCATTTGACGGGAGATGGCACAGATAGATATGCAGACGATCACTCAATGCAAAGTGTGAATGATGTTCAGTCATAGAGAGAGAATTGATAGCTTCTTGACAAGCTTTGGATTTACCAGAAGTAAAGTTGATCCTAACCTTTGCTTTAAGGTTATGGATGATACTATTATTGTATGTGGATGATCTCTTTCTGACAGGGAATGAGAAACAGATCATGGAAAGCAGTAAGAAGCTAGCTACAAAATTTGAGATGAAAGATCTCGGATTGATGCATTACTTAGTAGGACTGGAAGTAAGGCAAGGCTCAGAAGGAATCTTTCTTAACCAGGGAAAGTATGCTGTGGAAATATTGAGAAGATTTGATATGTTGGAATGTACAACCATGGCCATTCTCATGGGTTTCGACTTGAAGCTGTTATCTGATGACTCATCAAAGTTAGTGGATGTAACTCTGTACAGACAGATTATTGGGTCATTGATGTATCTGACGAATACTACGCTAGATATATGCGTTGCGGTGAACAACTTGATTCAATATCTAGTGGAACCTAGATAAGTTCACCTGATAGCTGCAAAGCATGTGATGAGGTACCTGAAGGGTATGATAGACTTTGGTCTATATTATTTTGGATATCATGACTTCAGATTGTATGGCTACACAAATGCTGATTGGGTAGGAAGTGCATCAGACAGGAAGAGCACATCGAGTGGATGTTATTGTCTAGGATATGCCATGATCTCATGGTTTAAAAGGAAGCAGTATAGTGTGGCTCTCAGCACAGTTGAAGTGGAATATATAGCTGCTTGCTCTGCTCGTTGTGAAGCGATATGGCTTCGAAAGTTGTTATCAGGATTGGTTGACTTAGAGATGGACCCCGTTGTAATCCTGTGTGACAACTAGAGTTGTATCAAGATGGTAGAGAATCCAGTGTTCCATGATAATTCAAAGCACATAGAGATCCGATATTTTTATATACGAGATATGGTGCAGAAAGGAGCTATCAAGCTCGGGTATGTGAGCACTGACAAACAAGCTGCTGATGTATTGACCAAGCCTCTGTCTCGAGAAGAGTTTGAGTATTTCCGAGACAAGCTTGGTGTTGTTCAGAAGGACCCTCCTCGAAAGGGGGAGTGATATGGTCAATGATAATATTTGGATACTGTATTGATGTGGATGAGATTTCCTATAATGATGGTAAGGTCAATGATGAGGATACCTGTGTTGATATTGATATGTGTATCGATGATGAGGATACTTGTGTCGATGATGTGGATACTATATTGATGAGGATACTGTATCGTTGATGTGGATATTGTATTGATGAGGATATTGTATCGATGATGTGGATACTGTATTGATGTGGATACTTGTATCGATGATGAGGTTACCTGTTTCAACGATGAGGTCGATGATGAGGTTGTTGGTTACGACGATGAGGTTGATGCATGGTCCTTAGAATTTTTCTAAGTGGATGAGAAGGGATTGTATCATCCCTGGACTTAGGTCCCTGAATAGATATGTAGACTCTTGTCTTCGAGAAAGATTTTGGTGAATGCTGTAATGTGCGCTCCTGGACTGCTCAACATAGTAGTAGGTGATCATTCACAAAACCTATAATGATGTAATGTTTGCTCCTGGATTATTAGATGATCATTCACAGGTTGTAAATCCTTATAGATTTGATCTAGGTCACACCCCAGTTGAAATAGTACTGGCTCTATGGTTGACTGGAATGATGTAATGTTCGCTCCTGGACTGCTCAGTGCAGCAGTAGGTGATCATTCGCAAGTCCTGTAATGATGTAATGTTCGCTCCTGGACTGCTCAGTGTAGCAGCAAGTGATCATTCATAGGGGATAAAATCCTAGATTTAATCTAGGTCATGTCCAGTATGAAAAAGGACTGGCACTTTGGTCGGTATTGCATCATACCTGGATGCGTGGTTCAAAATGTACGTGATGGGGATTGCATCATCTCGGAACCACTAGTTCAAAATGTACGTGATGGGGATTGCATCATCCCCAGACTCGGTCCCTGAATCGATCCATAGACATATGTCTCCGAGAAGTGGTCCCTAGTGGACAAGAGGGGATTGCATCATCCCCGGACTTTGGTCCCTGAATATATCCGTCGACATATGTCTTTGAGAAGTTGTCCCTAGCGGACAAGAGGGGATTGCAGCATCCCCGAACTTCGGTCCCTAAATTGATCCATAGACATATGTCTCCGAGAAGTGGTCCCTAGTGGACGAGAGGGGATTGCATCATCCCTGGACTTCGGTCCCTGAATTGATCCATAGATATATGTCTTCCAAAAAGAGGTCCTTAGACTCTGTCTAAGTTGACGAGTGGAATGCATCGTCCCTATACATGTTATGGTGTCTTAAATGGATCATGTGTATTGCAGGGTATGCTGCTATGATGTTGTTGATCATGATGGTATACATGACGATGATGTTGATCATGATGGTCTAGATGACGATGATGGTGATTGTGTGATGACGATGCTGATGATCATGTGATGACAATGTTGATGATCGTGTGATGATGATGCTGATGATCATGTGATGACAATGCTGATGATCATGTGATGATGATGTTGATGATCGTGTGATGATGATGCCGATGATTGTGTGATGATGATGCTAATGATCGTGTGATGACGATGCCGATGATCGTATGATGACGATGCTGATGATCGTGTGATGGCGATGTCGATGATCGTGCGATGACGATGATCGTGTGACGACGATGCTATTGATTGTGAGGATCCAGATGATGATATTGCTATAGCTGTTCAAGTGTTGCAGAAGATGAAGATTAAGTACTGAAGATGTTGATGTTCCAGTATTGAAGATGTTCCAGTAACTGCTTGAGTTATTGATGATGAATAAAGAAAGCTTCCAATCATTTATAGATGTATCATGTATGATGTAGTTGATGACTCCTTGCTCCTGCAGATGTTGTTATAATATCCTTATCATTAAGGGGGAGTGTTGAAATATTGTAACTTCTAAGAATATTATATTTGTACTTTATTATTCCAGATATGTTTCATTCCTCCGTGAAGACCTTATTGTATATCTAGAGATGTTTATTCCTCCGTCAGAATGTGGTAACTTAGGTTATTAGACTTCCCTAGTGGGGTCGGCCCAGAGTTAGTTGTAATGGGGTGTTTAACCCAGTGGTTAAAGTTGGGGCCAACCTAGTTAGTGTAAAAGTCAAGTCGGAGTTGTGTATAAATAGAGGAGGTGTGTTCCTCATTTAACACACATTTCACTCACTTGTGATTAGCGCATAGGTGAGGGAGAGATCTGCTATGGAGGAGAAGGAGCTCATGTCTAGGGTTTACATCTTTGTATTTGCTGGTCATCTATATTGAGGAAGCTTTGTTGGGTTTTCTACCCCATGAGGGTTTCCCAAGATAAATCTGTGTCTCTTGTGTTTATGCTGTGCTTGTTGTTCTTTCAATGATCTTGTATATGCTATTGTTGTGAAATGGAATGTAATGCTGATATTTTCTGTCTTAGCATATTAAATCTAAACATCCCCAACATATCATGTTGAGTTTATAATTGGTTCATATCTAATATATGTTGATACTGTTATATATAGATTGTTATTGTTATTACTGTTATTGTTTTCAGTACTTACATGGTTATTGTAGCTCATTGCTTTTGGGACATGCTGGAATTGAAGGATAATGAAGAATATTGAGGTATGGTTTCTGCATTGCTAACTCTAGATATCATTCATTAGATATAATTACTCTAGCTAGTTGTAAAGTAAAATATTCTTGAATATTTAATTATATTAACATGAAGTTTGTGAAATTCCTAAATGGTGACTCGCAAGTATGATATTAAGATAATTTTGTGGTGGATGTTTCTCAGGTTAGAGATATTTACAGTGCTGGATATTATTCGATTTTGGTCACAATTGATATGCAAAGTGCATTTGATAGAATTCTAGCTTCTATGCCATTCAAGGGGCAGGTTATGTAACTACTTTGCTTCCTCATTTTATTTATATTTTGCAGTATTCAGTAAGCAACACTCCAAGACAATCAATTAAGCATCATAATTAGGTATATTTATTGTTTTCATATTATTTTTTCAACACTCGAAGGTTATTGCAAAGCACTTTCTCGATGTCAATTGGACTTAGAGGCTAGAATCATTTTGTGCTCAAAATATTCCATAAATTTGTAAGGACATTGCAACTCCCGTTATGCATCAACGCTTTAATTATTTCCACGTTACATTGCACAAGATCCTAGCCTCTAATACCTACACCAAGTCGGGAAACTATGTTAAGTCTTAAAATCCTCAAAATAGTTTTGTTGGTGCTATCCAAGTCTGGATTTGGATTTGGTATGCACTTTTCCTGATTTGAAATTTGAGTCATGTGTAGAAGAGAGTAATCAAAAGCTAAGCTTGTTAGTAAGCTTCCAATGACAAATATTGGAATGGAAAATCCTTAAAGTCAATGTATATTTTAATGACCAGTGAATTTAGTAGACAACTCTCCTAATACAAGAAGAGAAAATTGTGTCCAAGATGGGTGCTTGGTTCTTGACCCTCTAGTTATGTGGGAAACGTATTATTTTGGCCAATACACATGACAACCATTCAACAAATTGGAAACATTTTCCAGAACTAAATTGATTACTAAATCATCCAATCATAATTATGGGCATCATATGATACCTATAGCAGCTTGGTGGCCATGAGATCCATCCCTTTGATTCCCTATATCAAGTGTAAAGCAATTTTGGGTGCATGTCAAGCCTCAAATAGAAGTCTTCAACTAGTCTAGGTACACAACAACATTAATGAATTAATATGGGCATGTCATAGTCCCTCAAAAATCAATCCTGTGTACTTAACAACCTTAAACAACAACAATAATTAACATCCTCCCTCCACTTTGCATCAAACTAGTAGGAAACACGAAGTCTGGCCAGTTTTTGGAGCGTGGAATACAGTTAGGGGTTTCTATATCAACCAGTAAATCATCCCTAATCACAATATATGACTGAAATATCAATTATGAGCATACCTCGTCCTCACAAACAGGTGTCAAGGTGGTCATAAATCAATTCTAGGTGTTTTAAATAACAATTTTGAGCACATAAAATCCCTAAACAATAGTAACCTCTAAATATGGGCATGTTATGGGAATTTTGGAAGGTACACAAGTCTTAATTAATCCTCAAACAATCATAAAATAGTTGTAATTGAAAATATGGGCATTTCCTAGGCAGCAAGCGCATGAGAAAAGCAATTCGAGGCAACCTTGGATATCATAAACAACAGTATTTGGGTTTGTTTTAAATTGTGGGTAGAAAGCAACCCTAAAAATGACCTCAAACAATCCCATAGTAGCCTACAAATGAATTTTGGGCATGTACATTGGTGAAAGAAGCAGTTCTAGGCGGCTTTAGGTAGATATGGGTGCAAAGGAGGCCTTAAACAATAGTTTTTGAGGTAGTAGCAACAAAATAATAGACATGGGAATGATCTGGTCATTCATCCCCTTTGATCATTAAAGAAAACCTTCAAACCCTTAAGCAAAACTGTAGCAACTTGAAGAAGGTCAACATCTAGCTTGGAGGATGGTTTCACTCATCCCTAACCTCAAATGCATGGGTGTACCATATTATCCATTAAGGGTTAGAAGGAGGAGTGCTCTAGCCCAAATCAACCCTAATCCATTCATAAGTTTAAATCAAATCCAAAACAAAAGGAGTGATCATCCAAAATTTATGAATAATCATGCTAAGATATCAACTACTAGCCATAATTCAAAACATATTATATATAAATATGCTTCTAGACAACACACTAGGACTCAACTAATGTGTTGGGTTGAGGGATTTTGTAATTCTGTGGACCATGTTGCCTTATTTTCATCCATAATTTGTGAGTAAGCCAAACAAAATCTTGATAATTCCTTTTGGCATGCCTTGGAGTGATAGGGCTTGATTGGGTATTTTTTTGAGGATCTTGGGAACAATCAGTTGGAACTCTCCTAACATTTGAGGCTAAAGAGGAAAATCCAATGATAGGGACTTGTTTGCTCAATTAAGAGAGGGAGATGTCTCTGTGATGCAGTACACTAGTGTGGGAATCTCTCTACTATTCCAGTGGGACTCATCACAAGGGAGTGGAAGGTGTGAACTATCTTTCTGACCTTTTCACTTATGCATCTTTGCTTGGGGTATCTACATTGTGGCCAATTCCTCCAGCATTTGAGATTGGTTGGTAAAGAAGAATGAGCAATCTAGATTCTATTAGGATTGTTCCTAGATATAGTTCAAATGGATTGTTGTCTATGAGTGTTTTCTTGCTAGATATAGAGAGATGGACACTTATTATCTAAATGTAAGAAGGTAGCAAGGGACACCCGAGGATGACATATGGTAGAAAAATGATAATATCTCCCTTATGTCTCTTAACATATGGGGTATATAAGTCCCTCAAATATGGGCATGCCACAGTCCCTCAAATATAAATTATGGGTACTCAACAACCTTAAACAACAACAATAATTAACATCCTCCCTCAACTGTGCATCAAACTAGCAGGAAACATGAAGTCTGGGTAGTTTTTGGAGTGTGGACTATAGTCAAGGTTTTCTATATCAACTATTAAATCATCCCTAACCACAATCTATGCCTGAAATATCAATTTTGGGCATACCTCAGCCTCACAAACAGGTGTCAAGGTGCTCATAAATCAATTTTGGGTGTTTCAAATAACATTTTTGAGCATCTAAAAGGCATAAACAACAGTAACCTCTAAACATGTGCATGTTCTGGGATGTTTGGAAGGTACATAAGTCTTTATTAACCCTCAAACAGTCACAAAATAGATGTAAATGCAAATATGGTTGCGTCCTAGGAAACATGGGCATGTCCAGTACTGCTGCGTTAGGCTGGTCAAAATGTGGTGTTCTATTTCGTGGACCAGATTCATTCATTTTATTAGTATTTTTGCGGTGCTTCTCCGATCCAGAGTGATCATACTCCTTGTGTCCCCTACTGCAATTAGGGTTTCAATTCTTCATTCCTTCTCAAATGAAGCATTTCATTTTTGAGTTATCTAACAATCTTGTTAAACTAGTTCAACTTAGTTTCATGATGGCTATGAGGTTGTTCACCAACTCCCGAGACATTTTGTGCATGGTGTGGATTCCCTTGGAAGATTCCTCTACCCACTCCTTTGTTCTCCATAGCTATAAATGATGTGTAGGTCCCATGATTCGATACAAAGAGAGTCGACATTTAATTCTGAACTCTTCCCAAAATAATGTTAGAGTCAACATTGCTTTCAACCATGTTTTATTCCATTTCTTGAACCTTTCTCATAGCACTGTCCAACGTATTAATACTATTTTCTTTCAAGGTCATATTTGAAATTTGTTGGCATCGCATTTTTTACATCCAAAATTGAAAGGTTCATTAGGATGCTAGTATTCAAGGATCGTATGTAGCATCCATAAGAATATCAAATTAAAATCCCTAGTCCTTTCATTTTTCTCTAATTGTATTTGAGTAAGTTGTGTGAGCAGAGTATGATAAGCCACAAGTTGTGCATATCTATTCAAAAAGTGGGTTGGATGGAATGTATGAAGACCTGAATTTGGGTATGTCTCCTTGTTGGATGGGATAATCATACCTACTAAGCGTCTACCATTTTCATGTCAACTTAAAAAGACTTTGGTGAACTAATGCAACAACAATGCAAACTTGAAATAAATTAAAACAATAGAAAATTTCTTGTTCTCCTTTGACCTTGGCTATTAGTTTCACCATTGACCTGTCGATGCACCTATTGCTTCATTAGATTAGTGAATGACACAATTTCATATGGTGTCTAAGTTAACAAATTCATCATTAAAAGTTGGGTGATCATAGTATATTGGCTATCCTCATAGAATATATGTTTCCTTTTAGGGATCAGTTTTTTGTATTTTATGCTATACAATTGATTGACTTGTATCATGAGTTACTATTGCATTGATATTTATAGGATCAATCATTTCACTTTGCTTATGTGTAGGGGAAGAGATGGAAATTTGAACCTTTTTTCTCTACACAAATGAGCTACCTATTATAAACTCTTCAAAGAAAACAGGATGTTGACAAGCTTATCAAGGATACATCGGACAAAGTTTTGGTTCTCCAATTTAGAAGGGCCACAGGTGTTGTTTGCATGCAGCTTGATGAAATTGTACTCTTTCTTATCCTCTTCCTAATGCATTTTTTAGTATTTATTAAAGATGCTTATGTTTTGGTTATATTATATTTATGTTTTGTCTTGTCTCATTTTTTCTATGGCCACATCTTGCAAAAGTTGTACATGGAGTGTCCAAGTTTGCATCAATAGATTTAGTGGATGTTGATGTACAGGAAACCAAAGTTTATCTCAAGTAATTTGACATCACTTTGATACATGCTACAATCTTCTTCTTTAATGCACATCATATGAATATGGACTCAGGGTATTTCCCTCTTCCTCATATTCAATTTGGTAGGATTTATACATCTTGTTTTTTCTTTATCTGTAACCAACAATGTTGTGATTTATATTATGAGAGTAGATATTTTATGATCGACAATGATATTAAATTTGTCCATGAGACTCATTTATTGATTTACAAAAAACATATTTTGAGTAATTACATCATCTAGATATAGAGTATTCAAGTATAGCTAAAGTTTCTCATAAAATATTTGTGTGTCTTGTTTACCTAATGTACAAGATGTTGAAAATTATGTAAGAGACAATGTCTACTTTATTTTGGTTTATTTTTCTTTTTGCATATTTCTTTTATAGGAGACCTTTTGGTGCTCCTTCTTTGTAAATACATCATTGTACTAGGCAATCACATTGACCTACTTTTGTGATCATTTGTCGAATATTAATAAAATTATGTTATCTTATGTTCACAATTTAGCTTGCAAGTCACATTAATGATGGGTATCATTTCAAATCTATTCATGCACATAGTTCCTTGGGTAAGGATGCATCATTTGGTATTTCTACTTCATTTTTTGATATTCTAAACTCCACATTCACATTGAGTGAAATCAATGCTATTATATTCAATTACTATCATCTATTCTCAGCCTAGAAAATCAACATGTGTGGTATTTCAATCATTTTTAGTTTTGAAAATCAAAGTTATATATTCAAGTCCCAGTGTGCATAGGTAGGGCCTAGTTGAATATAATTCAATTATTTAATTATTTTTCGTAGATCTCAAAGGAGAAGACTGTTGGTCTATAAAACGTTGGTTCACCAATAGAAGAGGGGTTTGAATTTTGGTGATTTGCTTGCAAGGAAATGGAGATCAACTCAATTTTTCTTACCAGCCATCTTCTCTCTCTCTCTCTCTGAAAAGTTGATTGTATCAGCCTAAATTTGTGGAAAATGGAAATTGTTATTCTTGTATATTTATTATGTATTGTACCTTTCAAGGATAAAATATATGGAGGGATTTCATTTGTATCTTGTATATCTTATTGGATTCAAGGTAATTGAGTTCTTTTGATAGATGTATCGTCCAAACTCCTTCAATTAACAAATCCAGTAATACAAGTATCATCTGTTTCAGTGCTTAGTTGTTTGTATTTAGTTGATTTTGTGCAAAGTATTTATGGTTCATAAATATTTGTAGGTTCATATTTGTCTCTTATATTACTATTGTGATATTTTGACATTAATCTACCTCATCCAATATTTTAATCAGTCTTCTCTTCATTTTCATATTCACAAGCACTTTGGTTGAATCCATAGCCTTGGTGTTGGAATTGTTGGTGTAAAATGTATATTGTACATTTGGCCATTGCGCAGTAATATGTATCATTAGTGCACTTGAAATCATGGCCAAGGCCATACTTTATTATTCTTTTATTGTATTACTAGGTGTGGTTAAGGCATACATAGTCACTGATATGTAGGCTCAATTACCCTCTTTGCGAGTGTGCCCAAACTTATGTGGGCATGTAAACCTATTGATTGGAAACCCGACCTACTTGAATGGTATAAATACACCACTCGAGCTTCATTTGTAAATGATATTTTTTATCATTAAGATAAGGCTCTCTAATATGAAGTGTTTAAGCCTACTAGTACCCATATCTAGTATTGATGCATTCTAGTTCTTTCTTTGATTTTTCTCTCACATGTGCATTTGAACTTCTTCCTAGCACATTAATGGAGAGCTCCAACAAACAATTTTAGTGTTTATTTTTATTTTATTGGTATGTTTTTGGGTTAGTAGTTTCTTCTATTTGATCCCCTCATTATTCCACAACTCTCGATATCTGTGGAAGTATGGTTTACAGATCTAATTTCCAAACACTTGGAAGTAGCACTGATTGAAAGAACCAAATCCTAGATAAAAATGCTACCATTCATATCATTGTTATAAACAAAAAATCTTCCACTTTTTAGACTATAAGAAACACAAATCTACAATTTGTATCCACATATAACATATTTTTAACATTGGTATGATAGATTTTATGCAGAATTTTAGCCTTGGGGCATCAACCTGTGAAGATATGCTTCACATTTGGTTTAAATTTGTTGCTAACATGCTTATTTCATATATGCTTTCATCAAGAAAACCCTCTCATAGCAAGAATGCACTAGCTCTAAAATGAGAGGGAGACTGTGAGGTAATATTGGATCTCTACCTAGACATTGTCCATTTGACCCTTTCAAGCACCTGACTCAGGAAAATATCAGGTGACAACATGACTAACTATTTTGGGTTACCATGAACTTACTAGAAGCATTGCACTAGTCCCTGGTGATCACAACAGTAAATCAAAATGAAAGATTGTTGTTTACTTCACTCTCAATAAACCTAGGTTCATAAATCATCATGTCTTATTCATCAATCATCATGGCTATATGCTTTTTGAAATACTAAATCAGGCATCTACAAATTGTACATTTTTTATATCTAAATAAAGAGTTACAAAAATTTGCAAAGGATAAAAAATTAAAAAGATATAATATGCAAATATTTCAGTTCAACGGAAAATGAAATCAATGGCCTGGTAGTCCTAGGACCATTTAGAGTAATGACCATAACCTCAAACAGTCACAAACAAGGAAGGAAACTTGGGCAGGATGATTCAAACATGGCCTTGATATGAAGAATGGCCAGAAAATTGTGTGCTTTTCTAACCATCCTTGCATGTCTCATTATCTATATTTTTCCCTTATTACACCAAAAGACAAGCATTCATGTTCAATAAACTACCCCTCACCTATAAATTGGCCATCCTTAAGGTGAAAGGGGCAGTTAGTGGTTCTTCTGATGATACATCTAGATCAGAACTCAATGGAGGCTACTAGGAGTTGCTTGGATATATTTTGTACTATTTCTGGAACATTTGTTAGTCAACAAAAAACTAACTATTGGTTGGTTTGGGTTGATGATCCACCAACCTAGTTCCCATCCTTATAGAATTGGGTAAATATTACATAGGTTGTCCATTATTTATGGATTTCGTTATTTAATAGTATTTTAGTTCTTGATATGTGGAACTAGTATCTTAAACGACTTCAGTTCAAGCTTCTAGTCTGACAATATAAGGATATCCCCATTGCTAGTAATATTACTATGGTTTCAAGCATCCTTCAAGCCTCCCACATCTAATCCTCTTGACCACCGACTCAACTCCCCTGCACCACCCTGCCTCCCTATGCTTGTAGACAACTCTGTTTCTTTGTCAATATGTTCTTCTCTTCTCAAACATAAATCAACAACCAACATGTATGCCAAGTATAAACTATGCCTTTCTCAATGTAGGCACATACTCTTCATACACTCAATTCTTAGATTATAGTTTAGTGAGTTCCTCTGACCTTTACTTCAATCTTGGATTCCTCTGTCCATGTTTCAATTCCTTTGTCGTGTACAATCTTTTAGCATCGTAGTCCCACTATGTTGATCATGTAGCTTTAATTTTCCATCATTCAGGAAACCCGCGACCTTATCTATAACAAATTCTTGGTCTTCATCATCTGCTCCAAATCATCACTAAACTACCATTTGCATAAAATTATTACTTTAGTTCATATGCTAGTTCATGGATGGTATTGTTTGAACATTAATTGTGATAAGTCTAAATTATTTTGGAGATCAAATATAGGGTATACCATACATTCATAACAACAGTGAGACTACCAAATTTCATGTCATATCATTTCCAGAACTTGTTAAGGTATTTTAGGAGACAATTCAGAAACTAGAAACCTCCATCAAACTTGGTTTGTGCTACAACATCATTGATGTAGACCTATGTATCATTTACATATAGTAGCAATATATCAAAACTATCTTTCAATGATTGTGAAGATGATAAACCAAACATACAAAAGATAACCTCTGTCGTACCCTAGATTAATTTTGAACCAATACAAAGGTTGTTCTATTGTTCAGCGTGCAAATTTTGATCAACATATAAAATTAAGAGTTAAAGCATCATATCAATGAATACTATGAAAAAGTTTTGTTGGCTGAGTATTGGAATCTTTTTCATGCCATATATCAACATGATATCAATGTTCCTTTACACACTTTAGTCTTGCGATTTTAGAACCCTGATCACAAAAGATATGATCTGCGATTTGTGAGCACAAATAAAGAGACAAAATTGTGATCTTAGTGACTTTAGAACCAAGCAAAAAGATTAGATATGTGATTTTGTGATCTTAATTACAGAAACACAACTACTATTTCAAGATAGCCATTGATTTCTCTCTTTGTAAATTCTACATGTTCCCTCATTTATGTACAGGGCCAAACTTATTGTTTGTGTTTTCCCTACAAGGAGTGATCTACAATTTTACCCATAAATGTATCCATTTCATCTTTCACTCACACTTCAACCACGCATACATGCAATCACTGCTATGAAACCCCAAATTTATTCATATAGAATTCATCATATTTTTACTTCAAGGACCACTACAAGCACATTTCACCAAATTGATTTGATGGTGACCCTATTTAGTTCATTTTATAGTTCCAAATTACAACATTAAAAAATTATTATTGACATATATATATTTAAGTAAAACGTTCAATGAAGGAAAATGGTAAACCTCAAAATGTCAAAAGAAAATAGTATGACATGTAATATTCTAGTGAAATTCCAACTCTGCTCCTAATGGTCCAAATGGATTCTAACACCCTCCCACCATTTTAAAAAAAAAAATGCGTCGTTATAGCAAAGGTTAGTAGTTAATACTTGGTCATCTGGTAACGAGTTCTCATCGCTATATTGATAGACTATTCATCGTTATACTAAACTATCTGTCGCTATAGTGATGGTCACTTGGAGCACTAAACGACGAAATTGCTATACAATCAATGGAATAGTCCATTGCTTGTATAAAAAATTCATTGTTTGGTGCTCCAAGCGACCATCACTATAGCGACGTCACTTGGAACACCAAATGGCTAAATTGCTATACAAGCGACAAACTGTTAATCGCAAGTCTGGTGCTTGGTGTTCCAAGTGACCATTGCTATAGTGACGAAGAATTGTTGCCATATGTTAAAAAAAAAAATGTTGCCCATCACTGTAGCAATGAAGAAGTGTTTCCATATGTTCAAAAAAAGAAATGTTTTTTGTCTCTATTGTGAGGAGACTTTGTTGCTATAATGACCGTTGAATGTCGCTATAGTAAAGATGTTTGATTTTATAAACATAACTTGCACACACCACGTTTCATACCTTTCAAGGTGCTATAGCGACGAACCTTGTAAAGTGTTTCTACAATGACGAAACCTTTTCCACGAAAAAAGGGGTCATGTTTGTCGATATAGCAACGAACATGTCACGCACCCAAATTTCTAAACTAGTAAAAATTGGAAATAATTTTTTTTTTTTTTTTATCATGGACAATAACAATAAAATATAAAACAGGCAAATTCCTCTTTCAACATAACCCTGGTTGATTATTCATCAAAGATATGGAACATACATAGGCATTCATATGATTACTAAGCCATTAACTTTAGTACAAAGTTTTCCGATCACATTTGTCAAATGACTCTGACTTTAATTGGCATAACACATGTTCAAACATACTTAACTACGCTATTATAATCATATATGTAAATGAGAGGCAATCACATAGACAAGGAGTCGTATATACCGGAGATTAAGGACGATAAGAGACACCAACCTACTATCAATGAATTTAAAGCACACTTGCATCTGTTTCTAACTTAAACACATAGATGCATGAGTAAGTCAATATTAAGCAATCACTAATTAGATTTTTCCAACTTATCTACACATGTAAACCAAAAACAATGTTATAAATAACCACCATCATAAAAATGCCTAGGGTATTCAATTTTAAACAACCACAATGGAGAAAATATTTGAGACTTAACATCAAGAGAGATATACACAAAGAATACATACCAAGAGAACATTTTGACATGGTTCACCCATATCTTGGGCTACATCCACAAAGTCTTGGGTTTTTATTATTTAATCAAGGAAGGAAGAGGTTACATCCAACAACGAAATTGTTGCCAACCACTTTCCTACAATTCTCTAGCTTCTCTCATAAAGAGCTTAAGTAATGCTAACTCTATAGCCAACCATGGCAACATAACCTAATTCTCTACCAAATCTATAAGCCATCTTAGTTATGCTATAAATCAATTCAATAATATATAAATAACTCTTTCCATATCCTCCATGCTTATGTACTCACCAACATAATATTTTTGTAATTGTAAACCTTTTCCTTGCTTTCATACTTAGTTTATCAATATATAAAAATCTTTAATTAATAAATAGTTCAAGGTAACCATTAGGATGATCTAGACAATTCTTATTTAAACAAACTTGTATTTCCTTTAAAGGCCTATATCATGTATCAGTAAAATGCATTAGTAGCAGACTAAAATAGTTTCTTTAAGATTAAAGTAATATTTAAGTCTAAGCTTCTTTTCCAATAATTTCACACTAAGAAACCCACCAAGGTTCATCTTCCTTTTTTTTTAGGATCTAGTCATAATTATAATGAGGTTAAGTCACTCTTATATATGTGAGGCTTATGTTGACTATTCAATACCCTTATTTCGACCCAATTACATCTCTTTACTTTACCATTATGTAAGAATTAACTAATTGAAATAAGGATCTTTTGATATAGTTTACTATAACCGAACCAAATAGATGGTTAATCTTAATCATTATATATGTAAGGTATAAAATGGAAATGGGGAAAGACAAGGTATAACTTTCGATCACGGCGATTACCCTATAGTGTAATTATATAATGAGTAGGTATCGTGATCTTTTAATAATATCATAGGTAAAATAAACGAAATGCATAAATATCCTCAACATGGCAATGTACCTAAAATCGTGGCAGTCTAATATCTGCACCGCAAGAAATAATTTATACACACAGATCTAAAATCTAGGAAACAAGAAATTGCTCCAAGACGGCCGTAGCTTGTATTTCGACGGGAGAGAAATCTTTTTTTTTAAATAAAAGGAAAGATCTTCCTTATCGTAATCTACTATTTATTTTTCTACTGAGGAATCGATTCTATATATAAAAAAATATATGCCATTCGTCCATCACCATATAGCAGTCATAATTTAAATAACTAACAGTTGCAAATTAAACCTAAATGGAAACTTGCTGCGGGGTCAATGTTTGGTCGACACAACAGTTAAAACATGAGGCAAAAACTTTAAAACATAACTCGTATTCACCAAGGCGCATAGATTCTTGGGTATAAGCACACCAAGTCTGTAGATGATGAAGCTAATCACAGCGACATCCTAAAAGTTACAGGATCTACTTTATAAAATGAATATAGGATAGTGTGATCAATATCACCTCGAGTCGCTACTGAGGTAGCAGTAAAAGATATAAATAAAACAATCAAATTCTATAGGGTTTAAGAAACTGGATAAAATGACCCTATCAGTGAAATCACAATGGTTGCTATAGATTGCACTTCTGCGATCACAGACAGGGTATAAAAGTATCTTTATGATGTACAACTATTGCTTAGATTGTATCTTTTGATCACTGCACAGTTATGTATATATATATAAAAAAAAATACAATTACTCCCCAATCGCATTTCCTCACAAGTAGGTTCCGTATATAAAACATCACACAACTTAAAGCTAAATAAACCCAACAACCCACACGGCGAAAATTCCAAATTAACAGCGGGGAATGCAAAGAAAATAAGAAATACCTCCATATATATCGATTGATCAAGAGCTATGTTTCATTCTCGGATAATTTGGTAACAAAAAGGTTACGTCCTCACCTCCGACAGAGATCGACTCGTATTTCAACGATACTCTTGCAGAAACTAACTCAATCATAGAGCTCTCGGCCTCTGTCTACTGCTGTAGACTCTTTCCTCGGCGAGCGTGTTATCCCCAACAAGCTCTAGCATGCATCACAATCTACCGAAAGTGATTTTCCAAAAGCTACCCCCTTCTCTTCCCTCTCAGCTTCTTTAAGAAATGAGTATGGCAACGATAGTGTGTTCGTCGACATTTGGCCTCTACATGATGACAAATGGCGTCTTGTCTGGTGACAATACAGAAGCCATGCCCCTTCGAGGAGACAATCCCCATGGATTTCTCGAATACGATTCTCCACTTCTCTTTCGGTTACATTTTACTTTCCTCCACGTTGGTCAAAGGAAACGCACCTACTTGGGTGGCATTAAAAGCATGTATAAATCACCAATACTTTGATTATACCACAAGCATTCTTCCTCGAATTCTTTTGGCAAGCTATCACCTATATGGGTGATATTTATTTTATTTAGAACTATGTCTCTAAACTAAGGTTATATGGAACCACAATTATTCTAGGATGCGTTGAGTCGAAATATTTTTACGATGTTATTTATGTACATTAATACAAATAATAATACCTTAATAAAAGATGACCTTGTTAGTGTGGATATAGTCCACTTAAATGCATTTTTATGACTATATCCTCATATCTTGCAAAATAGATTATAATACCCTTTAAAATAAAGTGACTATATCTTATAACCTTTTTAAGAAGGAAAAAAAATAAAAGTTCAAACGTTAAATCTACCTTGACCTATTTCCATAATACTTTTCTTTCTCATGATACCTATTATATTTGTTGACATATAGGATCCTTTCTCCAATTTTAAGAAATCTTAAACTTAATAAATTTAGGCATAGTTTTAGGCACTTAACACTTTAGCTACAAAAGTCATTTGTATCCATCACTTTAGTTTATTAATCCTTTCATTTGTAATTAATTTATATATAAATATATGTTTAATATTTACTTGGAAGTTATCTCAACTATTAGTTAATCATATATGTATATATATATATATATGATACATAGATATAAGTGTACATAATAGTTATCTCAACTATCATATAAGATACATCATTTAAATATATATATCATAATCATTTAATAATGACCTCAATTTATGTATATGTAATATCCACCACTAAGTATATATATATATATATATATATATAAATAATAATAATAAAATCTATCAGTATGGCTTAATCCAAATTGGATTATAATAACTTAGGTCTTAGTATCTTAGCTAAATATTTAAGGTGAATAAAGATCCCCCTAGGACGAACTTATATCCTTACTCATCATAATGATAAGTCATGATCTGGTCAACCAACACATGGCTCCCTAGTCATTATATTTTCTTATAGGTGGGTTTTGTTACTTACAGTTTAGTCGCATTATCATTCTGAATCTTTTAGGCTTAACTAAGACTTATAATCATAACACTAACTCGAGGTCCACTGGTGGGGCCTTGGCCTTGAGCTCCTCTCTAGGGCCGTTTATGTAATTTACAATTACATTTACAAAATGCATAATTACAATAATAATAATAATAGGTCAATTTTGGAGGGATGTTACAGAACAAGTGTTGCAATAGAAAAAATGTGCACATGTATTAGTGTAAGGTTATCAGATAGTCGTTTCTGAGTTGCAAGAAGGGTGGAAACATGGTTACTATAGGTCATTGGAATGAATGATGAGACATCAACTTGCAATATTGAAAAGGGCGAGTAGCATAGGTGTGGTTAAGGACTATGGAAGCACTTTGTGGTCACTGCATAGGTAACTATTGGTCAAGTATGGGCTCTTCCCATTACAGAGTTACAAGGGAGCTTCCTAGAGGGGTCATAGTTGTAATGATATTGATAAAGGTTGTTTCTGGTAAGAAAAGGGGAGATGCATCCTCTAATAGCTAGGTGAGGAGTGTGGTCATCAAAGCATCTTGAAATTAAGGCAGATTAGGACAATGGCATGTGTAATCCCCAAACTGTGAACAAATCGAACATGCATGATTCATACGCAATGATTTCAATGAAGGTATGGGAGATGATGACATGAATGTTGGAGTCATTTTCCAATTACATGTCATTTATTTGGGCTTAACAACCTAATTTACCAATTATCCTAAGTATTTTGACTCAAATGTGTGCTTACATCATCGACATATCATCAGTTTCAGTTAACTAGGCGTCCTCCTTCATTCGGGGAGCCAACTGGGGTGATAATGCATGATTAAAGCACCCAAGTCACTCCAACTGGGAGCATTTAGTACTAAATTCAGTTAACTGGAGTTATAAAGGAGCCCTCTTACCATATTTGACCTAACTTCATCTAAAAATAAGTTAATTGGAGTCAGAAAGGCACCCTCTCCTATTTTTGGGCATTCAGTTGAGTTTCATACTTAGTTAGACTCAGTTTGACTACTTTAGAGTCTGTTAGAGTCAATTATAGTGCAGTTAAGTGGTTAATTGATGTTTCTAGTGGTTTTAATTGACCAAGTAATCCACTCTCATGCATTCAATTTGAATGACCTCTCTAGGATATGAATTGCTTGGCTATTCACAACATTATTTTGGTATTGTAATTATCTTCTGAGTTAATGATAATGAATTACTGATGCAAAACTTCTACACCAGTGTCTCTGCACAAGTGTTTCTACACAAGTGTTTCTGCACCAGTGTTTCTGTACCTGTATTTTTCTGCACTAGTGTTTCTTCACCTGTGTTTCCACACTCTATTTTCTGTAAGGATCCGCATGAATCTCTAGTTATTGTAACTGTTGTTCTTGTTTTCTAGATTTGTTGTGCTTGAATTTTACATGGTATCAGAGCCATAACAGGACAAAGAAACTCTTCTAGAGAGTTTTACATGGATCAAAGATGAAGCTTGAGCAAGATTGCTCAAAATTATTCTGACACTGCACCAAAAAATGGGAATTTTTTCCACATAAATATTGGATAATTGTGCATCTGTTTAATCAAACTTGCTTGATAGGTTATGCCAAGAGTGATGCAAATTCAAAAGTGGAGGTTGTCGACCTAAATTCTTTTTTTTTTTTTACTGTAGGTGCCTCAAAAGCATTGTATTGCATTCACTATAGCTAAATATGGACTCTTCTTCAAACAACATCCTTACTCCTTTCAATTATCATAGATGGAAGGAAGATACATAGATCATATTGCACTCCAAGGGACTCTACAAAGTCACTGTAGGCACATAACCACGACCTAATGCAGCTATAGGGAAGTCTAAGTTCTTGAATAAGATTGATGAAGCTTATGGTTTATTATATCTTAGTATTTCTAAATACCTTCTCTTCCATCTCAGTGGATTGAATACTCCAAAAGAAGTATGCAAAAAAATTGCCAATATCTTCAGAAAGCACGATAAATTGAGGGCTTATTAGTTGGAGAATGAATTGATTTCCCTCAATCCTGTATATTTTGAAACCATTTATGATTTTTTCACCAAGTTCAAGAATTTGGTGCTTCATTTGAAGCAATGTGGTGTAAAGAAGAAGGGATCAGTTGATTCTCTCAATACTTTAAAAAAATAGGAGCAGATTATTCAATGTTTATCTCTACCTTTCATTCTAGAAAACTCAAAATTTTGAATTGGAAGATGCCATCCTTGAATGCATTCATTGAGTCCTTAACCAAATAGCATGACAAGTTTGTTCAGATGGGGTCCATGAGATCCTCCAAGGATCAAGCCATGTTTATTGGAGGACCCAAGGCTATGAATGTTAAAGGAAAGAAAAAGAAGAAGGAAAAGACCAAGTTTCATCATTCTAAGAAGAAGGAGAAGACCAAGCAGTCAGATGAGCCCTTGGGATCGAGAAAAGACAAGAAAAAGGGAAAGGAGAAGACAAAGTGTTCTTATTGTGGCAGGGGCTTTCATCGTAAAACCTCATGCATGAAGAATACTATTTATCAAATGGTCCTTCTCTTCTAGAATAACAATATCACTCTTCCAGCTGGCACAAGGAAGAAGGAAAATGGAGATCAGAATGATCATCCAGAACGAGGTCATGCACTCGTGGAAAGTGTTTAGAATTCAAAAGCTATTCTAATAGATTTAGGAGCTTCGAATCACATGGTTGAAGAAATGACTCTTTCTCATCATTGGACTCGGACAACTGCATCTCCATCCACATGGGATATGAGTCATAAATTTTGTCGAAAGGAAAAGGTACAATTCACTTAGAACATGGTAGTTTTCAAAACATTTTGTATGTACCTTCTCTAGCTTCGAACCTACTTTATGTGTATCAAATGACACATACTCATTTTCCCAAGAAGGTTGTATTCATCCCTAGTGATGTTGAAATTTTTGAAATTACCACTGGAAATCTCATTGCATCAGGAAAAACAAATCACGCTGCAAAAACATATGAGTTTTCCCATTTGTTGTCGTATTCAAAGCCAAGTTCCCTTTTGACTCATGGAAATGAGGTTACCCAGATATGGAATGAGATATTTGGACACATTAATTACAAATATTTTCAGCTTCTACAAAATAATATTATGGTTAAAGGCCTTCCAAACATTAAATCCTCAAAAGTGATATGCAAATGTTGCATAATTGGAAAGCATCCTGAGAACAAGTTCGATCGAGGAAAAGCTAGCAGGGATTCTTTTATTTTGGGGCTGATTCACAGTGAGATTAGCATTCCATTACCAAATTCCTCCATGAATGGATCAAGGTTTGTTCTCACATTCATTGATGACTTTTTGATGTTCACATGGGTCTTCTTTTTGAAGAACAAATTGGAAGTGTTTGAAAGCTTCAAGAATTTCAAGGCTTCTGTTGAGCATGCTACTGGGAGCAATATAGAAGCTCTTAGATCTGATAATGGGGGAGAATATATCAAAACATATCTGCTGCAACTTTTTGTGGACAATGGAATCCAAATCTAGCACATAGTCCCCTACACACCTTAGTATAATGGTGTAGCAGAGAGGAAAAACCGAGCATTGAAAGATATGGCTACTTGTATGCTTGAGTCAAAAGGTTTGGCTTCAAATATTTTGGATAAGGCCATAAATGATGCTGCATACATTCACAACATAGTTCCACACTTATCCCTCAAATTTAAAACTCATTTCTAATCCTACACTGGTCACAAGCCTGATGTGTCACATCTCAGGGTTTCCGGGTCCACTCCATGGGCTAGAATGCCACTTGAGAAGAGAAGATATTTGGAGCCACAAAGTACTGAGATTGTCTTCATTTTATATGATGAATAATACAAATTTTACAAAATCATTTATATCATATCCAAAAGAATATTGATCAAGAGAAGTGTCCAATTTGAAGAAATGCTTCATGATCTACAACTAGTGGAGAAGAAACTGCCAAATTGCTTCGTCTTCTGGAAGAAGATTCGAGAGATGATACTGAAATTTAAGTTATGATATTTTTAATATTCTCTCTAATATTAATGAACCTAAAGAATAATTTACATATTCATATCCATATGCGCCCCCTCAGTTTCCAAAGTGGATAGAAAAGACTCTCACATCTGCCAGTTCCAACATTGGAAATCCTGTCGATCCAAGAGAACACGAGCATAATTTCTAAGAGTAGGTATGGATATTTCATATGTTGATACATTGATGTCATAAAATTATTTTTTGATGGTTGTTTCAGATACAAAATCATACTACCATTCCCACCATGATCCGATATGGAAAACTGCCATGGATGAAGAGTACAATTCTGTTCAGAAAAATGCAACATAGGAGCTAGTTTCACTTCCACCTAGGAGGAAATTGGTTGAATGATAATGGGTCTACCGAACCAAGGTTTATTTTGATGGTTCAACCTGAAAATAAAAAGAAATTTGGTGGAAAAATGTTTCTCACAAGTCCATGGTGTGGAGTAGACGGAAACTTTTGCACCGTTTGCAAAAATGGACTCATTCCGGCTAGTTTTGGCAATTTCCGCATCTAAGCATTGGGAGGTGCATCAGATGGATGTGATGAGTGCTTTTATTCATGGGGATATTCAGGAAGAGATCTACATGAAACAACCAGAAGGTTACATATCATATCTGACACTTGTTTTCATATTAAGGAAATCTTTGTATGGTTTAAAACAAGCCCCAAGAGCATGGTATGCAAAGATGGATTCGTTTCTTTTGCCGCAAAAATTTGTGAGATGAAAATCAGATCTGAATGTATATATACTGCAGCATGAAGGTAATTTTAAGATCATTGTACTTTATTTTGATGACTTATTTACTACAGGAAGCATTCTTTCTTCGATCGGCACAATAAAAATGGCTTTACACCAAGCATTTGATATGAGTGATTTAGGCCTGCTGAAGCAGTTTATGGGTCTCGAAATCACTCTGAATTTTGATGGGATCATGATTTATCAATAAAAATATGACTTGTACCTACTAAAGAAATTCAATATGGAAGAATGTAAAGCTGCGGAATTTCCATTCCTCTTAGGAATCAGTCTTGAGGATGGTGATTCTACACCGTTGGTGGATTCTTCATTCTGCCGGCAAATGATTGGTAGTATTTTGTATATGACACACTCTAGGCCTGATATTTCTTATTCCATGAGTGTTGTGTCAAGGTACATGCAGAAGCCCCATGAGCTTCACTGGAAGAAAGCCAAAAGGATCTTGCATTATGTGCAGGGTACAAGACATTTTGGTATTCACTATGATGTAGATTCCGATCTTGACTTGGTTGGATTCATTGATTCAGATTGGGAAGGTCGTAGAATTGATTGAAAGTACACTTCCGGATATGTTTTCATGATTGGCACAGGGTCTATTTTATGTTCAAGCAAAAATAAGGAAGCCATTTCATTATTTTCAGCAGAGGCATAGTATTGAGGAGCAACCAATGCTTGCATTCAGACAGTTTGGATGCAGGGTATTCTAGATGAGGTTTAATATTGGTAGCACCACTTCTACTATCATTTTTTGTGACAATCAGAGTGCTATCAATATAAATACAAATATGTTTCAGAGACAGAGGACCAAGTATATTGAGATCCACATGGACTACATTCGAGAGATCGTGCATGACAGGGCTATTGTACTGCAGTATTGCCCTACATAAGAGCAAATTGTAGACATCTTTACCAAGAGCTTCACTGAGAAGAAGTTCTCTTACCTCCATTCACTGTTGGGGGTAATTTCTACTATGGTGAGGACAAATTAGATCCTTCAATGTTCACTTTGAGGGGGGGTTTTCTTTCCCGCTGGGTTTTTCCCTCTTTCCTCACTTAGATTTTGTGAGCATTTGTTGTATTATTTCTATATTGAGTGACCTATGGCCTTTGTTTTTGGGACCCTATTATTATTTTATTTTACTCCTCCATATGATATTATCTTAAGGGGGGTATTGGAGTCATTTTCTAACTACACATCATTTATTTGGGCTTAAAATCCTAATTTACCAATTATCCTAAGTATTTTGACTCAAATATGTTCTTACATCATCGCCATATCATCAGTTTCAGTTAACTGGGCCTCCTCCTTCATTCAGGGAGCCAAATAGGGTGACAATCCATTATTAAAGCACCCAAATCAGTCCAAATGGGAGCATTTAATCCTAAATTTTGTTAATTGGAGTCATAAAGGCACCCTTCTACTAGATTTGACCTAATTTCATCTAAAAATCAGTTAACCAGATTCATAAAGGCTCTATCACCTATTTTTGGGGATTCAGTTGAGTTTCAGAATTAGTTAGACTCAGTTTGACTGCTTCAGAGTTTGTTAGAGTCAATTACAGTGTAATTAAGTGGTTAATTGATGTTCTGAGTGGTGTTAACTGACCAAGTAAGCCACTCTCATGCATTCAATTCGAATGACCTCTCTACGATTCGAATTGCTTGGTTATTCATGCCATTATTTTGGTATTGTAATTATATTATAAGTTAATGATAATGAATTGCTAATGTAAAGCTTCTGCACCAGTGTTTCTGCACAAGTGTTTTTGCACCATTGTTTTTGCACCTGTGTTTTTCTGCACCTATGTTTTTCTACATCGGTGTTTCTGCACCTTTGTTTTTCTGCACCTATGTTTCTGCACTCAATTTTCTTTAAATATCCACATGAATCTCTTGTTATTGTAAATTTTGTTCTTGTTTTCTAGATATTTTGTGCTTGAATTTTACAGTGCCCCCTTCTACTGTCGATGGATCATTGGTTACACTAATCGAGGTATTAAGAATGTTCCTGAGCTCTTTTAAGGTGGGTCACAGGTTGGTCGCAAGGCCTTGTTTCCCGCAAAGAGCGCATGGTGGAGTGACTATCTAGGTGGGAGTGTAGGTCATTATTGGGGATTTAAACTATTGTTGGTTGATGCCCCATATTTTAGGCTTAGAAACTCCCGAGGCTTCGGGTTCAGGGTTAGGTAGGAGGGGAACTTTGAACTTATGTTGTTTCATGCCCCATTGGTGGTATTATTGGCAAGTGGTTTTGGTTTAGTTGTGGATGTCATAGTTTTGACTGGAGATACAGATGGTGTAACTAACCTAGCAGGAGTAAAATACGAAACATGGACAAACTCATAGTGGGATACTAGTTTAGAAGCTCCATTTCTGGGTAGGGTGGTGTAAAGTACCATACTAGAATACCAAAACTCAGTCCAGGTAGAGTCAACTGAGCCATAACCAATGTCCCCCGCAAACCTGTGGGGGGTACAAGAAATGGATTTGGAAGATCGGAGGTACCAATGGATTAAACATTTGTTCAATGCCATGGCTCAGTGGTAGTGATGATGATGGTGTTGAGGGGGTAGTGGGCCCATTTTCATCAGTGAAAAATGTGCACATTAGGTCATTGATGGATGTGGGGATCTAAGGTGGTGGACTAGAGTACACCCATAGCAAGTTATAGTCCTTGTACATGTCGAGGGAAATATCAACATAGGGAGGTTGATTTATTCTGGAAACAATGGGTAGGATATTTTCAGGGTTGCTAGTGGCATTGGGATCATATTAATTAAGCTAGTCTAGGGTGACAATCTTCCCATATAAAGGAAACAACATGATATGGAATACCAAGGAGGTGACCATAGTCATGCTGTACATATAAGTACATCCCAAGAGGATGTTGTAGTTGAGCTGAGCATCGAGTACCTCAATATCGATCATGACCATATTGACCCGCAACTCTATAGGGACATTTTGGTACAATCCACTAGGTTGGTATGGCCTCCCATCATATGTGTGAAGAATGATCTATGAGGGAACTAGCTCGAGTGATCGCAATCGTTTCCAAACATTAGAGGACATGATGCATGACCATATTCAGAGGTCATTTTTCATCCGTGTCTGGATCCCAACCCATGACGTGGGTTTTGGGGGAGCTTGAACCCCCAAAATAGTCTCCATGGGGGGTCTAGGGGGGAAGTGACTAGTTTGGGATCCACCCCATAGAGGGGGTTCGGGGGGAGCGCCCCCGTAGCGAAATTTTTTGGAAAAAATTCCTTGTAAAAATTTCATAGTCATGACTTGGTCAATAAAGGGTGATTTACGGGCCCATTGTATTGGGTGTCCATAGTATTTTTCCATTGTAATTACTCTGTAAAATGAAGGGATTGTAATACAAATATGTATTGTAGCATTGTAAATACCTCTATGATTGTGTGAGAGAGACTATGAGAAAGTGAAGAGGAAGTTGCAGCGGATGTGCTGTAGGTTGTATCCCTTAATGTGTTGGATGGTATAATAATAAGGACTGGCAATTTCTGTGTGGATGTAGCCCATCTTGGGTGAAGCATGTTATATTGGTGTCTCTCTTGTAATGTGTTTTATGTGATTTATATTTGGATCTTGTTTATTGTTATTGCTATGCAATCCTATTTTTCTAACAATTGGTATCCGAGCCAAAGGTTTATTTGGAATATAAACTCGTAGGAAAGAAGGATTTCTGGTTCGAGCTGGAGCAATGGTGGAAGAAGGAAAGTTTAAAGTTGATAAATTTAAATTCCAAAACTAGTAGTTATGGAATATGCAAATGGGAGACTATTTGTACAAGAAGGATCTATTCATATCGTCAGGACAAAAATCAAAACAGTCAGCGACTATGAAGGATGAAGAATGGGAGGTTCTTGACAAAAAGGCACTGGGAACAACAGAGTTGTTAATGGCATTGTTAGTGGCTTTCAAATTTTCAAAATAAATGACAGCGAAGGGTCTGATGAAAGAATTGGGTAAGATGTATGAAAAACCATCGGCCTCCAACAAGGTATTTCTAATGAATCATTTATTCAATATGAAGATGTTAGAAGGTGGATATGTTGCTGATCATTTAAATAAATTTAATATGATTACAAATCAACTAAGTTCTGTAAAAGTAAACTTTGATGATGAGATTAGGGCTCTTCTAATCTTGTGTTCATTGCCAAAAAGATGGAACAACTTAGTCATGGTTGTAAGTAAATATATCTTTGGTTCAAACAATTTGATATTTGATGATGTTGTTGGTGTTATTCTTAGCAAGGAAATGTGAAGGAAAAGAATAGGTAAGAAATCACGTAATGCATTGACCATGGAGAGAAGGAGAAGAAAAAGGGAGAGAGGAAAGAGCTCAGGTAATCGCAGCAAGTCCAGGAAGGGAAAATCCAAGTCCATATTGGGAAAGATAGAGTTATGGAACCGTGGAAAGAAAGGACATCTGAAGAAAGACTGTATATCTGTAAAGAAGAAAGAAGATGGACAACAGGAGCCTACTTAGGAAACAAATGTAGCAAGTGATGTGTTACAAGATGTTTTGATTCTTGCATTAGATAATACTAGTGATTATGGTGTAGCAGATTTAGGGGATTTATGTCATGCTACACCCCATAGTAAATAATTTCATGATTATGTTTCAGGCGATTTTGGACATGTTTTATTAGGTGACAATGAACCATGTAAAATTGTTGGAATGGGTAAGGTAAAGTGTCATGTCCCAAATTTGGTATTGGGTCACAATGGCCTAATCACATTGGCCCTATTCATTAGAGTTTGTCAAATTGATGCTAAAGGTCAAATAATTGCCAAAGAGGAAAATTACTAGTTTCCTAGGTTTGGGGTGGAAGCTTTGGGATTTGGAATAATGGGGATAATAAATGATGTTTGAACATTAGAATGGAATAAATATTTAATAAAGGAGCTAAATAAATATATACAAGTGAAAATCAAAGTGGCATTTCATCATGAAGACACATGGAGGAAGTGGGACCCACATATGGCTAGATTTCCCCACTACACTTGGCATCATTCTCTCACCAATTCGAATTCAAGGTGAATGGTAACATACTTGGGGGATTCCAAAAGGTATTATTCATTGCATGACTCATCCAAGGTCGAAATATAGAGGAAGAGTAACTCCCATGGAAGAGGAAGAGGCAATTTGGAGCTAGTGAGACACTTGGGCTAGATTCCCTAGCTCTATGACAACAATGATGAAGATGCTATGACACCTATGACACAAATCAGACCTGAAGGCTGACATATGACATATATGACATGTCAGGGCTAAAAATAGACTCCAAGAGGGCGCTCAAGGGTGTTAGGGCAGCTAATATGCTTCCACATGTGATTTGGTGGAAGTGGGAGACTAGGAATTGTTGTACAAGTGGCGTTCTTTGGAATCTCTTCCCAACATGAGTTGGCATGAGTCTCTTGGAATGAATTCGACCCATGGAGGACATTAGAAGTTTATAAATGTCAATAACAAAGAATGAAACCAGCTTTTGATCATTTGTAGAATTTGCAATTGCATTTGTGAAGAGGGAGAGCTAGTGGATGACTAGTTTCTTGCCTTAGCCAATTTCGAGGGTGAAAGATTCCCATCCAAGTTGGTAATTGGAAAGGCCATTCAGACCTTTCATTTGGAGCTTTAATGGAGTCTTTATTTGCAGGTGTAAGCTACAGGGCAGCTCATGGTTTCTTCTATTGCAGCTCACTCCTTCAACCATTTCCAGTTTTGATGGCATATTCTTGATCCTTGAGGGAGGGCGTTTTTGGTGAGCTATTGTACTCTTTGGGGAAGCTTTTAATGCCCCATTTCTTTTGTAATATGAATTAAATACTCTGTTCTTCATCTCCAAAAAGTTTCAGGTCGAAATTCCAAGTAGAAATGTATAAATCTCATTTTTAATGGAAGAACAATGCCATTTCCCCACTACCTTGTTGTGAGCCAATGTATTGATGATGATTTCGAATGAATGGATGATTATATGATATATTTGTGATAAATATACTGCCATGGATGTATTATACAAGTTTCATGTACTGTACTTGAGCATTTGAAGCATTTTTACTCAGTTTAGTTGTATTGGGAGGTGAAATAGTGCCATTTCCCCAAGGGTCGAATTGGGGATTTTTGCAGTTGAATGGGAGAGGGTGAGAACAGTTGTAATAATCCATTAATGGTGCATATGAGACTTTAATAAAATACTTAATACATTACATACCTCTGTTCATAAATTTGAGTGGGTTTGGAGGCATTTGGGAAGCCATTTTCAGTGCTTACCCCAGGGGGATTTGAACCCCAAATTACTAGTAAAATTGCATAATTGGTTCAGAATATTAAGAGAGTTTGCAGAGGTCTTTTGGTGGACATATGTCATCCATAAACATCATATTCAAGTTATAATACCATTCATACACCTTCCTTGAATATTTGAAGGCATTTGGAGTCAATTTGAGACCTAGAGACCAATACTAGTCAAAGGAAAATCACTAGTAAAGTTACCTACATTGATCAGAATTGAAAGAGGATTTGCAGAAGTATTTTAAAGGTCCAAAGGCATCCCTAAAACACATATTTATGTTCTAATACCATTCATATACCTTCTCAGAATATTTGGGATCATTTGGGGCAAAATTGGGACCTAGAGATCAAAACTAGTCAAAGGTCGAACAAGGGAAAAAAAAGTGGAAAATTGCAATTTTAATAAAATTCCTAATAAGGGACATTACAGTGGTATCAGAGCATGATCTTGGCACCTGATGTGGTATAATATCTATGAGGAAAAGAATTTAGGTACCACCATTATATATTGAAACCAAAAGTGCTTTTGTTGAAGAGGAAAAAAAAAAAGTAGGAGAAGAAGAGCAAATTTTTTGAGGGAACTATGACTAGGGATGAAAAGGGAGCCTCATATGATGGTGAGGAGCATATAAAAATTATGAAAACAATATTTGAAGATATGACCAAGCAAATTAAGGAAGGATTCGAATTGTTTTCTATCGAACTTGTGGAAAAAATTATTGATTTTAAGGAAATCAAGGGGCAAAATGCAACAGCTTGCTTGAAGGAGCAAAAGGAAGAGACATCACAAGATAGTGAAGAATATTCTATTGAAAATATGGAAGATCATTTCGAGACACCTTCTAGCTTAGACATGAACCAAAGAGCATCTACTGATGGATGCTTAAACTATGAAGGAGTACCTATTGATGGGTGCTCACACCTCTATGTTGGTGACATAGAGATCACTTTTGAAAGTGTTGCTGCAAGCCCAAGTTCCATTAAGCATGATAATGAAGACCTTGCAGTAGTTGAAGAAGAACCAAGATCAACTTCCCCATCACCACTTGAGCTTCATGAAGTTGGTCCAAGAAAAAATGAAGAAGATGAGGAGGTTCATTTGCAAGAGCCTCATCTTCTTGAAGGGTCCTTAAAGATGAATGAAAAGAAGATCCAAGAGTCCCTCAGCATTCTCCATGACACTCAAGCATTGGTGTCAAATTCTTGTTGGAGAGCTACTTCATTGGAGGAAACATCCTTCCTTGAAGACATGGAGAAGATTCAAAGAGCAATGTGCCACATCAAAGGTAATTTCATGTCTTTGATTTTTGATAGAAACCATTTGTTTGAGCTTAATGAATTGTTACATGATGCATACTTGAAGAATAATGAGGATATTCATAAGCTCACAATTCAAAATGAGCAACTTCTTGAAAAGTTGCAAGATACTTGTTTTTCCTCCTATGTTTCAGATTGTCAAATGGTAGATTGTTTGGAGGATTCTCATGACATGGTGGATCATGAGAAATGTGAAAATTTGAATGTTCTTGATGTGTTTGAAGATGAACTTGAAGAGATCCAAACACTTGATGTGGTGGAAGAGGAATTTGAATTGCCTCTTGATGAAGGTTATGCAATTTTTAAAGAAGAGCATGATTCCTCTACATTGGAACCAAACTATGACAAAGAGTTCACACTTTTGAAGGAGCTGCATGATACTACCCATATGGATCCTTCCCATGATGAAACTTCTGCACTTTTTGATCATTTGGGTGAGTTAGTTCATTCTCCTACTTCCTACAATTCCATGTTTTGCAACATTAGTCTCAATGAAGTATGGGTGAAAGGGTTCTTTTTGATGGTGCCACATGAGGAGCATGGAACTCCTAGATTTAACTTTTATGATGACATGGTTAGAGCACATTCTTATTCACATTTGCAGCAGCATCATTTGTCACTTTATGATGATTCACATCTACATGGATGTACCTATGATATGGATTTGAGTCACTTGAAGACTCATGGTTTTTCTTGCTCAACACTGGGTTCATTTTATGTTAGAGGAACTTCATCCAACACTTGGGTGAATAGATTTATGATGGGAGAACATTTTTGTTGGCAGCCACATACTTTGTTACATCTTTATGATTCTCACATTCATGGATGTATGGGTGAGACTTCTTTGAGTCATTTGAAGTCTCCTTGTTTTTTCTGCTCATTATTTGGTTCAGATTTTAGTGGAGATTCTTCATTCACTTCTTGGATGAAAGAATACATGGTTGAATATTTTGATGCATATCACATCCTTTTGGAGCAGCATTATAGGACATGGGATCCTCACCTATGTCATTGGAGCAGATTTGATTGGTCACTTGAAGCTTGTGTGCACTTGGAAAATGGTGGTCTACTTGCTTGGAGGTATAAGCACCTTCATGACTCTTTGATTAAGCATATCCTTGATGTACATTTTCATTATGTTGTTATGTACTTTGATGATATATATTTGGTACTCATGATGTTTGGAAGGATGCATACAAGAAAATGGGATCCAGGAATCCTCTTAACTAATGGTGTGGGTTGGAGAGCACTCTTAATTATTGGGGTGCAATACAAGCAATGGGACCCTGGAATAATTTTTATCTCATTGGTTTCAAATTTTTTGGGGAAACAAGCAGTATGGGATATGGATTTCCCCACTTAATAAAGTGATTTTTATCAGAGTAGTGCAGCAGCAAGCATGGTGGTTCCTCTCTAAAATCTTCATGGAAACTCAAAGACTCAAGGTTGGGCAATTCAATGGCAACTTCAAAGAATTATACAGAAAGCAGGTTCTTCAACACCCATGTTTAAAATTGCTTGAGGACAAGCAATATTGGGAAGGGAGGATTTGTCATGTCCCAAATTTGGTATTGGGTCACAATGGCCTAATCACATTGGCCCTATTCATTAGAGTTTGTCAAATTGATGCTAAAGGTCAAATAATTGCCAAAGAGGAAAATTACTAGTTTCCTAGGTTTGGGGTGGAAGCTTTGGGATTTGGAATAATGGGGATAATAAATGATGTTTGAACATTAGAATGGAATAAATATTTAATAAAGGAGCTAAATAAATATATACAAGTGAAAATCAAAGTGGCATTTCATCATGAAGACACATGGAGGAAGTGGGACCCACATATGGCTAGATTTCCCCACTACACTTGGCATCATTCTCTCACCAATTCGAATTCAAGGTGAATGGTAACATACTTGGGGGATTCCAAAAGGTATTATTCATTGCATGACTCATCCAAGGTCGAAATATAGAGGAAGAGTAACTCCCATGGAAGAGGAAGAGGCAATTTGGAGCTAGTGAGACACTTGGGCTAGATTCCCTAGCTCTATGACAACAATGATGAAGATGCTATGACACCTATGACACAAATCAGACCTGAAGGCTGACATATGACATATATGACATGTCAGGGCTAAAAATAGACTCCAAGAGGGTGCTCAAGGGTGTTAGGGCAGCTAATATGCTTCCACATGTGATTTGGTGGAAGTGGGAGACTAGGAATTGTTGTACAAGTGGCGTTCTTTGGAATCTCTTCCCAACATGAGTTGGCATGAGTCTCTTGGAATGAATTCGACCCATGGAGGACATTAGAAGTTTATAAATGTCAATAACAAAGAATGAAACCAGCTTTTGATCATTTGTAGAATTTGCAATTGCATTTGTGAAGAGGGAGAGCTAGTGGATGACTAGTTTCTTGCCTTAGCCAATTTCGAGGGTGAAAGATTCCCATCCAAGTTGGTAATTGGAAAGGCCATTCAGACCTTTCATTTGGAGCTTTAATGGAGTCTTTATTTGCAGGTGTAAGCTACAGGGCAGCTCATGGTTTCTTCTATTGCAGCTCACTCCTTCAACCATTTCCAGTTTTGATGGCATATTCTTGATCCTTGAGGGAGGGCGTTTTTGGTGAGCTATTGTACTCTTTGGGGAAGCTTTTAATGCCCCATTTCTTTTGTAATATGAATTAAATACTCTGTTCTTCATCTCCAAAAAGTTTCAGGTCGAAATTCCAAGTAGAAATGTATAAATCTCATTTTTAATGGAAGAACAATGCCATTTCCCCACTACCTTGTTGTGAGCCAATGTATTGATGATGATTTCGAATGAATGGATGATTATATGATATATTTGTGATAAATATACTGCCATGGATGTATTATACAAGTTTCATGTACTGTACTTGAGCATTTGAAGCATTTTTACTCAGTTTAGTTGTATTGGGAGGTGAAATAGTGCCATTTCCCCAAGGGTCGAATTGGGGATTTTTGCAGTTGAATGGGAGAGGGTGAGAACAGTTGTAATAATCCATTAATGGTGCATATGAGACTTTAATAAAATACTTAACACATTACATACCTCTGTTCATAAATTTGAGTGGGTTTGGAGGCATTTGGGAAGCCATTTTCAGTGCTTACCCCAGGGGGATTTGAACCCCAAATTACTAGTAAAATTGCATAATTGGTTCAGAATATTAAGAGAGTTTGCAGAGGTCTTTTGGTGGACATATGTCATCCATAAACATCATATTCAAGTTATAATACCATTCATACACCTTCCTTGAATATTTGAAGGCATTTGGAGTCAATTTGAGACCTAGAGACCAATACTAGTCAAAGGAAAATCACTAGTAAAGTTACCTACATTGATCAGAATTGAAAGAGGATTTGCAGAAGTATTTTAAAGGTCCAAAGGCATCCCTAAAACACATATTTATGTTCTAATACCATTCATATACCTTCTCAGAATATTTGGGATCATTTGGGGCAAAATTGGGACCTAGAGATCAAAACTAGTCAAAGGTCGAACAAGGGAAAAAAAAGTGGAAAATTGCAATTTTAATAAAATTCCTAATAAGGGACATTACATAAAGATATAGTTAAAGAATGGTGAATGGATGCTAAAATATGTAAGGCATATTCATTCTATGAAAATAAATATAATCTCAATAGGCTAGTCGTGATATGGTGTTTTTTTACCTACGTTTGGAGCAATGTGGTGGAAGATCACTAAAGGATCAATGGTGATAGCAAAAGGAGACAGGATAGGTATGTTGTATTTATGTCCTCCCAATGTTGACTGTTCTATCTCTTTAGATTCCAAAGGAACATATACAACATTGTGGCATCATAGGCTTTGCCACATGAGTTAGAAGGGGATGTAGATTATCCACTCAAGGAAGTTGCTACCAGATCTGAAGGAGGTAAGTTTGGAATTCTGTGAGAACTGTGTTTATGGAAAACAAAAGAGAGTCATATTTCTTAGGGTTGGGAAACAAAAGAAGAGTGAAATGTTATAACTTGTACATATAGATGTACGGGGACCGGATCAAGTACAATATATTGGTGGCTCTCATTATTATGTTACTTTTATTGATGATGCAACTAGAAAAACTTGCGTTCATTACATTAAATACAAATATGGTGTGTTTGCTACTTTTAAGAAATGGAAATCTTTGGTTGAGAATGAGACAGGAAAATGGTTGAAGTGTCTCAGATTTGATAATGGAGGTGAGTATTATGGCAAGGAGTTTGATAGTTATTGTTCATACCATGGGATTCGTAGAGTGAAGACAATCCAAGAACACCACAAGAAAATGGTGTGTCAGAAAGGATGAACAGAACAATCATGGAGTGTGCAAGGTGTTTGAGATTGCATGCATGGTTTCCCTTACAATTTTGGGTAGATGCTATAGATACTATTGTTTATTTAATAAACAAAGGGTCTTCAAGTGCTTTGGATGGTGGTATTCCAAAGGAGGCATGGACAGGTAAAAAGGTAAACTACTATTTTATGAGAAATTTTGGTTGTGAAGCATTTGTCCATATTGGTAAAGAAAATAGAACAAATCTTGAGGCTAAATCCAATAAATGTACCTTTATTGGATATGAGGTTGATGATTTTTGTTATCGCTTATGGGATTATGAAAATAACAAAATATTTAAGAGTATAGATGTGGTATTCAATGAAAAGGTCATGTATAAATATAAGTTGGAGGGAAAGAAATAGGAAAAGGAAAACACAGAGTACACAGTGCTTGATGAAATCAAAGAAAATGAAGTTCCAAAAGTGCCATAAAATCAAGAATAGCAGCAGGTACCTCAAACTCCTACAAGTGTTAGAAGATCTACCAGGTTAAGTAGACCCCATGAACGATTCTCTCCTTCACTATATTATTTATTGATGACTGGTTCTAGTGAACCAGAATGTTATGAAGAAGCAATGCAGGTGGAAACTGGAAAGAAGTGGGAGCAAGGCATGAATAAGGAGATGGACTCATTTGTAAGAAACCAGACTTGGCGTTTGGTTTAGTTTCCTGCTAGTAAAATAACATTGTAGAATAAATGAGTTTACAGGTTGAAGGAAGAAGATGGAGGAAAGAAGTGGTACAGGGCCAGACTTGTTGTAAAGGGGGTTGCATAGAAGAAAGATATATATTTTGATGAAATATTTTCTCCTATTGTTAAAATGACTTCAATTAGAACTATTTTAAGTCTAGAGGCAACAAAATATTTGCATGTTGAATAGTTAGATGTAAAACAACTTTTTCTTATGAGGATTATGAGGAAGATATTTATATGCAGTATCCACATGGGTATCGGGTCAAAGGGAAGGAGAATTTGGTATGCAAGTTGAAGAAGAGCTTGTATGGCCTGAAGCAAGATCCAAGGTAGTGGTATTTGAAATTTGACAATTTTATGACCGAAAAGGGTTATAGTAGATGTCAGTCTAATGATTGAGTTTATTTCAAGAGTCTAGATAATGGAAGATATTTTATCTTATTATTGTACATGGATGACATGCTTGTTGCAGGGTCTAACATGGAGGATATAAATACGCTAAAAAAGAAGTTAGCTAATTCATTTGCGATGAAGGATTTGGGTGTTGCAAAGGAAATCCTTGGTATGAGAATAACAAGAGATAGAAAAAATCGCAAATCGACATTGTCTCAGGGTGAGTACATACAACAGGTGTTGGAGAGGTTTAGAATGCATAATGCAAAACTAGTTAGTACACCTTTAGACAACCATTTCAAACTAAGTAAGGAGATGTGTCCCAACACATGGGAAGAGATAGATTACATGTCCAAGGTTCCCTATTCATTAGCAGTTGGCATTTTGATGTATTCCATGGTGTGCACAAGACTAGATATTGCACACGTAGTGGGAGTTTTGAGCAGGTATATGACCAATCCAAGTAAAGAACATTGGAAGGAAGTATAGTGGAGTCTCAGGTATTTGAGAGGTACTACAACTCATGCATTATGTTTTGGATGTTTAGAAACTATTCTACAAGGATATGTGGATGCAGATATGGCAGGTGATAAAGATAGCAGGAGGAGCACCACATGGTATGTATTTACTATAGGTGGAACAATAGTAAGTTGGATTTTGAAACTACAAAAGTTTGTTGCACTTTCAAGAACGGAATCAGAGTATGTTGTTTCCATAGAGTCTAGTAAAGAGATGATTTGTTTATATAGGTTCATGGAGGAATTGGGTAAGAACCAAGAGAATAATAGGTTGTATAGTGACATCCAGAGTTCCATTCAACTTGAAAAGAACTTAGCCTTCCTTTCTAATACTAAACATATACAACTCAAGTACCATTTCATATGGTCTCTTTTGGAAGATGAACTGTTGAATTTGGAAATGATACACACTAGCCAGAATCCTGCACACATGTCGACAAAGGTAGTAATCAGAGATAAATTGAGTTCCTGTTTCGTTTCAGTTGGCCTTGAAGCATGAAGGTGAAGATGATAAATTATCTAGATCCAAGGTTTAGAGCAGCAAGTGTAGCAGTAGTGGAGGTGATGTAATCAGTCTCCAAGTGGGAGATTGTTGGTTGTGGATCTTGATATTCCTTATTCATAGGTCATGTGTTAGCCATTTCTAGATCCCAGCCCATGACTGGGGGGTTTGGGGGGTCTTGACCCCCCAAAATAGTTGCCATGGGGGGTTTGGTTTGGGGGAAAATCCCCCATAAAGAAAATTTCAAAAAAAAATGCCTTCTAAAATATTGTAATTTCATAGTCATAACTTGGTCAATAATGGGTGATTTATGTTAAGATTCAATATGCTAAGACAGAAAATATCAGCATTGCATTTCATTTCACAACAATAGCATATACAGGATCACAGAAAGAACAACAAGCACAACATAAACACAAGAGACACAGATTTATCCTGGGAAACCCTCATGGGGTAGAAAACCCAACAAAGCTTCCTCAATATAGATGACTGGCAAATACAAAGATATAAACCCTAGACATGAGCTCCTTCTCCTGCATAGCAGACCTCTCCCTCACCTATGTGCTATTCACAAGTGAGTGTAGTGTGTGTTAAATGAGGAACACACCTCCTCTATTTATAAACAACTACGACTTGTATTTTACATTGACTAGGTCGGACCCAACTTAATTACTTAACATAATGTGGCAAGGCTGACCCCACTAGGGTGGTCTAATAACCCCTTTAACCCACATGACTCATACAGGGCCGACCCCCACTATGTAAGTCTAATAACCCAAGTTACCACATTCTCCAAGGAGGAATAAAACATCTCCAGATATACAATAAGGTCTTCATGGAGGAATGAAACATCTCCAGAATAATAAGGTACAAATATAGTATTCTTAGAAGTTACAATAACTCAACACTCCCCCTTAATGAGAAGGATATTATAACAAGATTTGCAAGAGCAAGGAGTCATCAACATCATACATGATACATCTATAAATCATTGGAAACTTTCTCAACATCATCAATAACTCAACCAATTACTGGAATATCTTCAGGTCTTCAATACTGGAGTATCAGAATCGTCAGTATTGAGTCTTCACCTTCTGCAACACTTGATCAGCTACAGCATCGTCATCAACTGGATCCTCTCGATCAATAGAAACATATGGATCATCACGATCAACATCATCATCTCGTTCTACAACATCTGGATCATCTCGATCATCTCGATCTACAGCATCTGGATCATCTCGATCTACAGCATCTGGATCATCTCGATCTATAGCATCTAGATCATCTCGATCTACAGCATCTGGATCATCTCCATCTATAGCATCTGGATCATAGCAGCATACTCTACAATACACAAGATCCTATTACACAATGATCAATCCATCTCACTTTTAGGAAATAGGTCCATGGACGATACAATCCAGATAAAATTCCAGGATGATCAATCCTTATCAATTTTAGACAAGTCTCATTTCTATGGACGATGCAATCTAGATCTACTTCCAGGATGATCAATCCTTATTAATTTCAGACAAGTCTCATGTCTATGGACGACGCAATCCAGATCTACTTCCAGGATGATCAATCCTTATCAATTTTAGACAAGTCTCATGTCTATGGATTATGCAATCTAGATCTACTTCCAGGATGATCAATCCTTATCAATTTTAGACAAGTCTCATGTCTATGGACGATGCAATCTAGTCAAGTACATTTTGAACCAAATGTTCAGGGACGATGTAGTCCTCTCACGTACCTTTTGAACCGAATGTTTAGGGATGATGCAGTCCTCTCATGTACCTTTTGAACCAATGTTCAGGGACGATGCAGTCCTCTCACATACCTTTTGAACCAATGTTCAGGGATGATGCAATCCTGTCACGTCCTTTTTGAACCAAATGTTCAGGGACGATGCAGTCCTCTCATGTACCTTTTGAACCAATGTTTAGGGACAATGTAGTCATCTCACATACCTTTTGAACCAAAGGTTCAGGGATGATGTAGTCCTATCACGTACCTTTTGAACCAAATGTTCAGGGGTGATGCAGTCCTCTCACGTACCTTTTGAGCCAATGTTCAGGGACGATGTAGTCCTCTCATGTACCTTTTGAACCAAAGGTTCAGGGATGATGTAGTCCTATCACGTACCTTTTGAACAAAATGTTTAGGGACAATGCAGTCCTCTCATGTACCTTTTGAACCAAAGGTTTAGGGACGATGTAGTCCTATCACGTACCTTTTGAACTAAAGGTTCAGGGATGATGCAGTCCTATCACATTCATTTTGAACTAAATGTTCAGGGATGATGTAGTCCTATCATCAATTTTCGGAGACAAATGTCTATGGGTCGATTCCGGGGACCCAAGTCCAAGGATGATGCAATCCCTCTCCTCCACTAGGGACTTCTTTCTCGGAGACACATGTCTACGGATCGATTCAGGGGACTGAAGTCGATGGATGATGCAATCCCTCTCATCCACTAGGGACTTATTTCTCGGAGACATATGTTTATGGATCTCTTTTAGGACATGTGTCCAAGGATGATACAATCCACTTGTCAACTTAAACCAAGTCTAAGGACCACTCATCGACCTCATCATTGGTATCACCAATACAGGTATCCACATCATCGACCTCACCGTTGGTATCATCAATACATGTATCCACATCATCGACCTTTCTGTTGATGCAGGAAATCAATGACCACATCACTCCCCCTGTTGAGGAGAGTCCTTCTGAACTACACCAAGCTTGTCTCGAAAATACTCAAACTTTTCTTGAGATAGAGGTTTTGGTCAATACATCAGCAACTTGTTCGTCAGTGCTAACATACTCGAGCTTGATAGCTCCTTTCTGCACCATATCTCGCATATAAAAATATCGGATCTCAATGTGCTTTGACCTATAATGGAACATTGGATTCTCATTCATCTTGATACAAATTTGGTTGTCACACAAGATCACAGTTGGGTCCATCTCTAAGTCAAACAATCCTGATAATAGCTTCCGAAGCCATATCGCTTCACAGCTAGCAAAGCAAGCATCTATATATTCTGCTTTGGTTATGCTGAGAGCCACACTAGATTGCTTCTTGCTAAACCACAAGATCATGGAAAATACCAGACAATAACATCCGCTCAATGTGTTATTCCTGTCTGATACACTTCCTACCCAATCAACATCTGTGTATCCATACCATCAAAAGTCATGATCTCCAAGATAACATAGACCGAAATCTATCGTACCCTTTAGGTACCTCATCACATGCTTTGCAACTATCGGGTGAACTCGTCTAGGTTCCACTAGATACTGACTCAAGGTGTTCACCACAAAGCATATATCTGGCCTGGTATTCATTAGATACATCAATGACCCAATAATCTATCTGTACGGAGTCACATCCACTAACTCTAATGAGTCATCAACTAACAACTTCAAGTTGGAATCCATGGGAGTGGCCATAGCTTTTGCATTCCAACATATCAAATACTTTCCCTAGTTGAGAAAGATTCCTTCTGAGCGTTGCTATACTTCCAGACCTAGGAAGTAATGCATCAATCCGAGATATTTCGTCTCAAATTATGTAGCTAGATTCTCCTTGCTTCCCATGATCTATTTCTCATTCCTTGTCAGAAATAGATCATCCACATATAGTAATAGTATGACGGGTTCATCAACCATAGCCTTAAGATAAAGGTTAGGATCAACTTTACTTTTGGTAAACCCCAAGCTTGTCAAGAAGCTATCAATTCTCCCTCTGTGACTGAACATCATTCACACTCGGCATTGAGTGATCTTCTGCATAACTATATGTGTCATCTCCCGTCAGATGGGTCTACTGATATGAGCCTCAAGATCATTCAAACTTCTTGCATCGATCTAATAGAAGAATTCCATCTATATGTATACACCATCTTCAACCTTGTAGCAAAGGTTGAAATCCGCATCACCCATGGTGATCATTAAGCTCATCAAATGACTATCGATCCTGGGTTCCCGTACAGAGCTTTCTTCAATTACACCATTAAGAGAATGGTCTTATCGAGCCACTTGGAGCAAACATCTCATCATGATCCTCTTCCTCTTTCTAAGAGAATCTTCTAGTCACGATCCTTCTATAATATGTTTGATTTGTAAGTATTCTTGTTGAACATCCATCACTTGTTCGGTGTTCATCATTCTTCATGATCTTACCTACAAATCAAATTTAATCACATGATTAGAAATACTTCATAATCATCAAATCATGTTGACATGATAACCTTATTATGCATACAAATATGATTCACATGGTTATGCAACTATCTTGACCAATACTTTGGCACAACACTTTTCCATATCATGTATGCATACAGTGGTTATCTAGATGCCTTCCATCTCTACCAGAACATATTGTCGAGAGCATGCACAACTCTTAGCATGTCAGCAAAGAGGTTTCATTATAGACAAACAACAATCGAATGTTTGTCCAACTTACCCATCATATGCATATTAGTAGTATACTATTCAATGCCATATGAATGCTCACACTATGCATGATACATTCTAAATATGCATACAACTATTCCAAGCTATATCATTTACTATTTCATGTCAATTCAAATACTTATCTTTTATGGTTGCCTCCCGCTTGATCTCTATATGTCTTTGAACTTCTTATCCATCCTGGACCACTATGCATACCAATTTCATCCTCATGATCTCATGCATAATCATACATTCATTAGTATACTATCAAAACATGATAATCTTAAGTATGTTCATTTCGTACATAGGTATAGTTAACTAAGATCCTAACAAAGTAGGATTCTAACTTGATATAGGAAAACATACCTGGATTATCAAACTTGGTTATGTCTTAACATACCCAAACAATATCTTCTTTGTTCTCTTCAATGATTTAGAGACCTTGTGCTAGAACCTACATATCTCATAGGTTAAGCATAGTAGAACAAAGTCATACATACCTCGTAAGTAGATCTTTTATGTGATCAAGGATTATGGATGAGGCTTTGTCTTCATGTCATCATGGTCATAGAACTTGATTTGTCTTTCTTGATGTACCTCTATCTTGTTAGCAAACAACATCATCCTCATACAACACCACAAGTGCATTAGTACAATCATAAGTGTCATAACCCTAATCAATGAATTTCTTCTATATCTCCTCAAGTCATACCTATTAGGTTTTCTTTTAACCCAATCCACTTAAATTTGCTAAAACTGGATCCGGAGCTGGATTAGGGTTTGTCAGAGAAATCCTAAAAATTAAAACTTTGAATTTCATACTTCTGAATGGATAGAAAGATGCACCTTGCTGAGCTGATCAAGCTAGCATACTTCAATTTTGAAATCTCCAAAATTTGACCCCTCAAAATTACCTTTGAAGCTTCTAGATTCACTATACAGGACCCCGAACTAGGGTTTGATAAATCCCACCTTTCTACCCAATCAAAAGGTTCGATCCAAAGCTCTAAAATTCAATTTTTTTTTTCTGAGGAGCTCCCAGCCGTGGTCATAGACTTAAAAAATTCCAACTTTTGCAGAAGCCCTAATTTTCCACCTTTTCCGATCAAAATCCCGAACTAAAGTTTGATCAAGCCCGGCCTTCTTCCCAACCAAAAAATTCGATCTTGGTCTCTAAATTTTGATTTTGATGAGGAGAATTCAGCCGTGGACTCTGATTCCCAAAATTTCAACTTTCTCTGAAGCCCTAAATTCCCACAGCAATGATAAGCCAAGAATGAAGGTGATCAAAATCCAAATATGTTTTGACATAAATATGCACCTAATTGTTTCTGGTGTATCTCCGAAATTACGAAACCAAAGGGTTTGAAAATTCCGCTTGTGGTATCCCGGCCTGTCCTCTTTCCAACCCCATAGGTGTGACCTCAATTAAATTTGAGAGAGAGAGTTATGCCAAGTGTCGCAACGTGACCTGTTAATGGGATAAAACAAGAGAACAAACATGTATAGCATTCCATGTGTCACTGGTTCAATTTCGGCCTATAAAATAGTTATCTCAAAAACTAGAGTCCGTGCTCTACCTGTCACTTTTTACGAAATTTCATTTGGAGCTTCCTAGCCCAAGTTGTGACCCTTTTTCGTAGGTCACCTATTTATGACTGAGATTTGGAAGAGGAAGAAACCCTAACGTGTACTGATCATAAATCACAAAATACAACAAATATGAGTTTTTCCTTTTGATACAAGGTACATGGGGATGTGATCTACGACTTGTAAATGTTTCAGATCCTGAACCTTTGCCAAAATGGATTTATAGCAAAAGTACCATGATGACTAGTTTTTGCTATATAAAACCCTAACCTTCAAATTGTCGCAAGTGAAGCAAGTGTCGTAAGTGCCATACATTGCCTTCCTTCAGGTTAGCTCTGATACCATGTTAAGATTCAATATGCTAAGAAAGAAAATATCAGCATTGCATTTCATTTCACAACAATAGCATATACAGGATCACTGAAATAACAACAAGCACAACATAAACACAAGAGACACAGATTTATCCTGGGAAACCCTCATGGGGTAGAAAACCCAGCAAAGCTTCCTCAATATAGATGACCAGAAAATACAAAGATGCAAACCCTAGACATGAGCTCCTTCTCCTCCATAGCAGACCTCTCCCTCACCTATGCGCTATTCAAAAGTGAGTGTAGTGTGTGTTAAATGAGGAACACACCTCCTCTATTTATACACAACTACGACTTGTATTTTACATTGACTAGGTTGGCCCCAACTTAATTACTTAACATAATGTGACAGGGCTGACCCCACTAGGGTGGTCTAATAACCCCTTTAACCCACATGAATCATACAATGCCGACCCCACTAGGGAAGTCTAATAACCAAAGTTACCACATTCTCCACAGAGGAATAAAACATCTCCGGATATACAATAAGGTCTTCATGGAGGAATGAAACATCTCCGGAATAATAAGGTACAAATATAATATTCTTAGAAGTTATAATATCTCAAAATTTACGGACCTATGGTATAGGGTGTTCCATAGTATTTTCCCATGTGGTAATTCCTCTTTAAAAGGAAGGCATTGTAATACGGTTGTGTATTGTAGCATTATAAATATATCTATGATGATGTGAGAGAGACTGTGAGAAAGTGAAAAGGAAGTTGCAGCGGATGTGTTACAGGTTGTATCCCTTCATGTATTAAATGGTATAATAATAAGGACTAGAAATTTCTATGTGGATGTAGCCCATCTTGGCTGAACCAAATTATATTGGTGTCTCTCTTGTAATGTGTTTTATATTTGCATCTTGTTTATTGTTATTGCTCTGCGATCCTTTTTTTCTAACAACGCGAGTGGATGTGCCTTCATCAATGATACACCAATGAATCATAATATTCTTTACAATGACGGGGACATGAAATGCGACTAGAGAGGGAAGTCGCAGTTCACATTTTTCAATATCAAAGGTCATGTTGGGTGAGTCATAATGATCAATGGCACTCAGTGTAATGAGTAATGCTTTTCATTGGGTTGGGTATGATTGTAAAAACTCTAATGTGGACATCGCGGTAGGTGACTGATCCAAGTCATCCACAATACTGTAATTGTAGGTATCTTTCATATGAGGGGAAAGGCCTTCTAGGATGCAACAAAGCCTCAATATTAGGTTCCCTTTTGTGGTGGGTGAGTTCTCCAAGTGATATTGCAAGTGGTTGTTAGTGGAAATAGGTAAACAAGAGAAATGAAAATGATATAAAACAAATATCAAGAGGGGTAGAGATGCAAACTTCAACAACCAATGGATGCCAAACCACTTTGTATTTCCCAATGGTCAAGCATGTACAACACCTAGGATGTCTGAGATCCAATGGAGGAAAACAATCCCCCTTACGAAAGTCTATTTAGTCCACACTTCATGTTTAGTGGCTTGAAGAGAAAATGAGAAAACTCTTTCCCCTTCAAGGAAGGTGGAAAAGGATCTTGGAAAATGATAGACAAGAGGGAAAATGTGCGCTATAAGGGAGCTCAAGCACAATTCCAATAGCATAAAATTGCTCTTGGTTTCTCTTCTTTAGATGCATGCCCATGGATTCCTTTTATAGGCCAATTGGTGGCCAAGAGACAACTAGATCGAAGTGTGAACCCCTTAACTCCATGATTTGGCCCCAAAGTACACAAAGGGGGGCCAATTATCCAATATCAAAGGATAATCGAAGGATTATTGGATATTGAAGCATTATATTTCATGGTCACATAGGTGCGATTAATATTATATGCACTGTAGTGTGAGTTAACAAATATGTACCCATGCGGTTGTATTTTTTTACTGTCCTTGGGAATTTATGAACTCATATTGCTTCTTGGGTCTAATGAGGATGCCTTTGTTGGGATGCATGTTATATTTTGATGTTGCTTTACCATGCAAATTATTAAAATGTCACATATGTGAGATATTTGTGCGTTAATAGGTGCCCATGGAGAGTTTTTCTCATAGGATCACGATCATGTTTGGTTTTACTATGAATTTGAGAAGAAGCCTCATGTCTTTCTCTCTCATATATTTCAGGCCATTCCTTATGAGGCTCCCATTCTTATGTTTAAGTTTCATATGCATTTGCATCGATCTCGCTTGCAATTATGAGCCTGATGTTGTTTTTCACACTTTTAGCTTGTTATATATGCCCTCATCTCTTATCTCATATTTGGTAAGCCCCGTATAATTTTTCCCTTGCAACTTGACACCTTTTACCCAGAGGAGACACATCTTAGTTTCCTTATCTTGCTCATGTTCCTTGCATTATGCATAGGTTTGTTCCATGTGCTTGGACTAGTTTTACTTGTCTTTGATAGTCATCTCCTCCCAGTTTATCAACATTCATCCATCATTCCTTTAAGATTGTTAAAAATAGAAGAAGGCCTAGATGTTGAACTTTGGCTATCATTGATGTCAACAATGTCAAAGAGGATGTCAATTGATTCAGTTTGAGTCATTGATGTCAACTGAACTCATGTGGATTCAGTACTCACGTGCCAGCTTGAAGAAGTATAGTAAAGCCACATTGAAGAAGTATTTGCGCAAGCAAGATGGTGAAGCATATGGATGCAAGTGTGAAGAAGTATATCTAGAAGTTTCATCCAATATGTAGAAGTGTGTCTAGGAGTACAACATGCATATCCATATTGAAGAAGTGTTGGAATATTCTCGCCATCATCATTTGTATTTGCATGCATTGCATGCATTCTGCATGCATGCATACTGCATGCATGCATACTACATGCATCCAGTCATCAGTATGGTAGTCTCCCCACTAGGAGCTTATTTTCAGCCCCTTGGAGCCTGTTTTTATTCATCAATAACCCTCCTACCTACCTAGTGCGCCTTGTTTTCATCATTTGGATTACAAATGCACCCTACTACACACTCTTGAATTCTAATAGTCAATTCTTGCATTGATTGCTCAGTTCATGCATTTATTGCTCAATTTAACTCCATGTAGCTTCCAGTTGTCTGTATCGGAGTGCCACTTGACTACTAGCAGCCCTCATGTGCCCTCCTTGGAGTTTCCTTCCCTACATTTGTGCTCACTTGACATAGTTAGACTCACATTGACTGATATTTGACTATTTGTGACTACTACCACTGATTGGGTGATGTCTCCAATGTTGTCCAAACCACACCTTGAGGAGAAATCGAATCACCTCTGGGGTAATTGAATTCATTCTATTGTACTCTCACTTTTTTTCCAGCTTATGGCTAATGAACATGATTACAACAGTTTTCCACATTCTTTGAGTTTCATGTGTGAATATTGATTCAACTCTTCTTCTTCTTCTTTGCAATTCTATGAGTGAATTTGTGAGGTTTGTTCAAGCTGACTGATCTACACCTGTAGAATATCACAAGAAGTGCATAAGCCACATGGACTTGAGAATGTCACAAGTCCATCCATCCATAGTCCTTCAAGGAACAAGCTAAAGGGTTGGTTGGACAGAAGTTTGAAGAGTGCGCAAGAAAGCCAAGGAGTACATTGGACAAAGTCTAGCATGCGTAAGTAAGTCCAGAGAAGATTCAAGAGTGTGCAACCATCTCAAGTGGAGTGTGCAAGTAGCATGGTACAAGAGATGGTTGAAGAACTATACAAATCTTGAAAGCGCACAAGTCATCACCAATCAAAATATTGTTTCAGTTGTTGAAGCGCACACACGTTCCAAGAAGGCTGTAGCAGTTGAGGTTAGTATATGAGAAAATTCCACAGGCGATTGTTGACCGAATTTTCTTTCATGGGGCCAACAAGGAAAGATAGCCCACACAAGACACTTAATATAGCCCCCGGTATGTTTAAAATATCCAACTCTCACAAGGTATAGGTCCTACTACCTTTATGATTTTCTCTCGACAAGAGAGTCTCATAGTTGAACTGGCTAATTTCGTGAAAGTAAAACTACTTCAAGATTAAATGTATAACTAATCTATAATGCAAATTTCAATCGGTGAGACAAATAGTTCTAGTAGATGCTAAGCTTAAAATAGTTTAGTAGCTGCTAAAAACCTAAAGAAATTCAAATAGAAAGTAATTCTTTAAACGCATCAACAATTCAAAACCCAAATAATTAACAAAGTAATTATTGATCTACTACATGTTGCCTTATACATCACACTTGTAGTTGTTCGAGACAATCAAACACAATGAAATTAGTCATTCCACACAAATAAACACCCATGGTTAAAAGATGGAATGAACCGAGAAATTGCATTTAATTCCATTCAACTCGATAAGCATAAAACAACAACAAAGTGGATTCATATTAAAACTATCATGACAGTAATGTTTGGTTTCAAATATCTCTGGATAAAAATAGCATATCGTTTTGCATGCCCAAAAACTACTTACCGCAGTATTCTCCCTCTCCCTATTTTCTAATACAGATAAAATAAAGAGAATTACAAAGCCCAGAAAGAAAAATCTTCTCAAGCCCTATCTAGAAGGAAAATCTTCTCAATCCCTATCTAGAGTCCTCCCCCCTAGCAGCAGCGTCTCCTATTCTCTTGCAAACATGAAAATTACAAATAAAAAAAAGAATATATAAGAACACAACAATTCTTTCTATTCTGCTGAGAGCTGCCCCCACAAGCAATTGGAAATTTCTGTTCGTTATATAGGTGATCCCGTCTTATCCAAGTAACCGACTTCGTCCAAAAAAACTCCACCTACTTTAATCTTTTCGCCAGTTCTTTTCTTATGAATTTATGTTTGATGATCTGGCTCAGATCTTCTAGAAGAAACTTCATTTAATTCTATTTCCAACCATGTCGACAATCTGATAGCATGTTATGAAGAATACCTACATCAAAGAATTAATGGTGGATCAAATATTATAAAAATGAATTAAAATTTTTAAAATCATGTATTGCGTAAGTAGATTAGATTTCCCTAATATTTTCCACATCAATACAAGAATAAAAACACACCTAAAATTTTCTGGAAAAAAAACGATTTTATAAGGTTAAGAGATGAAAAAAGGATCTTCCTGTCTACTATCATTGCTATTGACTTAGTATACGAATAATATTTGCGAGCACGTCTTTATATGGTGTCAATTTATATCAGATTCCTTTTCTATGATTCGAAAGAAATGAGCATGACACGCCTTTGATGGTGAACACGTTGCACCATTTACTTGACACGTACATATTCTATGCATGAAGATCTGGCATGTGGAATCTACCCTCCAGGATTTCCATAATTCCAGACTTGTGTTGTTACAGTTGTGTTGTTACAGCGATCTCGGGCTTCAGTGATATCTAGGAGCAATTTCTTGCTTTGATTTATTGATTGGCCGGTGATATAAATGACTCACTATTTCGTACAAGATCTGAATCCATGCCTGGATAATAGCTGGTTGTTATCCTTTAAACGGCATATAAATACTTCATTAAAATCACCTGGCGTTGTTTTCTTGCCGCAACATGATCTTCTATATGTAAACATTCAATGACGTTTTATATCCATACTGTCTTTGGGTCAATCTTAAAAATAGAATCATGCCACCTACTTTCTTCATTCTCTGAGCAAACATTAAAATTATGCCTCAATAAAAGTGAAATAAGTACATTTGACATGCGAAAATGAAATTACAAAAGAAAAGCATTAAAATGAATTAGCATAACCAAGACTTAGGTAATTTCGTTTTAATTGAGGCTCTTCGTTCAAAAGGATAATGGGGTTAAAGTGTATGAAGTCAATAATTAAATCCAAGTTGACCCGTTAATCAAGCCCTTTTAACTTTAATCAAATATGTAATTACAATTTGACATGCTTCAGTATGTTCATTCCATTTCGCACATTAACCAATGAATGGAGAAAATTAAGTAATAATCTTGCAACAAGTTTTAAATCTCTTAATGCACATTAGGTTAAAAACCTAAGGTAATTTATTTATTTATTTATGAGGAATCAAATCCAAAAAAATGATCGAAAATATCAATTACTAAAATACTATTTAAAAAGTATTTTCAACTTTTAAATTAAAGTATTGATATTGTTAATCAATCAAAATACTTATTTCATTGCAAATCCTCAATTACAAAAGCTCAAATGTTTTCTGATGTGCATTAGGTTTAGAAAATAAATCATATCATATTCGCCTAATTAAAATATTCAACTTTGTGAGAAATTGTATAATTATGAAAAAGGGAAAATCTCTTCCGAAGGTTTAAGGCTTGAAAAATATAATAAGGTATTCAAAAATGAAAACCACGAGCTCCATTCCATTCCTTAGTATATACACTCGCAAGAAGTAGATGATTTATCATACAATAAAGCATTTATATAATTTATTTGAATCCGCAAAGAGAAGACCAAATTTTATGAGATTATGGAAACACCAAATTGATCTAACTTTCGTAAATCAAAACCAACTAGGGGCATACAAGCATTGACTAGAAATCAAGAAGCAAGAAGTGTGAAACCAAATGGATTAGACAAATCATCAATTCTCATCAAATGAAAACCCAACCAAAGAACAAGCAGCACAAAGGGTGAAGGATTAAAGAAATAAAACCATGGAATCACCTAACAAATCAATCAAGATAAAATGAAAGAAAACAAAAATATTTAAATATTTACAAAATTCTAATGGGGGGGCCTTTATTTAGCAAAATCAAGGGGACGTTGTTGGGGGGCCAACAAATGGAGACAAACCTGGGTGAACCAGTTATCCCTGAAAATTTACTCGAAGGTTATAGATATAGCAAAACAGGATAAATTTTTAATCAATATTATCTAGGATCTTAACTGAAAGAATAACATGCATAGCATAGGATTTTATTTATATTGGATGCATAACTAAAGATCAAGAATAATTCAAGAATAATCTGTTAAAGTAAGTAAAAACTACTGATAACTGTACTAATACTGATTCACCCCCCCTCTCGGTATTAAATCGATTCCAACAATTGATTCCTCTTTAAGCACTTTTTTTTACTTTTTAAAATTGAAAATATTGCCAAGTAAGCTTGTTTCCTTCACACTCGTTAAAATATTTGAAGAAACATCAATCTGATATAAGTTTAACTCTTTTATGGGACGCATGGATCATTTATGAAAAATGAATACTCTAGTTAACACTGGCTATAAGAATTCTCCCTCGTATCATTTTATCCTTTTTCGTATGTTGGATACTAAATATACGAAAAAGAGTAACCCTAGAGTCTTCTTTAAGTTTTTCATACTCTCTAAATATGAAAACACTGAAGAGCATTTACCAACCCTAGCTCCATAAAACTCCATGGTATGGTATATGGAGTTTTTTTTTTTTTAGACTCTTTAAAAATGAAAACACCAGTGAGCACTAATTGATCCAAACTCGATATAAAATCCATGAATCAACACTTTATTGAGCATTTTGTATCTTTTCTCCAAGATCGTTAAAAAAGGAAGAAAGTTTCCAGTTTACTTTCTTGGACTCGTCAATCTTACAAAGAAGATCTTATAAAAATTTATTTGAGCCCTTTTTTGAAGATGACTAAAAAATGAAGTAGGTACTTAAAAAGAGGAAAAGGGAAGGGAAAGATCTCAAATGTCTCTCAATCTAATGGCATCAATTCGAATGTGTACTTGAAAAGGGGACTATTTTTGCATCTCTCAAGAAGATGGGTTATAGTTTATGGCCTTAGCATAAAACCCGATCTCAGTGTTATTACTCCTCCAGTTGGTTAATACTCTTCCAATCATATGGAGAATCTGTCAATGTCTTCTACATTGTATATTTATATCGTTGGTCGGGATTTGTGTCTAAAGTTTCCTAAGTCACCATCGTGTAGTTCTCAATGTTCAAGTATATAATTTGTGTCAACCATTTTGTAGTTTCCTTGACTTTATTTTTCAGTCATTCCCTAGTGTCAATATTTTTCATCATGTACTTAGTCCTATTCCAAATCAAATCCATCCTTGATTTCTTCTCATGCTGGATGATGGAGGATGACTTAAGGCCTCCCTTCCAACAATCCTCTTTGCATTGAATTCATCTCATTTTTCTCTCGGGTCGCGTTGTCGTGTTTCAATAGTACCTTGGGGATTGCAGTCATCAGTGGCAATTTTCCTCACTATTAGGTAGTGACAATACATCAATGTCTCCTACTTGATGGATTCTTCAGGTGTTCGACTTCAAGAACATTTATTCACACCTATTAGAATGTACTAGGTACCTTGGGGACCATTTTCATTATCAGTGTGTTCCCTCTCCTTTGTTAATGGTTTACATCATTGACTAGTAATCACACGGTTCCCTCCATGTTCAACTTCAACTCATTTATTTACATGGTTGGGATTCGTACCTTTAGGAATTTTGGATTGAATACCTTGGGCCAATATTAGCATCCTCATACTTTTCTATTTCCTGCGTTGCGCAAGACTGTGCCACACTTCATTTGGCACCTAATGAGACATAAATACACTTTTTCTGTCGTGGGTATGATTTCCAGTTTTGACATAGATCCACCTTGTGTCTATGATCAGTTCTTGGGCATGGATCCACTTTGTTCCATCATGGCCATGACCCATTTATATCACATGGATCCACTTTGTATATTTTTGGCCATGATAGTTACATCATTTACATATATATGTTGGATTTGCATTGTATCTTTCTAGCAGTCATCTTGAAGATTGGATATATCTATCGTAGGGATAATATTGTCTTACACCCTTCTCTATTTCAGGCACTTCATTGAGACTAAGATTTTTGGTGTCCCCAATTTCGTTGACTCCAAATACCAATCCAATGATTATTATAATGTATGTTGGCCATCATTTTCCCTTCTAACCTCATACATTAGGGGGCATCTATTATATCCCAAATTGCCACTTCTTCGTCTATGACAACAGTTACATGATGACACTTGAAATTTTTATTGTTCCTCACACAAAAGGACACTAAAGATGGAAGAGCCTTGATTTGGTGTTAGATACCATGGCCCTAATCATTCAGTGATTCCCTAGCACTCATAAGCCATGTAACTAGGTTTGGAGACAAAAACGCTCTTCATGGTATGTCAAAATTTTCCTACCTAAATGCTCAAAAAACTAATAAAAATTTGAATTTCGAGGTAGCTTGGGTGGTTTTGGTAATCTCCCTTCAATTATAATTGCTCCTTACCCGAAGGTAACCTTCACCATTTAGTATAAAAGAGTCAAAGATGAGCCATAAACAGGGAATTTTTTCCTAAGTGTTGTTATGTTGGTGGAATGAGCATTCCCTATCACTTTGCTATCCATGTTCTGAAATTGTTTCCCTAGCTAGTTTCAAACCCTTATGCATTGGAGCTTTGCTTTGGATTGTTGGAGAATAGAAACATGAGACTCAAATCAAGGTTTTGCAAGGGGCCAAAATAGACATAAGGTAATATTGTACTTGTTGTTGTTATCAATAAGAGAGATTACATCTTTCCCTTCCCAATGGCACGATCGATGAGATCATTGATGCTTCATATTGATAATAAATGCATAGATTTGTATTTTTTTTTCTTGTCAATTATTCAATTATCTTGTTATATTCAAAAGCTTTTGAGGAAGGTATTATATTGGTTTTGTAGGTTCTTGGCTTGAAGGTTTGAAGTAGAACTAAGGAGCAACGAAACTAAGGATCAAACACCATAAACAAGGTACATGATTTTCTATCTTTCAAACCCTATTTTAGATTTGTTTGAGTATAAACCCTAATCTACTTTTTGTAAATCCCTAAATGTCTATATCAATAAATTTAATATGTTGGTGGCCTCAACGCTACTCATAGGATAGTTTTTTGCACAAGAGTATTATATTATTTGCATGTGGATGTGGGGGTTGTTGTCTTAAGGGATTGGGGTATATATGTAATGGAGGTTAATAGAATAGGGTTTTGGATGTTTAGGAATACCTAAATATTGTATTTTGAATGGTCAAGAAACACAATGACAAAGATAGAGGAGTGACCCTAAGTTTTGTTGGTTTTCCTCTTTAAGGGTTTCCAATGTAAATCTCTATGTATTGTCTGTATCCCATTGTGCAATATATACTTTTCTTACAATTTGTATTCATTGCTTCTCTTCACAGGTTTAAAACTTACACTAAGAGAGAGAATCATGTAGGTGTTTTAATTTCCCTAGTAACCTCATATCTCGGATTGGGGGTGGTATCTATAGTTTATACTTATGGTTAGGTGGAAATTTTCTCTTACACAACTAGTTGCTTAGATCTTCTTTATTAAAAGATATGTATTCTCTTTGTCTCTAAATGTGAAATTATTTTATTTACTTCGTGTGATATATGTGCTTGTTTATACATGATGCATGTGTGGATATATTTTTAATACCAATTTATTTTACATTCATGCACTTGTACATGCATATGTTAGTTTATAATGGCCCATGGAGAGAAATTAAGAAACATGAAATTCATATTTACCCCCTCCTATAGTCGAAATGATATATGGAGACACTACAATTTTAATGGTTGGTGTTTCCAATATTTTTTTATGATTCATCCATGATATCCATGAATATATTGAATGAATTTCTTAGATTTCTTCTTGACTCATTTGTGATCAGATAGTTTTATTATAAGTTAGAAAATTATATTAAATATAAAGAAATTTTTCGGAGCTAAAAAAGAGTCAGATGACTTCTGAAAGAGTAGTCAGATCTCTCCTTAAAACCATATTGCCAAAAATTCTAAAATAGTCCTAGGTAATTTTCCGACATCTAATCAAATGATAAACATCTAATATGTGTAATCTAGATAGTTCCCCCACAAGCTATGGGTTATGGCCTTGAAAACCAATGCAAAATGCAATCAAAACTACTTGCAAGAAGACCAGATTAGCCTGAGAAATAACACAACTATATTCGTAGCTAATCATCATCAAAAATTAAGATAGGAGGAGAAAATAATTGGTCAGTACTAAATGTTCATGCGTGTCCTTTTATGGCTCACTTTGTTGAAATTCCTATAGGTGGAACCAAAAGACCATTTGAGTTGTTGAAGGGTTCAATGGGGGAGCCTTGCTAAATGTATTACCAGTCAGTTCCCTAGATAAGGCACTAATATTCGCATTAATACATTCCTCATATTCCAACTAAGCTTGAGTGAGCCAGTGCAACCAAACTTCCATGTAGGTGAAACGAGATTCCAAACTTAATCTCTGAGGATAATCCTAGAATTTACCGTCAACATAGTCAGACATTTATTTCCCTAATAGGGACTTAATATTCCAAAAAAGTCCTATATTCTTAGTGTAGCATGTCTTATAGGTACCATTAGCAACAAAATCCTCAACCATTTGACCCAATTCTTCTATCATCTTGTCCAACACAAGCTTGCGACCACGAGTTTGAGTACGTGCTTCCATGCTTGAGATGTGCCCCTTACTAGCAGGAGGAACCATGTTGTCAAAGAAATCTTGAGCCAATGCATTTTCTCGAATTACATGAGGCATATGCAACTAGTGAGGTCCTGCTATTGCTTTCCTCGTAGTCCTTTTGGTGAGTACCATTATGAGAGAATAATCCAAGAGGTGACAAAATAAGGGAGAGCATGCATGGAATGACTTAAAGAACAATAGTTGATGCAAGAGAAGCAGATTAGAAGACCAACAGACAAAACTTCCAAATTGGACTATGTGAAGATGTTTTCATTTTCTCGGCATGATAATCATCCACATAATTATTCGATCAGTAGCATTATGATGGAAAGGAAAAATTTCAGCCACCCTGAATGTTTGGGGAATAGAGGATATATGAGAGGGAATTTTGAACAGATGATCGCCAGTTCACACAAGTGAAACCAAGTTTCCAATATTTTCCATAATTAAAATGCATAGATAACTTTTCCATCGAGGGGTGAAGGGATAGGCACCATGATAAATATCCTGCCTCGAAGGACACCCCATGTCCTACCCATAGTCAATCCACTAGGAAGTGCATGGGACCACACCTACTATGGGGAATTTGTGATATGATAGTTAGATACCATACTATTTTTTAATGACATCTAAGAGGGCCACTTGCAACATTTAAAACTAATATTTGAAATGCTAAAGAGAGGTAACTTATTTGTGAAGATATTCAAAGGCATATTTGGGTACATAAATATTTTTATATTAAATTATTGAATGGACTTAATGTTGGTTCAATGAATATTTTACTCATTATAAATTGGCTACCACTGAAGAATATATTCATGATTTATGAACCTTCGTAGGAGTGGAAAATTCTTTCTACAATTTTCCCATGTTTCACAATGCCTTAATGAATCAAATATTACTAACTGAGTTTAAGTTTGTTTCCCTTGCAATGATCAATTTTCGAAGGAATCAAAGTCCAAGTTATAGTGACTACTCTAGTTTTTACCCCCATTTACATTCAACAATCCTTTGATATCAATGTGGAAGTATTTGTAAATACCATGGATACCTATTTCATACCACTCCAAGAATTTTTCAAGCATATATTTGATCTACTTTCTATACAACAAAAAGATGTACATCTTGGATCAAGTAGTGAAGCACTAGTGACATTCTTTGATAGGTAAAGTGATTCTCATTCACAATGGCCATAAGCCTCTCATATTTTTGGTTAAATGAAGAATGATCGTGAATGCATGCCACATGAAGTGGGTAACTTATTTGAAACAATTCAACATTAGAATCAAGTATAAAAAGTGAAGTGTAAATAAGGTGGAAGATTTCTTATCCATGCTAGAGTAGTTGGATTGAAGTGTTCCTAGAATTTTAACAATTTGGTTTCAACATTTTTAGAAATGTTTATCTACATTTTTTGAATTTTGGGCATTTATATAAAGTCCCATAAAATTCACTAGTAATTCCTCTAGACGATGATTCCCATGACTACGAATTGAATTATGGGATTTGAAACAAATTGAGCATTATTTGTGTTCCTTGGCTACATCAAAGACTATAGCTATTATGTGAGGAACACCATTATAGAATATTAGAACAATGGAAGTAAAATGGAAACTAAAAATTTATATAGATGCACTTCTATTGACTAGATAGGGTGAAGATGGTATGGTATTTTGTTATACTTTATTACTTTTGTAGTATTTAATACCCAAATTATGAAAAAAATGGTGTTAGTGATAATTAGTGAACATATAAATAAATATTTGTATTATAAAACTTCATGTTGTTAATGCCAATGCTGTACATATTTATTATGTCCCCACGCGGTGTTAAGATTCAATATGCTAAGACATAAAATATCAGCATTGTATTTCATTTCACAATAATAGCATATACAGGATCACTGAAAGAACAACAAGCACAACATAAACACAAGAGACACAGATTTATCCTAGGAAACCCTCATGGGGTAGAAAACCTAGCAAAGCTTCCTCAATATAGATGATCAACAATACAGAGATGTATATCCCAAACATGAGCACCTTCTCCTCCATAGTAGATCTCTCTCTCACCTATGCGCCACTCACAAGTGAGTGAATGTGTGTTAAATGAGGAACACACCTCCTCTATTTATACACAACTCAGACTTGACCTTTACACTAACTAGGTTAGCCACAACTTAACCATTTAACATAATGTGACAGGGCTGACCCCACTAGGGTGGTCTAATAACCCTTTAACCCACATGATTCATACAGGGCTGACCCCCACTAGGGAAGTCTAATAACCCAAGTTACCACATTCTCCACGGAGGAATAAAACATATCTGGATATACAATAAGGTCTTCATGGAGGAATGAAACATCTCCGGAATAATAAAGTACAAATATAATATTCTTAGAAGTTACAATATTTCAACACATTAATCCTTCTCACTTTAAGACACCTCTCATGTCTAGGGACGATGTAATCCCGATCTACTTACAAGATGATCAATCCTTATCACTTGAAGACACCTCTCATGTTTAGGGACGATGCAATCCCGATCTACTTACAGGATGATCAATCCTTATCACTTTAAGACACCTCTCATGTATAGGGGTGATGCAATCCCGATCTACTTCCAGGATGATCAATCCTTATCACTTTAAGACATCTCTCATGTCTAGGGACGATGCAATCTCGACCACAGTGCCAGTCCTTTTTCATACTGGATGTGACCTAGATTAAATCTAGGATTTTACCACATGTGAATGATCATGTGCTACTACACTGAGCTGTCTAGGAGTGAACATTACATTGTTATAGTACCTGCGAATGATCATCTGTTGCTACATTGAGCAGTCCAAGAGCGAACATTACATCATTCCATTCAACCACAGAGCCAGTACTATTTCAACTGGGGTGTGACCTAGATCAGATCTAGGATTTACAATCTGTGACTGATCACCTGCTAATCTAGGAGAGAACATTACATCATTACAGGTTTTGTGAATGATCACCTACTGTTATGCTGAGCAGTCTAGGAGTGCACATTACATCATTCACCAACATCTTTCTCGAAGACAAGAGTCTACGGATCAATTCAGGGGCCAAAGTCCAGGGATGATACAATCCCTCTTGTCCACTAAGGACCACTCATCAGAGACATATGTCTACAGATCAATTTAGGGACCAAAGTCCAAGGATGATACAATCCCTCTCATCCACTAGGGACCACTTCTTGGAGACATATGTCTACAGATCAATTCAAGGACTGAAGTCCAGGGATGATACAATCCATCTCTTCCACTAGGGACCACTTCTCAACCTTATTGTCGATATCATCGACCTCATCGTCAGGATAGGTAACTTCATCATCGACCTCATAATTGGAATAGGTAACCTCATCATCGATACATGTATCTTCATCATCGATACAAGTATCCACATCATCAATACAAGTATCCTCATCATCGATACAGTATCCACATCATCGACCATATCACTCCCCCTTTCGAGGAGGGTCCTTCTGAACTACACCAGGCTTGTCTCGAAAATACTCAAACTTTACTCGAGATAGAGGTTTGGTCAATACATCAGTAACTTGCTCATTAGTGCTCACATACTCGAGCTTGATAGCTCCTTTCTGCACCATATCCCGTATATAGAAATATCGTATCTCTATGTGCTTTGACTTATCATTAAACATTGGATTCTCTGTCATCTTGATACAAATCTGGTTGTCACACAGGATCACAGTGGGGTCCATCTCTAAGTCAAACAATCTTGATAACAACTTCCGAAGCCATATAGCTTCACAACTAGCAGAGCAATCAGCTATATATTCCGCTTTAGCTGTGCTGAGAGCCACATTGGACTTCTTCCTACTAAACCACAAGATCATGGCAGATCCCAGACTATAACATCCACTCGATGTGCTCTTCATGTCTGATACACTTCCTGCCCAATCAGCATCTGTGTAGCCATACAATCTGAAGTCATGATCTCCACGATAACATAGACCAAAGTCTATCAAACCCTTTAGGTACCTGATCACATGCTTTGCAGCTATTAGGTGAACACACCTAGGTTCCACTAGATACTGACTCAAGGTGTTCACAACAAAGCATATATCTGTCCTGGTATTCATCATACACATCAATGACCCAATAATCTATCTGCCCAGAGTTACATCCACTAACTCTGATGATTCATCGGCTAACAAATTCAAGTTGGAATCCATGGGATTGGTCATGTCCTTACATTCCAACATATCAAATCTTCTCAAGATTTCCATAGCATACTTTCCCTGGTTGAGAAAGATTCCTTCTGGACCTTGTTATACTTCCATTCCTAGGAATTAATGCATCAATCTGAGATCTTTCATCTCAACTTCCCTGATCTGTTTCTCATTCCCTGTCAGAAAGAGATAATCCACATACAGTAATAGTATGACAGGTTCATCATCCATAACCTTAAGGTAAAGGTTAGGATCAACTTTACTTTTGGTAAATCCCAAGCTTGTCAAGAAGCCATCAATTCTCCCTCTATGACTGAACATGATTCACACTCTGCATTGAGTGATCTTCTGCATATCTATCCGTGCCATCTCCTGTCAGATGGGTCTACTGATATGAGCCTCAACATCATTCGAAATCTGTAGTGAGTTCCTTCTTGCATCCATCTAAGAGAAGAATTTCATCTATATATAGACACCATCTTCAACCTTGTAGCAAAGGTTGAAATCCGCATCACCCATGGTGATCACTAATATCATCAAATGACTATCGATCCTGGGTACCCATACAAAGCTTTCTTCAATTGAATCCTAGGAGTTTTCTCGATTCGCACTTCTTCTTCAATTACACCATTAAGAGAATGGTCTTATCTAGCCACTTGGAGCAAACATCTCATCATGATCCTCTTCCTCTTTCTAAGAGAATCATCTAGCCATGAGCCTTCTAAAGTATGTTTGATTTGTAAGTCTTCTTGTTGAACATCCATCACTTGTTCAATGTTCATCATTCTTCATGATCTTTCCTACAATTCAAATTTAATTACATGATTAGTAATACTTCATAATCATCAAATCATGTTGACATGATAACCTATTATGCGTACAAATATGATTCACATGGTTATGCAACTATCTTGACCAATACTTTGGCACAACACTTTTCCATATCGTGTATGCATATAGTGGTTATCTAGATGCCTTCCATCTCTACCAAAACATACTATCGAGAGCATGCCCATCTCTCAGCATGTCAGCAAAGAGGTTTCATTCTAGACAAGAAACAATGGAATGTTTGTCCAACTTACCCATCATATGCATATTAGTAGTATACTGTTCAATGCCATATGAATGCTTACACTATGCACGATATATACAAATATGCATACAACTATTACGAGCAATATTATTGACTATTAAGAGATTCAAATAACAACTCAAATACTTATCTTTTATGTTTGTGTGGTTGCCTCCCGCTTGATCTCTATATGTCTTTGAACTTCTATTCATTCTGTCATGATGGCTTGTAGTCTTCTTATGTAAGGTCTTAGCCTCATCTCCCTCTGGAACTAGAACTTCTTCACTTATGAAGGTGTCCAATTCATTCTCTTTTAGGATTAACCCAATCCACTTTGATTTGCTAAAGCTCGATTTGGAGCTAGATTAGGGTTTGTCAGAGAAACCCTAAAAATTCAAACTTTGAATTTCAAATTTCTGAAAGGATAGAAAGATGCGCCTTGCTGAGATGATCAAGCTGGTATACTCAGAATTTGAAAACTGTAAAGTTTCACCCCTCAAAATTGCTTTTGAAACATTTGGATTCACTAGGGAGGACCCTAAATTAGGGTTTGAGTTTCTCGAAGCTTCACCTAGCCAAAAAGTTCGATCCAAAGCTCTAAACTTCAATTTTTTCAAGGAGCTTCCCGCCATGGTCTTATATTTCAGAAATTCCAGTTTTTGCAGAAACCCTAATTTTTGGATTTACTGGAGAGGACCCCAAAATAGGGTTTGATTTTCCCGGAGCTTCACCCAACCAAAAAGTTCGATCCAAAGATCTAAACTTTGATTTTTCTGAGGAGCATCCAGCCATGGAATCAGATTCCAAAAGATCCAATTTTAGCTGAAACCCTAATTTTTAGGTCAAAAACTAAAAATGCTTAGAATTGAATTTTGTCTCGACAGAAAGATGCGCTTTGCTGAGGAGAGTCAATCTAGCCTCCTACCTTTCAAGATATGTGGAGAGAAACCCAAAAAACAAGAAGCCCTAGCTTCTGCAACTGCATAGTGTCTTCTTCTCAGGTTAGCTCTGATACCATGTTAAGATTCAATATGCTAAGACAGAAAATATCAGCATTGTATTTCATTTCACAATAATAGCATATACAGGATCACTGAATGAACAACAAGCAAATCATAAACACAAGAGACACAGATTTATCCTGGGAAACCCTCATGGGGTAGAAAACCCAACAAAGCTTCCTCAATATAGATGATCAACAATACAGAGATGTATATCCAAAACATGAGCTCCTTCTCCTCCATAGCAGCTCTCTCTTTCACCTATGTGCCACTCACAAGTGAGTGAATGTGTGTTAAATGAGGAACAGACCTCTTCTATTTATACACAACTCAGACATGACCTTTACACTAACTAGGTCAGCCCCAACTTAACCATTTAACATAATGTGACAGGGCTAACCCCACTAGGGTGGTCTAATAACCCTTTAACCCACATGACTCATACAGGGCTGACCCCCACTAGGGAAGTCTAATAACCCAAGTTACCACATTCTCCACAGAGGAATAAAACATCTCCAGATATACAATACGATCTTCACGGAGTAATGAAACATCTCCGGAATAATAAAGTACAAATATAATATTCTTAGAAGTTACAATATTTCAACACGTGGAACATATATCGACTGCTCCAGGGTATTAATGGAGCTCGGCGACTAAGGAAGGATTTAATTTTAGTAATTTTGCAAAGTTTGGAGTTGGTTTTGTTATTTGTAATTTGGAAGTAATGGTAGTCGAATTTTGGCATTTGTTGTGGCATAGGGATGGTGTTACATGATTGGGTGTAGCATGGCGAATGTTAGCATCAATCGGCATGTTAGTACAGGCAATGGCATGCTAGAATCTATTATTCTATGGTTGGATCGATTCCGGTTTCGACATGTCAATTTCTTCAATCGTGTAGGTACATGGCCAATTTCTATTTGTTTAATGTGGGATTTTGCATTTAATGTTTGTAATGGGCCGGTGTTAATGTGGAATAGGGGTTGATTGCTAGTATGAGAGTTATTTCAGAAATGTTTTTTGTAAGGTTTTGTTGTGGAATCCATGGTGTGGGCCTGCATTGTGGTGCTAGTATTCCTGGTGCAAGTTCTATAGGAATTTCAGAGGTATTTAGCTTTTGCTAAAATTGTTGTAGGGCATTGGGGTTCAACATTGGATTTTTTTCTAGTTTTAGATTTTGTGGATGTTGGGGTTTCTGGTTTTAGTCATTGTTGGTGGGAATTCATTCGATTGGTGCTAGATTCTTTATGCTTGAGTGTGATTCCAGTTTTGGCTTCAGGTGATGGTTTGCAAGGAGGAAAAAATATCAGAATTTGTTTGCTTGAGTGGGATTTTCCTTTGCGCTTCGGGTCATGGTTTGTAAGGAGAAACAATATCAGTGATTTATGCATGTCATCTATAAGGTAGGTTTTCATCTAGTTTCTTTTATCCCAATTTTGTTTTTACATGCGTTTGTAGCACTTTGACTTTGATTTTTGCAGTTTTTGTTGTTGGGGCAAGGATTGCCTAGTGTTCGCAGTCATGGTGCACATGGAGTTTTGGTTCCCATGAGTGCACTTTCACCAAGTATGTGAATATGAAACATTAAGGGAAAGTGTGGATAGCCAATAATAAAATTGTCCAATTGTCAAAACCTTGGGCATTACTTGGGGTTTGGGCTATGGCATTGTTTTTTAAATTACACTATAATACAGACCCACACAACACCTTGCACACCAAAACCATTAAAAAACACTTTTTGGGATACCTCTCATAGTAGAAATCAACATTAACTCGCAAAATTTTCCCTTCTGCACAACCCATATTCCACATTAACATTGGCCCACTGCAAACATTGAATGAAAAGCTAGTTTACGAATAGCCAAATTTGAACATTATGCATTTGACCGGTTATGGTTGAGATTGATTCCCCTATTTTTTTAGATGTTGTTGTTGTTGTGTCAGGAATTCACTTTGTTGGTCGAGTTAAAATTTGAAACAAAATCAGATTTTGGATTAGGATTTGGGTTCGAGCATCTTCTTTTTGAAATTGGTTTGCGGTTTAAATGATCATATGTCTATTTAATTTATTTTTTTCATTTGTTGATGTTCCAAGGATTCCCTATGAGTATGAATGATAAATGCATACTAAGGAAATTTAAATGCTTCTAGCATTTGGATAGGACATGCATAGCTATGAAGGTATCTATGTTAAACATAGATTTGATGTCATTTTCGAAAGATGTTAAGTCTTATTCTGTAAGCATGTCTTCGTCGTGTTCTTTTTTGCATTGATATAATGGCATGGTTTTTAAAACTATGATGCTAGCTACAATTAGTCTAGAGCTGTTATTGGCAGGATTGTTGTCTCAAGAATCCAGTTTTCCAATTATGACAAAAATATAGGGGTTCCTTAGAGCTTGTGCTTGCTTTTGAGATTCAAGTTGTTTAGGTTATTTCCCTAGTATTTTTTGAGATGTAGGTTCTCATGGGATGTAGAGACCAAGCTGTGAAATAGATTTATCATTTCTCATATTATTCCAATTTCCTTTCGGGTCTGTTTTAGTTTGTCATTTTTATAGGCTAAACCTCCTAAGTTTTCTACAATATTTTACTAGGATTTGTTCACCTTTAATGACTTGGATTGCCATAGTGATTTGTTGGCCATTCTAGGTTGTAAAAACTTGAGACTTCTTTGTATAGGAATAAAAATTTTCTTTGGAATCAATTTTATCATCACTCTATCAATAATATGGATTATTACCTAGGGGTAAAAACGTGAAGTTGGGTAGCACTTTTTTTAGAATGGGTGTGTTTGGAATGAAAAATCTACTTTCTCGGCCAAGAAAAAAAGTCAACAAAATTTCTCGAGTGAGAGTTTAAATTTTTCTCGAGCGAGAGTTTGAGCAGAGTTAAATATTTTCTCGGGAGAGATTTTTGGAGGGGTTAGTATTTTCTCATGAAAGATTTTAAAATTTTCTTGGGAAATAAAATTAGATATATGTCATGCACAAAATCTTGGACAAAAATCTTGGGAAAGAGAGTTCAAATTCTCGAGCGAGAGAGTTAGATTCATTTGTTCTTCTCACCCGAGAGTGTGATTTTTATATAAGGTGTGTCAATCAACCCTAGCCCTCACAAATTCACACTGTCATACAAAGTTACTTACATGGTGCAAAATGTTATTGCTTACCTCCCACAAAATATTACTACTTACCTCCTGCAAACTGTACTGCTTATTGGCCCCAGCGAATTAACACCTACTCGCCTCTGTTTATGAATTTTCCATGAACCATTTTCTTGTTGTCCTATTTTCCTGTCTTCATGTGTGGTCCTGATGAATTGACACCTGCGAATTGACACATGTTTTCCTATCTTATCCACTTAAGCATGTCATAATCGAAGAAGGGGATAGACTGCCAGTGAACTTATTGGAACGAGAACGGGCTAAGAGAAACTGGGAATAGAGTGCTAGGGAAGCACATAATTTGTTTTTTCTTCGGTCACCACGTATGTCGTAGTCCCAGGCCTTGAATATTGTTTTCCCAATTTTGTTGAAATTATGATGTAGGGAGTCACACAGACCCTGCTCTATTACCCTTATCCAAGCCAATCTAAATTTTCGAATGTGATTTGAATAAAATTTTACATAAGAGAATCCCTTATCCAATCCAATATGGAGACCTTAACACATCCAATTTTCCATAGAGTCACAAAGTAGACAATCACATGTCATTTCCCTTAATGGAATCTAGGAAATTGATACCAGATCAAATGATCCCGTTTAAGTTTCAGGTGCGAGGTGATCCAAGTTGATCTGAACCCCCCTTCCTCAACCAAACCCTACTTTCAATCAAATGAATTAAAGTGAAGTTTATTTTAGAATTTTCTAGAAAGGAATGTCAAATATCAAGGTTAACCCAAGGATTTGCAGTCCCACTTAATTACTAGTCTCCTTAGATACATGTGTACAAATTCCTTTGATGAATCTTATGAGAAAAACTTTTGATTTTTGAACTATTTTTTTTGGATTTACGTTTGTACCATTTAGGTAGATTCAAAAAATATTTAGATAGATTCTTTGAATGCTCAGATTGCAACTCCCATGGAACAAAATGTAAAAATAAAAAGAATCAATGCTCAGGCCACCCCTTTAAAAAAGGTAAATGCATAGAATTCTACAAATTTTGAAAAAATGCCATACTACATATCTTACACAGAACCATAAGTAGTATAATATATATGGCTCTGATTTTCACTTGTGCCCATATATTTACTACTCATTCATTACCTCATTGTTTTAGATTACGATGCTAGAATAATGATTTTACTCCATTACATCCAAAATCCCATTCTCCAACTAATATAATGCACTGGATTCAACTGGAATAGGAGAAGAAATGGGAATGATCTCCTATGTAAGGGAATATGGAGAGAAAGAAAATCACTATATGAAAATTGCGTCTACATTCTATCAAAGAGATTATAATGTTTATATAAAGTAAATGGGTGCAAAATTTCGAAGGTGCTTATTAATTGCTAAAACATAATCGTCCTAAAGAATGTGTGTTATTATAATATATATCAAACTTTATTATATATTATTTTCATCTATCTCAAACTTTACTATGTATTATTATCGTCTATCTCAAACATTATTTTTGAGATTTCAAGTTAACTCAAAAGTTTGGAACCTGAGAACAATCCATCATCCAACTCTTCGATCAGACAGTTAAAAGGCATGTCATGAAAATGGCATATACTTCATTTTGTTGGAATAGCCTGTCCACTCGAGGTGGTAGGTATTGGGTTCATATGCTTGTAGCCCATATGCTTGTAGCCTATAGTGCACAAGAACATAAAAGGAGTTAATAATTCTGTTGGTTTTGATGTGTTCCATGTTTCTTTCAAGTTTATTTAAATCCTATGAAATAATTTAGTACTTAAGAATATGATTCCTTTTGATGGTTATGAAATGTATTTCTTATGTTTCATCTCATCAATATCAACCACATGATGCTTGATTATTTTACTCTTTTCTTATTTGATAAAAAAACACGAAATGCATTTAAATAATGAAAACCAACTAAACAATATGAATGGTTTATTTAAAGTATGTCGATGGCAATTGTTCACGAACATTACCACCTTATGGCTCTTGTGTTTCTTGCCTAATATGTGGTTACATAACTTAACTGCTTTTTAAATGATGTTTCTTAAGCGAATACTTATTAAGGCCATTTCTATAACATGTCGTAATTATAGTTTTATTATATTTAAACATATTTGAGCATTATACTCCAACCAAGAGGGAAAAAAATTTCTTGGACAACTAATCCTCTTTCCAAAATACTTATCTACTTTCCTAAATAATTTCTCAAAGTGAATTTTTTCCCTCTTATACCCATTTTTCATTGTCTTACTTGTCTTTCATAAGCCTCTTGTAGTTTTCTATCCCTTGTTTGGTAGTGTAACTCATATTTGATTAGCCTTGAATTAGGGTTTGCACATGTTACACAGAAATCTTCCACCCTGTGAGCATCAGCATTATTTGGCCTATAGGATCCATTTTAGTGATTCAGATCCATTTTTATCCTTCAGTGATACCAGTTTGCCCTATTTTTACTCCTACCCGCATGTTGCATCACTATAGCATGCGTACCCGCGAGTTGCATCACTATAGCCCACGGGTATCAAGTAAAATGGTAAAAACCACTATTAATTACTTTTTACTCCCAAAAAGCGGTCATTGGGTGACCTTTGGCTCTCCATTTTCCCAAGTAATGTCTCAATGTGTCCTTTCACCTACGTTTGAGAGGACTATATATTGAGCACATATGGCTTATGGACATGAGGAAGAATATAATAGTAAAGGAACTCTAGTGGATTTTTGTCCTATCTTGAGTCTGCACTCATTGATCCTTGTAGTTGTGAACCTCTTATGTTCACCTTCCAAACTCCTTCTAGTTTGAGTTTTCCATTCATGGAGGATTGAATTGGTGGAGGCACAAGTGGATTGATCTAGATCTTGGTTCAGATTGGTTGTCGGCAAGAGGTCGTATCACTTTGTACTTCTTCTTGTTCATTAATAGAAATACTCATATTCTCGTCTATTCATGGTGTGAATGTCATTTATTATACATTGGGTTACATTTTCTTATGATATTATGGACCATTGTTTTTTATAATGTTAATGTCAATTATATATTATATGTACTTGTTGGATATTGGTTGTCAAGAGTAATTTGCAGATTACAAGTGCATGGATTGAAAGCTCCAACAGGGATCTACATCAAACGTTGGATCGAGGTTGGTTACATTTCTCCATTATCTTAACATTGTCATTTATAATAGCATTGCTTTGAGAATTGAGTAGATTTCTTGTAGTCATCTGTCTGTTGTGGTATTCCCAAGCCATAGTGAGTTTTCTCCAATACAGAAATGGCGACTCCGCTGGGGAAAACATCCATGTTTGGGAAATTTTTTGAGCATTAGTCCATAATTAAAGTTGTTGTTTATCGAAGCTTTGTGTCACTGATTGGCCGTTAAGATGCACTGTAGAAAACTTTCTTTTTCTGAGCCTTTGGACTCTCTATTTTCTCATTTGCCTTTCCTCACCCGCGGGCTAGCTTAGCTCTGCCCACGTCTACCCGCCTCTGTTTACTCTACTGCTCGCAGGTACCCGCAGGATTTCCTTCGACAATAGCATGTAACTCCGGCTATTGTTGGTTTATGACTATTGGTTGTTGCTGGGTGAGTTTGGCTGGTTCCTAAGTCTTTGTTGGCCTCTTTCTTGACTGTTTCATGCCTTGGTTGTGACCAGATCTCTTCGTTTCTCTTGGTTGAGCCTTCTTGGTTTTTTACCAATCTTTGGTTTTAGCCTCTTGGTTTCTTCCTTTTGAGCTCATTCCTTTGGCTGAGTCTTGCTGTTTAGGATCTGCTAGGTTGTCTTAGTGATCTTCTCAGCACTTCAGTGACTGAATAGTAGGATTTTGCTTGCATTTTTTCATTCCATTCATATTGAAAAAATACAAAAATATTCATTTATTTTTTGCATTTTCCTTCTTGTTTATAAGCGAAAATACAAAAATATTTTATTTCCATGTACTACATCTTGCATTGAGTGCTTGTTGCCTTCATTTTAGGTTCTTCCTGTGCATCGAAAAGATAAAATATTGCATCTTTATTTCGGAATTGTTGGTTGATTTTGAATATTAGTGACATTGTTTTATTGGATAGATGAGTCTAGGATTGGACGATGTTGCATACTCTTGAGTCTACACATCACTAGTTTCACGATCATATCCTTGAGTAATCACAGCCACTAAAATTAACGCTTAATCATAAAATTGATTAGCCTAATTTTATTTATAGGGTACACCAGCTAGCATAGGTTTAGAGTCTTGGAATAGATAATTGTGAGTTAACAATCCAAGACTACTAGATGAAACATTAGGTGTTTGACCAGGGAGTGGACGAGTCCATGGTATAGATCAATGTCCTTAGGAAGCTCTACTCAATCCAGAGCTAAGCACGAGGTCACGGGAGGTTGGTTAAGGAGATATCCCTCTGATACCGGCTGAACGTGGGAGATATATCCAGGATTTGTTCGTATCTGGGGATACTGGAGGTTCGTCCTCTTGTGCTTCGGGATTAGCTACCCTGCCCATACGACAGGTCCCACCTGCGACTATCCCCCTGAGCATTGGTTATATTGCAATGAACATAGTTGCCTTAACTAGGTACCACACAGGGTACTTGCAGTGGTCATGTTGTTTGTGTTCTGAGTCAGATAGGGATTGGACAGCATTGTTGTGTTCATGTAGTGGACTTGACCCTGTCGACACAGTGAAGCCTGGGTGTTTCTATAACTGATTCTGTTACCTCTGGCTATAGTTTGGGAGTATCAGGCCTCTCCTAGGAAAGACATACTGGCTTTAGTATTGGGAGCTCATTTAGCCACTCTATTTGTCTGCTCTTGGCAGTAGTTTCTCTAGGTGTGTGCTTTTGATTTACTATTTTCGATCGATAATTGGCCTTTAGGGGACATTGTGTCTCTCTCCGGAGATATTGTGGCACAGAGCCTTACTCTCCGCTGGTCCCAACGTTTGGCTAGTTTAAAGCCACTCGAAGTTACACACCGTATTTCTAGAGGATGCCAGAGGGCTCCCTCTGAGTCTTCAAATTCTTACGTGACTTACGTCGAAGACTACATGGCTGCATATCCCAATATTGAGAAAGATCCTTCTACTCCTTCGGGTAGAGTTGAACATACTTTCGATCCCCATACTCCTCGTGAGGATTGGGGAGGTGATCCACCTGACACTCAACCTAGTTCTACTTGGCCTAATCCACTTGATTGGGATCCATTTGATCCGTCAAATCCGGATAATTATCTTTACGAGATGCCCGACTTACCCGAGGAGGAAGAACAGGACAAGCCTTTCGTTCCTTCGTTTTCGCATGATTATTGATACGGGACGCCTGAGACTCATGATGACACTAGCCCTACGATCAACCCCACTGCACTCTCTTTTGGTATGCCGAGTCATAGTATTGTCGAACCTTCCACTACAGTTGGTACTCATACTGGCACTAGTCAAAGTGTTAGCCATACTATACCCATTGGGGGCACTACGTTGTCCACCCACTCACATAGTATGGGGACTGGTCAGATTCCTAACCATGCTAATGTTGGAACACAACCACCTCCTAGGAATACCCAACCTAGCTGGAATGTTGTTCAGAACACGACTCACCATCCTCCACCTAATACACGTGTCACTACTTGTCAACCCAGGACCACTTTTGCACATGATACCATTCCTCCCAACCACGGGGGTGGACATATACCGCATACTTTTGCATCCACTACCGCCACTAGTAATATTAATGTAGGGGGTGGGAATATTTCCTATCCACATGGACATCACACCACCAACCCTGCTACTAATCACACCAATGTTGGGGCTGGGAATACTTCTCATGCTTTTAGTCACCACACGACTGCTCAAGCTAATCCTAATGCTGGGGGTTGGAACATACCATACCATTACGGTCATTACAACACGATTCCCACTATGAATAGTACATGCATGCCCCATACTCATGGTGGAAACCCTTACTACAACACAGTCGGTGCTGACCACCAGTATCACCCACCACCCCAATAAGGTGCTCAAAACATGCATATACCTGCTTACTCTCAAATGGGTCAGCCAGGAGGAGGAGGTTATCAATCTTATGGCCATGGGAAAGCTTATGGTCTGTCATGTCCTTCTTATTACCAGTTTAATCCTCATGGTCAAGATTTTGGTCCGTCTTATAACACAGTTCTATTTAACAAACCTTTTATGGGAGCTTATAATCCATCTTTCCAGCCGCAGCTCCTGTTCCTTGCACACTTGAATCTCCCAGATCTTTCGAAGCTCACAAATGATCCGGTGTGTCATGACCCTACTTGGCCCCCGGTACCTACCAAGCTCCCTTCAGACATTCCAAAGTTTGAGGGGAAAGGTGGTGAGGACCCGGGAGATCATGTCGTGACATTTCACCTTTGGTGCTCCTCCAACTCTTTGAATCATGATTCCATTTGTTTATGACTATTTCAACACACCCTCACGGGGTCAACTGCAAAGTGGTATGTGGAGTTGCCCGGAAACACCTATAGGGGATTCAATGAGATTGATTTGGTTTTCTTAGACCATTTCCAGTTGCCGGTTCGTTATGATACCGGTACTGAGTTATTGTCCACCTTCCGTCAGAATAAGGCCACACATATTTCTGACCACGTTCAAGAGTGCCATCGACGGAAGAGATTACTGAAAGCCAACATTCCTCCAGAGTTCTTGTTGGAATGGTTCCTTAAGTATTTACTCCCATACATTGCTAAGGATGTTTCTATGTCGAGCATCGTGACTGAGGAACAAGCTGTCTTGAAAGTCCAGCAGTTAGATCTACTTTATTCTCAGTCTAGCATTTTGTATGACATTATTCTAGATGCACCGAGAACAAAACATGAGCCCACGTCAGTTCCTGGAACACATGCCGATGGCATCGTGGGGTACGCATGCACTCGCCCTGTAGACTTGGTAGCTAATCAAATGTAAAATTTGTCGCTAAACCAGTCTACTCCCGGACAGGTTCACACCTTGTCCACTTCTACTCCGTCGTCTGATGTACACAATGTGCAATCAACAAAACAATCGGGTAACTAGAAACCTGGTGGTAAGAAAAAGGGGAGAAATAATAGTAGGGGTGGAAACAATGGAAGTAATAACAATAGAAATCGTAATACTCCTCGTAAAAAGAATGCCAACCCTCCTCGAGAAGGTAGTAATGCTGGCGATGATCGCAAACCTAGGCGTAAGGTAAAATTCCCTTGCAAGCTTTGCGGGGAGGATCCTCTTACTCACTTATGTCCTCAAATTGAAGAAGCATCGAAGCATTTGGCACAGAGCCCAGCTGTGATGAAGGATCCCCTTCCTCATCATCAAAACATGGCTTCGCATGCTCCCACCACTGGTTATGGTACTAATGAAACGACAACATCTTCTTCCAATACTAGTGGTTATGGATGTGTGAATATGGTTCAGTCGGAGGTTTGTGTTGCTACTCGTCAACACGATTATGGTGCACCACAACCCAACTTGGGGAATGAGCCTCCCCCTCCTCCTGAAAATTCCTTGCATATAGAGAAGCCCTCTATTATGCCACGGATACCAAAAGGTGTTCTCAAGCGCTCCATGCATAATCCTAATGCTTGAGTCGCCCAGAACTACTCCATCGTAAAATATTTGGGCCAAACTTCGTGTGCCATGTCGGCTCTTGAGGTTTTGCAAGCTTGTCCTTCTCAGAATCATGCCCTTTTGAGTGCGTTAGGAGTTCAGGATGGGGGAAATCCTAGTGTTATCAAGTTCAATACTACCGATGTCCAACCTCGCTTGCCTTACCACATGGCTTTTCAAATCCAGGTGGTTTTCCTTAAGAGCTTCGTCAAATGCACTATGGTTGATGAATGTGCTTCCACATCAGTAATGTCGTTGGCTTGTTGGAAATCTCTTGGCTCTCATCCTCTACTCTCTTCTAGAACTACACTCACTGCATTCGACGGTAGGTATTTTACGTCGCATGGAATTATCCCTTCCCTTGTTGTCTCCTTGGGAGGTAAGTCTATTCCTATTGAAGTCGAAGTGGTTGATGCGCCCATCGACTACAACCTTTTACTTGGTCGGAACTGGATGTACACTATGAAGGCTATCGCATCTACTGTATTTAGAGTTATCTGCTTTCCCCATGAAGGGAATATTGTGACGATCGATCAGCTGGATTATGTTGGCACTCTTTCCACAGCATCCACGGGAACTGTAGTCCAGCAAGTTTCTAATTCTCAGCCGGCAACTGGGAACATGGGTGTTGGAATGTATCCTTCATTGATGGGATCTTTTGACCTCCCTGCACCAATCTCCTTCATAGGAACCATTTTCGATGATGCTCCTTCCTCATTGAATCATGTACTTTTTCGGACATCATACTTTAGTGATCCGTGGGATCCACCTTCCACGAGTTCCCCGTCTAGAGATGTTTCACACATTGGGATGTATATACCCTTGTCTGCAATCAAGATTGTTCATCTTGTTCAACCAACCAATGCAGATCCAGATCTCTCTTCTTCCCAGACAGTTGAAGAAGATCCCGTTATGCTGCCCACATGTGCAGTCGACCCATCTTGTTAACATGATTGCCACGATGGTATTCTACCTTTATATGAAGTTTTTATTGAGGCCATGAGTGGTGATGACAAGCCGTGGGGGGATATTTATCATAGATCTCATTCCCCTCCTTGTTGGTTGTGGAGCCAGATCTTCTAGTCTTATAGATGATATTGTATCAGCCGTGTCTGTACCCCAGTTTTATATGATATGTAGGTGGACTGTACAGTCACTTCAGTGGGGGGGTGTGGGGGGGAATCACCCCCCCGCGGGGTTCTAGGGGGGACCATCCCTTCTGGCTGAGGGGTCCGAGGGCAATGCCCCTAAAGAAAATTTTTGGGGCTGTTTTCACCAGCTGTTTGGCGGGCCCATGGTTTTGGGTATCCCGTGGTATTTTTCCATTGTATTTCCCTTATAAAATAAAGACATTGTAATACAGCTAGGGATGATGATGTATTAGGTTTTAATCATTGTAAAGATCTCTGAGATCAGGAGAGAGACTGTGAAACAGAGAAGAGAAAGTGTAGCAGTTGTGCTGCAGGTTGTATCCCTTCACCTTGCTGGACGGTAATAATAATAAGGACTGGCAAATTCAATGTGGATGTAGCCCACGTTGAGTTTACCACGACATATCTGTGTCTCTCTTGTAATGTGTATGTGTGATTATATTTGAATTTTTGTTTATTGTTATTGCTCTACGATCCTGTTTTTCTAACAATTGGTATCAGAGCCAAAAGTCTATTTGGCAGTTAAACCCACAGGAAGCTAGGGTTTCTGGTTCGAGTGGAAGCAATGGCAGAAGAAGGAAAGTTTAAGGTCGAGAAATTTAACAGCCAAAACTTTGGGTTATGGAAGATGCAAATGGAGGACTATCTATACCAGAAGGATCTATTCCTATCGTTGGGAGGAAAAGCAAAGCAGCCGACGGCTATGAAGGACCAAGAATGGGAGGTTCTTGATAGAAAGGCTCTAGGAACAATACGGTTGAGCCTGGCTTCGTCGGTGGCTTTCAATATCTCAAAAGAAACAACAACAGAGGGTTTGATGAGTGCATTGGGTAAGCTGTATGAAAAACCCTCGGCCTCCAACAAGGTATTTCTAATGAAGCGTTTATTTAATATGAAGATGTCTGAAGGTGGATCTATTACTGATCATTTAAATGAGTTTAATATGGTTACAAATCAGCTAAGTTCTGTAAGTGTGAACTTTGATGATGAGGTTAGGGCTCTTCTAATCTTGTGTTCATTGACAGAAAGCTGGAATAGCTTGGTCATGGCTGTAAGAAACTCTGTCTCTGGTTCAAACACCTTGAAATTTGATGATGTTATTGGTGTTATTCTTAGCGAGGAAATGCGAAGAAAAAGCACAGGTGAGACATCAAGTAATGCGTTGACTATGGAGAGCAGGGGAAGACAAAAGGAGAGAGGAAAGAGCCAAGGTAATCGTGGAAAGTCTAAAACGGGCAGATCCAAGTCCAGACTCGAAAAGATAGAATGTTGGAACTATGGAAAGAAAGGACATCTGAAGAAAGACTGCAAATCTCTAAAGAAGAAAGGAGATGCAAAGAAGGAAACTACCCAGGAAGCAAATGTAGTAGGTGATGTGTTACAAGATGCTTTGATTCTTGCATTAGATAATACTAGTGATTATTGGGTAGTAGATTCAGGAGCTTCATGTCATGCTACACCCCATAGAAAATACTTTTATGAGTATGTTCCTGGCGACTTTGGACATGTTTTATTGGGTGATGATGAGCCATGTAAAATTGTTGGAATGGGTAAGGTATGGATAAAAGTTAAGAATGGAACTAATTGGTTGTTGAAAGAAGTTAGGCATATTCCTGCTATGAAAAGAAATATGATCTCAACAGGGCAGTTGGGAGATGGCGACTGTCTATCTACATTCGGAGAAAAGTGGTGGAAGATCACTAAAGGATCAATGGTGATAGAAAAAGGAGACAGAGTAGGTACGTTGTATTCATGTCCTCATAATACTGACCATTCTATCTCTTTAGCTTCCATAGGAACAGATACAGCATTGTGGCATCATAGGCTTGGCCACATGAGTGAGAAGGGGATGCAGATTCTCCACTCAAGGAAGTTGTTGCCAGATTTGAAGCAGGTAAGTTTGGAATTCTGTGAAAACTGTGTTTATGGAAAACAAAGGAGAGTCAGATTTCTCAGGGTTGGGAAACAGAAGAAGAATGAAAAATTAGAGCTTGTGCATACAGATGTATGGGGACCGGCTTAGGTACAATCTATTGGTGTCTCTCATTATTACGTTACATTTATTGATGATGCAACTAGAAAAACTTGGGTTTATTGCATTATACAGAAATCTGATGTGTTTGCTACTTTTAAGAAGTGGAAAGCTTTGGTTGAGAATGAGATAGGAAAAAGATTGAAGTGTCTCAGATCTAATAATGGAGGTGAGTACTACGGCAAGGAGTTTGATAGTTACTGTTCATACCATGGGATTCGTAGAGAGAAGACAATCCCATGAACACCACAAGAAAATGGTGTGTCAAAAAGGATGAACAGAACAATCATGGAGCGTGCAAGGTGTATGAGAGTGCATGCAGGGTTGCCCTTACAGTTTTGGGTGGATGCTGTAAATACTGTTGTTTATTTAATAAACAGAGGACCTTCAAGTGCTTTGGATGGTGGTATTCCAGAGGAAACATGGACAGATAAAAAGGTAAACTACTCATTTCTGAGAACGTTTGGTTGTGAAGCATTTGTCCATATTGATAAAGAAAATAGAACAAAGCTTGAAGCTAAATCCAAGAAATGTACCTTTATTGGATATGGGGTTGATGAATTTGGTTATCGTTTATGGGATTATGAAAATAACAAAATCATCAGGAGTAGAGATGTGATATTCAATGAAAAGGTCATGTATAAAGATCAATTACAGGGAAATAAACAGGAAAAGGAAAACACAGAGTACATAGTGCTTGATGAAATTAAAGAAAATGAAGTTCCGAAGGTGCCAGAAAATCAAGAACAGCAGCAAGTACCTGAAACTCTTGCAAATATAAGAATATCTACTAGGTTAAGTAGAATCCCTAAACGATACTCTCCTTCAATGTATTATTTATTGATGACTGATTCTGGTGAACCAGAATGTTATGAAGAAGCAATGTAGGTGGAAACTAGAAATAAGTGGGAGCAAGGCATGAATGAGGAGATGGACTCATTGGTAGGAAACCAGACTTGGTATTTGGTTCAGTTGCCTACTGGTAAAAGAGCATTGCAAAACAAATGGATTTACAGGTTGAAGGAAGAAGAAGGAGGTAAGAAGCGGTACAAGGCCAGACTTGCTGTAAAGGGGTTTGCACAGAAGAAAGGTATAGATTTTGATGAAATATTTTCTCCTGTTGTTAAGATGACTTTAATTAGGACTATCTTAAGTCTAGTGGCGGTAGAAGATTTGCATCTTGAACAGTTAGATGTAAAAACATCCTTCCTCCATGGGGATTTGGAGGAAGAAATATATATGCAGCAACCACAAGGGTATGAGGTCAAAGGTAAGGAGGATCTGGTATGCAGGTTGAAAAAGAGCTTGTATGGCTTGAAGAAAAGCTCCAAGGCAGTGGTATCTAAAGTTTGACAGGTTTATGACAGAACAAGATTATAGTAGATGTCATTCTGACCACTGTGTTTATTTCAAGAAGCTAGACAATGGAAGATATATTATCTTGTTATTGTATGTAGATGACATGCTTGTTGCAGGGTCTGACATGCAGGATATAAATGTACTCAAAAGGAAGCTAACTAATTCATTTGGGATGAAGGATTTGGGTGTTGCTAAGCAAATCCTTGGTATGAGAATAACGAGAGACAAGAAAAATCGCAAATTGAAATTGTCTCAAAGTGAGTACATACAAAAGGTGTTGGAGAGGTTCAGAATGCAGAACGCAAAACCTGTAAGTATACCTTTGGCTAGCCATTTAAGTCTAAGTAAGGAAATGTGTCCCAAGACACAAAAAGAGATAAATTATATGTCCAAGATTCCCTATCAATCAACAATTGGCAGCTTGATGTATGCCATGGTGTGCACAAGACCAGATATTGCACATGCAGTGGGAGTTGTGAGCAGATATATGAACAATCCAGGTAAAGAACATTGGAAGGAAGTACAGTGGATTTTTAGGTATTTGAGAGGTACTACCACTGGGGCATTATGTTTTGGAGGTTCAGACACTGTTCTGCAGGGATATGTTGATGCAGATATGGCAGGTGACAAGGATAGTAGGAGGAGAACCACAGGGTATGTGTTTACTATAGGTGGAATAGCAGTAAGCTGGATTTCGAAACTACAGAAGGTTGTTTCACTTTCAACAACAGAAGCAGAGTATGTTGCCATTACATAGGCTATTAAAGAGATGATTTGGTTGTAGAGGTTTATGGAAGAAGTGGGTAAGAAGCAGAAGGATAGCAAATTGTATAGTGACAGCTAGAGTGCCATTCACCTTGCAAAGAACTCAACATTCCATTCCAGGACTAAACATATACAACTCAAGTACCATTTCATACGCTCTGTTCTGGAAGATGAACTGTTGAAGCTGGAAAAGATACATACTAGCCAAAATCCTGCAGACATGTTCATAAAGGTAGTGACCAGAGAGAAACTGAGTTCGTGCTCGGTTTCAGTTGGCCTTATAGCATGAAGGTGAAGAGAAGAAATTTGCCAAGTCCAAGTCCAGCAAGTGCAGCAGCGGTGGAGTTGCTGTGATCAGTCTCCAAGTGGGAGATTGTTGGTTGTGGAGCCAGATCATATAGTCTCATAGATGATATTGTATCAGCCGTGTTTGTACCCCAGTTTTATATGATATGTAGGTGGACTGTACAGTCACCCCAGTGGGGGGCATTTCCCCCCACGGGGTTCCAAGGGGGACCATACCCCCTAGCTGAGGGGTCCAGGGGCAACGCCTCTGAAGAAAATTTTTGGGGCTGTTTTCGCCAGTTGTTTTGTGGGCCCATGGTTTTGGGTATCCCGTGGTATTTTCCCATTTTATTTCCCTTCTAAAATAAATACATTGTAATACGGATAGGGATGATGATGCATTAGGTTTTATGCATTGTAAATATCTCCGAGATTAGGAGAGAGACTGTGAAACAGAGAAGAGGAAGTGCAGCGGTTGTGCTGCAGGTTGTATCCATTCACCTTGCTGGACGGTAATAATAATAAGGAATGGAAAATTCAGTGTGGACGTAGCCCAAGTTGGGTGAACCACGATATATCTGTGTCTCTCTTGTAATGTGTATGTGTGATTATATTTGCATTTCTATTTATTGTTATTGCTCTGCGATCCTGTTTTTCTAACACTCCTCCCCTTGATCTTATTGAACAAAATGAGCCTATAATACAGTCTGCCATACATTTTGATCCAGGCATAGTTTTGTCTAGCCCCGGTTTGACATTAGAGTCTTATCTCCCTAGTGATGAGTCTGTAGACTCTCCTAAAGATCCCCGAATCGGTGATCCTGATGAGTTCGATTCTACTTCTAGAATTTCCAACTCCTGTGATGATGAATTTTCCACTGCAGATTCCTTCACATCCTTTAGCTTTGCTCTTCATTTTGAAGATTACCATTTTGATCCCTCAGGTATTGGTACTATGGCACCTTCAGTGGTTAGCTCTACCTACGTTATGTCTAAGGTTAACAATAGTGAAGTTGAAAATTTTTCTACCATAGTGACCTGTATCAGATTTTTCTTTACGTACATTTTAGAGATGATTTTCGTACTTATGTTTCTTGGAGACAGGATTCTTAGTTGGACTTATACTTGGTTACCGGTCCTTTTCGACATTTGCTTCGACCGTGGCAGGAATATTCAGAACCTTGCATATAGGTTTAGGCCTCCCCATTGTTATGATGCATTTGAACCTTGTGCCATCTGAATTCACAGACACCCCTTGAGTGTCCTTATCTTGCTCATGTTCCTTGCATTATGCATAGCTTTGTCCCATGCGCTTGGAACTAGTCTCACATGTCCCTGACACTTGTCTGCTCTCATTATGAGCATTATTCCATATCTCCTTTGAGCTCGTTAAAAATAGTAAGGAGGTCACGAGTTTACTTTTTCGGGCTCGTTAAACCTTTACGGAAAAGATTTTTATAAGGTATTTTTAAGCCCTTGTTAGACTTTTCCAAATCAAACAAGATTGCTGAGTATACTTGTCATTTCAAACTCGTTAAAGGATTTGAAGTGACATCCACTTAGGTATAAGTTTACCCCTTTTCCAGACCTTTTTGGATTAATTACGAAAAAGGTATACTCTAGTCATACGTGACTAGAAGAGTTCTTCTCTCATTGTTTTACACTTTTTCGGGTGAGGAGACTAACTTTACGAAAAAGGACTCCCATTTTATATCATATTGTGATTGCATTGCATCATCTTTCTTGCCGCTTGATCCTTGTGCCAGCTCCCGCTTACTTAATTGTTAGCCTGGTGCCTGAGTACATCTCCCTGTTGAGCCCTGCAGAGCTTATATATTTGCCCTTCACAATTTGATGAGCCTTTTGACCCTGAGGGAACATACCCCCGAGTGTCCACATCCTGCACACACTTTCTTGCATTGAGCATAATTATGTTCCACTGCTTGGGACTATTCTGCTAGCTATTTTACACTCGTTCCCTCACTTCTTGTACTATAAGCAATTTTATTCTTTTCAAGCTTTTCCCAAATATGAAAAAGACCAAAAAAAATTAAATATTCCAAAAAGCCAGACGGGATTATGGTCACTCTTTCTTGTTGGTATTTTTTGTGTCGCCTTTGAACAGAGCATTCATTCCACTCCTTACATTATGATTCGGGACTATAGTTGGGCCTTAGGAGCTGTACTTGTTTCTCTGTTTTCTCCACCGATTGGTTAAGCTTCCAATCATTATGGAGCCCTCTGTGATGCCTCCTGCATTGCACAGTTTATGTCGAGTCTATGCTACCTGAGTCTATCCATCTACTCATGTTCTTGTTCAAAGGAAGCCCTAAAACCAGTGTCGGCCACTCCTCAGTTCTCTTGACTATTGCATGTTCGCCATCCTTATTGAGTCAGTCTGTTTCACCTGAAATCTTCCAAATCTTTCAGCATTGTTGGTACCTCATGTTGGTTGATGGGGGATTCCTTAATGCCCTCCTTCCAGCGAGTCTCGTTCCGTTGACTTCAACTCATTTATTTCGGGACTTGAGGCTTAGAGTTCGGTTGAGTACCTTGAGGCTTGCAGTCATTAGTGGCAGGTTCTCTCGCCATCGATAGTTTTGGGAATACATCAATGTCCCCTGATCGATGGATTCATCCTAGTGTTTGACTTCAACCCATTTATTCACACTCTAATGATTGTGCTTTGTCCCTTGATGCCCATTTTCATTATCGGTGGGTCATCTCGCGTCTGTTAACGATATACATCATTGACCGGTAATCAGACGATGTCTCATTAGGTTTGAACCCAACTCCTTTTATTCACTTGATGGGACTTGCATCATCAAAGACTTGTGTAGAAAACCCCAAGCGATTGCGGCATTCAGTATGCTACATATTAATTTGACTTTACATTTGAGATATCACCTCTCAGATTTCAGCAGTTTGTACCTCCAGTTTGCACCAATTGTCTTCTTTTCAGCAGAAGACCATCTCTTACTGTAGAGGGATCATGGTTATGATCATTTATGACATGTATCCATTATGTACTGCCTATTCATGGCCATTGTATCAGCTTGTTGTACTATACCGACACGTATTCAGAGATACTATTGTATTATGACGAGTGAGTTGTTCTTTCCACTTGTGTCTCCATCACTCCACTTATGAGTTTTATAATGTATTTTGGCCATTGTAGCACATTTCAGTCTCTGACCTCACACATTAGGGGGAATTTGTTACACAAAAATCTTCCACCCTCTAAGCATTAGCATTCTTTGGCCTGTAGGATCCATTTCAGTGAATCAGATCCATTTTTATCCTTAAGTGATACCAGTTTGCCCTATTTTTACTCCTACCCACATGTTGCATCACTATAGCATGCGTACCCACGAGTTGCATCACTATAGCCCACGGGTATCAAGTAAAATGGTGAAAACCACTGTTAATTACTTTTTACTCCCAAAAAGCGGTCATTGGGTGACCTTTGGCTCTCCATCTTCCCGAGTAACGTCTCGATGTGTCCTTTCACCTACCTTTGAGAGGACTATATATTGAGCACATATGGCTTATGGATGTGAGGAAGAAGAGAATAGTAAAGGATCTCTAGTGGATTTTTTCCCTATCTTGAGTCTGCACTCATTGATCCTTGTAGTTGTGAACCTCTTATGTTCACCTTCCAAACTCCTTCTATTTTGAGTTTTCCATTCATGGAGGATTGAAGTGGTGGAGGCACAAGTGGATTGATCTAGAACTTGGTTCAGATTGGTTGCCAGAAAGAGGTCGTATCACTTTGTACTTCTTCTTGTTCATTAATAGAAATACTCATATTCTCGTCCATTCATGGTGTGAATGTCATTTATTATACATTGGGTTACATTTGCTTATGATATTATGGACCATTGTTTTTTATAATGTTAATGTCAATTATATATTATATGTACTTGTTGGATATTGGCTGTCAAGACTAATTTGCAGATTACAAGTGCGTGGATTGAAAGCTCCAACGGGGATCTACATCAAACGTTGGATTGAGGTTGGTTACATTTCTCCATTATCTTAACATTGTCATTTATAATAGCATTGCTTTGAGAATTCAGTAGATTTCTGGTAGTCATCTGTCTATTGTGGTATTCCCAAGCCATAGTGAGTTTTCTCCAATACAGCACAGCCAAGATGGTTCCATGTAGTCAAATCCTATCAAAATTTACAAAAACATATCGTGAAATGTTTCATACATATACAGAAACATACCAAAAACACAAGCTGGAATTTCATCTCACATGGCCAAATCATGAAATGTGTTGATTCGCATCGCAGTTGGCAAGTCATCGACATTGATGCAACTTTGACAAGTTTCTACTTCGACACGACTTTGACTCGACAAATTTCCAGTCCGACAGGTTAGCGCCAATAGGTTCTAAATTCAACACAACTCTGACGAGTCTCGACTTCAACACACCTCGAAACATTCGCACCTTTGACATATTCAGCTACCTCATAGTTCGCGACATCGACAAGCAGCATTGACATGCGACCAACAACTATCTAACTCCAACAAAGTGTCTCTCTGTCTTCCAGTCAAATGTAACGGTTGAACAATTGAACCGTTCTAACTTCTCTTTGTAACTGAACATAATAGGAAGTCACCCAAGCATCTCAAAAATATATATAAGCATGTATAATATTGTAACATACAACAATCAATAGATGATTTTCCCTATTTACATCTAATAAGGAACAACAGTTCGCATTCCTGCATATTGTGTTTATTTGTGTAGTGCAATCCTTCTTTGCTCATTCTACTTATTCTTATTGCTTCTACCATAATAGAGCCGACTCATTCATTCGAACTGTTGTCCCTCTCGTGCTTCCTAGACATGACCCGGATCATTGGTATCAGAGTACTCAGTTTTGTTTGTGCTTAAATTTTGCATATACACTTCTCTCGAAGTTACCTAACTTATGTCGGTTCAAACTCACTCGCAATATCAACAATCTAAGCAGACACTACCTCCATAAATGACAGAAGAAACAGACGATAGACATGCAGCTGACGACACAACACAACTTATTGAGCAAGTTCTGGCTCAACAATAGACTGAAATGTTCACCCAGTTCAACGAGATTCTCATGCAATTTGATTCGACATTCGGAGGATCTTCGATGAGATTTCGCTCTGATAAAATCATCCCCTTCAAAGTGCAAATGAATTTGTACATACCGAATCTTGAAGGTAAGATTGACATGGAATCCGTCGACAAATGGGTGCAACAATTGGAATCCTATTACACTATAAATCAACTCTCTGAAGCTGAAAAGTCACCATTGCATCCTTAAAGATGTCAACCTTCATGCACTACTGGTGGGAGAACCTCTTGACAAAGATGGAGAAAACCGGATACCCCATCGACACATGAGATAAATTTGTCGAACACATCCAGAACAAATTTTACCCACCTAAATACCTCATGCATCAGTATAAGAAGTGGCAGCAGGTAAGGAAATGAAAAGGCCAATCAGTACAAAGTTATGCTAATGATTTCTACCGACTCATGGCTAGACTTGGCATCTAAGAAGAAGAGAAATTGCTTGTTCTGAAGTACATTAGTGGATTGTCCCAATACATCCAGGAGGAGATGGAATTTGTGACTATCACTACGCTGCAGATGCATTCAATATGCCAGCAACAAACTGGAAATCAAGCAAAAAGGGAAAGCACGTTTCTTGACAAAGCCGACATCAGGACGAGCACCCAACAAGAAGTCACCAGCCCACTTCGATAAGTCGAAATCTTCTCAGTCGACACCGCCAAATCAAGACCACAGAAAAAAGCCTTTTCACAAGAGGGAATGTAGCAAACAACCGTCGACCAAAAAATGGTGCGATTACCACCACTCATCTTGGCATGATACGTCTGAATGCAAATCTTGGAAGACATTTTTGGAAAAAGTGTCGACCTCCAACACGTTCAACAAGACCGTGAAAGAATCTGATCCATACGCAACAACCCTTCTGACCTCGACCACTCCAACAGCCTCGACTATCGTCGACAAGGAGGAATGAGAATGCTTGTTCTATAAATGGATATGGGTCCAAAATAGCACATTACATCTGATTGTGGAAAACGGTAGCCAGAAGAACTTTGTTTCTGAAGATCTTGTAAAGAAACTAGGTCTTGTTACCACTCTGCATCCTTAGCCTTACAACATTGGTTGCAAGAAGGATGAACAAAAAATTCAGATCACTCGACAATGCAAGCTCACCTAATTCATAAATCCTTTTGAAGATGAAGTACCTTGTGACATGGCACCACTCTCCGTATTTGACGCCCTGTTTGGGAAACCTTACCTCTAGGATAGACAAGGAAGTTATTAGTCACGGCCTCAGAAGGTGATTGTGAGAATCTGAAATTGAAGGTTTAGCGTACTAGAGCATCAACCTACGCCGATGGTTGCACTGATATCTTCCAAATAGAAAAAGAAGCTCATCAATCATGCTCAGAAGTTCGTAGTAATCATGATTAAGCCGCAACATTCTAAGAAGAATGCATCAACGAGTCGTGTCACCGACCAATGCAACACTTGACATAAGTAGCAAGTCGAGCATATTCTCGATGAGTACTAGAACCTCTTTCAAGCTCTAGACGGAGTAACTCAATATTTTCAGGTAAAACACTCCATTGAACTTGTTCCTGGTTCTTCTTTTCCTAACGCATCTAATTACAGAAGATCCATTCTCGAAAATGAAGACAGATCCCATACTTAATCAACAAAGGTCATATCCGACCTAGCTCCTCTCCTTGTGGAAGTCTAATCATCTTAGTTCTGAAGAAAGATGGGACTTGGTGCATGTGCAATGACTACAGTTCTCTCAACAAAATATTGGTGAAGAATCGGTGCCCTCTTCCATGGATAGACGAGCTCATCGACTGTATGAAAGGTGCTAAATTCTTTACTAAGCTCGACCTCAAGTTGGGATACCATCAGATTCCAATCGAGCCCTCAGATGTGTGGAAAAATGATTTCAAGACCAAGAAATGATTGTTTGAATGGTTAGTCATGCCTTTCGGCTTAAACAATGCACCTGTGACCTTCATGCGACATATCGATAACCTTCTTTGACCTCTCATCAGAAAATGGGTTATTGCCTATCTCGACGATATACTGATTTTCAGTCGATCATGGGAAGAACATGTCGGACATCTTCAACAAGTCCTCAACACTCTCCAGCAACATTAGCTTTATCTGAACATGGACAAGTGCTCTTTTATGATGACCAACATCAAATATTTGGGGTATGTAATTGACTCTGCAGGCATTCACGTCGACCCAGAAAAATTACAAATCCTCAAAGATTGGCCCATTCGTAGAATCATTCAAGAACTAAGAAGTTTTCTTGGTTTGGCGAATTTCTATCAACGATTCATACTCAGCTTTAGTCACATAGCCTGGCCCTTGAATCAGTTGACGAAGGGAAACATGAAAAATGTCTTCCAATGGACAACAACACAACAAGCAGCTTTTGAATAGCTCAAACACAAGCTCTGCACTACACCATACTTGTATTACCTGATTTGCATTAGCCCTTTGATATTGAGACGGACACATCGAACTATGCCTTGGGCACAGTGATCACTCAGTTTGGTCACCTAGTCGCTTTTCATTCCAAGACTTTTAACGACACAGTTAGAAGATACTCGACATACGAAAAAGAACTGTTCGCCATTGTGCAAGCTCTCAAGCAATGGAGGCATTACATCCTTGGAAAGGAAATGGTCATTCTCACTAATCAAAAGCCTCTATAGTTCGCTCTAACACAATAAAAGTTGCAGAAAAAATGACAACTCAAGTGGATTAATTACCTACAACAACTCCAGTTGGTGATTAAGTATCAGAAAGGTAAAGCTAACGCCACCGCTGATTACCTCATTCGACCACCCATTACTCTCCTTTTGATAGTGATGAGTATGTAGGGATACAACACGACCACTTGGCCACAGTTTTATGAGGAAGACAATGACTTCTCAGTAGTCTACCGACAGTTACAGACTAAAAAATCGTTGACCTCAGACTCCGACTATTTCCTGAAGGACACCTTGCTATACAAGCTTGGAGAACTTTGTCTACCGACCGGTGAGCACAGAAAACAACTCATTTGGGATGCACACTATAGCAATACTGCATGACACTTTGGAGTAGCAAAGACACTTGTTATTCTGCAGAAGTATTTCTTTTGGCCTACACTTAAATTCAACGTGAACAGGTACATTCGATCATGTGTGGTTTGTGCCATTTCTAAGCCACCTAATCGACGACAGGGATTGTACACACCTCTGCCAATTCCTAGTCGACCATGGTAATCTATTTCTATGGACTACTTGATGGGTTATCCTACTACCATACATCAGCATGACGTAATCGTAGTAGTAGTCGACCAATTTTCCAAGATGGCCATTCTCATACCATGCAAGAATACCATGACAGCGCAATAGACCGCTCAGCTCTTCTTTACACATGTTTGGAAACATTTTGGTTTACCCACAACCATTATTTCCAACCGAGATGCCAGATTCGTCAGCATATTTTGGAAGACCCTCTAGAAATTGATAGACATACGACTCTAATTGTCGACAGCTATCCATCCTCAGACCAACGGACAGATAGAAGTTGTGAATTGCTTGGTAGTACAACTGATTCGCATGTACAATCACCAGCATCGATGCACATGGGATGAAAGTCTTCCATACATCTAGCACAACTACAATCATGCTGAGCACAACTCTATAGGAAAGAGTCCATTTGAGATCTGTTATGGATTTCATCCCTCAGCGCCTAACGACTTGATCAACTCCTCGACGGAACCGAGTGACACCAACTACAATTAGAGAGAAGTTGATAAAGCAGTCAAGTTCAAAGATCAGATATGCGACATCCAGAAGCAAGAACAGGAAATGTTGCATAGAGAAAGTGAGAAAGCTAAGGCCCAATACGACAAGCATCGTATTCCTCATTCATTCCAAATCGGGGATAAGGTCTGGTTACATCTCAATAAGGAGTTCATCATAGGTCCTTTCAAGAAGATCAAGCCTTTGCGATATGGTCCATATAGTATTATTTGATAGATTGGTGAAAACACTTCCCAGCTCAGCATTCCTGCATGCTTGGGTTTGCATCCAGTCTTCAATGTGGATCTACTTTGACAACACCATGCACCCTTGCTAGAACAACATGACTTGTAGAAAAAAAAAAACCCGAAGACATCCATCCAGATGTTCAGGATCCTTTTCCTTGCGACACCATTGTGCGATGACGAGTACGCCATACAAGGATGAACATAATTCCCTTGTTTCTGGTTGTCAGTGCTGGCTAGATCCCATCTCAAGGAAAGTGGTACTCTGTTACTGAATTAACGGACAAGTTTCCTCACCTTCATGAGCAAACAATGGGGTCCATTGTTTCCTAAGGAAGGAGGTCTAATCCACATCGCAGTTGGAAAGTCATTGACATTGATGCAAATTCAACAAGTTTTGAATTCAACACGACTTCGACTCGACAAGTTTCCTGTCCAATAGGTTAGCGTCGACAGATTCCAAAATCGACACAACTCTGATGAGTCTCAACTTCGACATGTTCAACAACCTCACAGTTCATGACATCGTCAAGCAGCATCGACATATGACCAGTGATTGTCGAACTCTAACAGGCTATCTCTCTGTCTTCCAATCGACTGTAACGGTTGAATAGTTGAATCATTCTAACTTCTCTTTGTAACTAAACGTAACGGGAAGGCACCCAAGCGTCTCAGAAATCTATATAAGCATGTGTTAGTACTATTATTATCAATAGACATAACCACAGATAGCTCAGTTTTTTCCACGAGGGGAATTGTTGCCTATAAGTAGGGACACCTATGTAGCAAGACATATTTGTCATATAAAGGCAGAAGAAATCAATGTATAACTCATTGGACTAAAGACTTGACATCAACAAGCGTAATTCTATTAGGGTGTGCAGAGTGGTCCTGATTATAGTGCTCGTAATTCATCCTTGAAAGAAAACCACCTGGGATGCGTGTTAGCTCTACAACTATTCAGGGAGTGAAAGGCAGTTTCCCCAAACCATGTTTCGGAGGCCCTGAAACCACAGTAGCAGTTAAAAGTGGTTTGCAAATCATTAGGAAATTGTCTAGTGACAGGAGTGGGCCCCCACTTACAGAGTATGTTGGAAAACACACGCGTCTCGGGATCCTCAAAAGGTTAAATCAATGGAGATGATTTTTTTAGGGCACCTAAGACGTATGAGTTTTAACACCCCAATACTTCCCCTTAATGAAAACCGCCATTTCCATGTGGAAACGCTTTGTTGAGTCAGGGCCCTATGGGCGGTTTCCCTAAACCATGTTTTCATGACCCTAAAACCACTTCTTCTCTACAGCTAGCACCATCCCCTGCAACTCCTATCATTCTTGAGACTTTTCTTTCTGTCGTATGGCCGCAAGGATAGGATACTGAAGTCACGGAGGGGTCTTTAGTTGCTACATCCTTTTCAGGAAGAGATTGTTTAGACATTATGCTCATATTAAGGAGGACAACATGGATCTCGAGAAGTCACTATTTCCTAAGGAGCTAGATACTGGAAGAACTCCCAGGATGCTATCTACGCTGGATCTAAAGCATGGAGCCCTTAAATTGGCTATCTTAGAACAGATAGCACCCGATGGAAAGAAGGCACCATCGAATTTTAAAGCTACCCAGGTAACTATAAATTTGGATCAAATACCATCTCAGGATATCATGGATTTGCATAGGTATACGGAGAAAGAGTGTACAGAGACTTACGTAAATTCACTATGAGCAATAATAGGTTGCAGGTCGCGGTAAATAAGCTGGAAAAGTAGTTAAAGAATGAAAAATCATCAAATAAGGCTAAGCAGTTGAAGATAGCCGATTTAGAACAGTAGGTGTCGAAAGTGGTTTAGAATCTGGATGACAGTGCCCCATTATAGGTCATATTAAAGGAAAAATATAAAGAGGTAGTAGGTCTGAAAAAGATGCTAAACATTCCCACAACTGAGCATTCTCAGACAACAGAAGTAGTTAAGATTTAGAAGGAATTAGAAGAGATAATCAGTAAGAGTCAGACTCTCAAGGAAAGGATTGTCGTGCTAGAGGAGAGCTGGTAGAATCAAGGAAGCTAAATCAAAGCCTTCTCCAGCAAAAGGCTGTAAACCTTTAGGACTCATCGACAGCAGATCCAACCGATAAACTTACCCAAGTAGTGACCGAGATGAGTATTAAATATGCACAGCTTAATCAGGTACGGACTCAGTTGAAAGAGAAGTGGGATGAGCTCTTCAGTGCAAATGAGAAGTTGGTAAAGAGAGATCAGGTTATCTCAAGACTTCAATAGACAATGGATGAGCTCTAGGGTAAAGTGCGGGAGCTATCCACAAAGATCATCGGCAAACCTTTAATCAGAGGTGCCAAGGTTATGTTATGGAATCAGATAGGGGCCTTGATAAATTCTAAGTAGAATCATTTTAGTGTTTCCCAGGAAGAAGTAGAGATAGCTAAGATCCCTGCACCGGATGCACAAGATGTAATAAGCTGGTTAAATAAAAAGGCCCAGGTGGTTAGAGAAGTAATTGACTTCTTGAATGAGAAAACCTTTGCAAAAATACAAACGTATGCTGTCCGAGATCGAACCAACTTAATCATGGAAGCAAACAAACTAGCCACAAAGAATACCTTGTCTCAGAACATAGAAGACATGGTAGTTCAGTTGATGCAGGATGTGTTTTCTTTCAAAGAATAATTCAGGGTAGTTTATCCTATTGGTCTTCCTTCTTTCTGGGATGGGAATGGAGAGTTGTACCCACTGGAATATTATATCACACTAACAACATAAGCAAGGGATTATGAGATTCACTTGACCGATACTTTGCAGGAGCTAAATGGAAAAGCAGTCATAGAGAAGTTGCACAAGAACTTTGAAGTCCGCGACCTCTTGCAAGCTATTTTCAATAGTCACCCAAAGGCTTCCTTTGATCACTATACTGAACTCGATTTGGCTCTTAGAGAGCTCAAGTATTATCAGTATCCTATGCATAAGGATTGGAAAGGCATTACCAGATTTAGCAAAGCTCATCAATTGCAATAGTCCACCAGAGAGCAAGCAGCAGCTGCAGCCATTTCCACTCAGACAGAAGCAGGGACCTATTCCACGCAGTAAGGCATTTCTTCACCTCAGCAAGGTGGACCCCATTCTCAATAGCACATTGGTCAAACTTAAATCCTTAAGGTTGTTCCTTTTTGTAATAGTTTTGTAAGGAATCATAAACATAGTTTTATGGGCCGTCGGGCTGTAACAACTTTTTGTAATATCCAAAATTTGTACAGACCTAAAAGGCTATATATAGTAGTAATGGCATAGGCCAAAAGGTTGGCTCTCTTCTGTAATAAGTAACACTTCATATATTTGACAGTTTGATCAATATAGAAAAGAAGATTATCATTGCCATATCTTGGATCTCTTATGGATTCAAAGTTTTGATGTGTTCAGTTAGTTTCTTCTCCTGTTATTCATCTCTTCCATGTATGTATCATTCATAGAGCTATTCTTAGTTTAATATGAGTGTAGTTGCTTAAATGTGTTTCTTCTAAGATGATTAGTAATTGAAGTGTTCATGCTAATTTGTCTAGAGGTGATATCCTCGTATTATTCAGTGGTAGTTCTGTATTCATTTTGTTAGGGCTGTTGAATTCCTCTCCCAGGCTCAACACATCATTCTTTAAACATAGGATAACGATTTACTTCTGTAGTACCTTTATCTTATTCCATTTGATTTTCCATTTACTACCCAAAGTATGATTTCTGGCACATTGAAATACTTCCCATTTATATTTCAAGATTGGAATTGCACATTATTTTATGTCAAAGGTGTTTCTGATTCAACAAAGAATTTAGAATGTATTATTGATGCCCAGGAACGGTTCTAAAGACAGTATTAGAATGTCTTTGGGACTAACAGCAGGTATAATATTGTAACATACAGCAATAAATAGATGATTTTACCTTTTTACATATAATAAGGAAGAACAATTCACATTCCTGCATATTGTGTTTATCTGTGTAGTGTAATCCTGCTTTGCTTATTATGCTTATTCTTATTACTTCCTCCATCACAGATCCGACTCGTTCAGTCGAATTGTTGTCCCCCCCGTGCTTCCTGGACACGACCCAGATCATGTGTTTCCATACATTTTTAGGGTTCTACGATACACAGTTCCCTGCATTTTTGAAAATGGTACATAACCTATACTTGTGTTTCCTACAACTTAGGTTTGACAACTAATTCCTAATCTCTTCTCTTGGACAAAAATATCCTCCAAATTTAAACAAAAAACCCTATCAAAGGGAAGATACTTGCAACAAAATAATAGCAATATCACATACCAAAATAATCTAAGAAGATAGAATAAATATGCACAAGCCACACATTGATCGCATGCTCTTCTTCTAGCCTGCAATAATATTTAACTATTCCCTTGGGGATTTTCGCTTCTTCAATTCCCTCCTTTATCAAATTACAATGGATCTTCTCTTATTTCTTTCACTTCCAACTTGTTTTAATTTATAAGATGTAGAATATCATTCTCCTCCCTTTCCTCCATTAGAATGATTCAACCCTTTGCTAAATATTATTAAATGGTTTTGGATGAGGTCTTGGCATCACTTATAATCTCTACAAGCGAAGAACCCTTCCTAAAGCATGCATTTATTCTTCATTTCATGGTTTGATTATGTCAGCAATGACACATTCCACCACCTCGTGCAATGATATTTCCTTCAATTATGTAAAATATTCCTTGAACAGTGTGTAAGGTGAAATATGCATTAAACAATAGACTTCTAAGGTGAAATATGCCTCCAAATATGTGAGATGCATGTTGAACAATGTCTCTTTACCACAAATGACATCCTCAAAAGTGAAATATACCACAAATGTTTGATACACATGTTGAACAATGTGCCTTTATAATTTACCCCAAGAGACCTCCTCAAAAGTGAAATATGCTTCCAAATATGTGGAAGTGGCTTCATTTGACATATGAATGGGGATAATATTCACATGGTAACCCTCCTAGGATAGTTCACCTCTGTAGTGTCTTGTTTGAATTTTGAATTAGCCATCGATTGTCTTTATTATGGCGTGAATGAAGGATACAAGCATGCTTGGGATAAATATCAAACCCAAATGTGTCTTCCAACTGTTTCCCATTGAAACTATTCTTCAAAATGGGCATAGTTTTGTGAATTTCATGTTTGACCATAGGAGCATCCTAAGGGATAAAAAACGACCAATGGTTTCTATTTAGGTGTGGACAAAGAATCATGCACTTATGGGCTATAAAATTGGCTCCATATAAAATTTCACTACCTTGTGGGGTGCAATACAACTTTAGAATATCTAAAATGCCAACCTCTTGCTCTGATGTATTTGTAATATGATCAAAGGAATTGACAATTTTGGGGTGGTATGGATAAAAAACTTCACACCCCTATCAATCCATATGTACCGTTCCAAACCAAGTTCTTATCAAAATGCCTGAGAATGTTCATTCCCTTTGTATTTTGACTCTACCAAGACTCACGCCTCTTATTGAGTGCTAGTTGGGACAAGTACTTGCCTCATACTCAACCCTAAACTCACACTTTCCAAGAATCAGACAAACTCTTCATGACTCAGCCAAGACTTACTAGAATTGGCCAGGAAAGGGTATCTTCTTTAATGTTTTAAATTTCCAAGTCTTTGTTGAGTCTTTACTAAGTCACGGAGTCTTGTTGAGTCCTATGCCAATTAAGTCTTTGTTGAGTCAGAGTGTGACAAATTGTTCATACCCAACTACTCATTCTCAAAAGGATATACATATAAGGTAGGAACCAAAATTCCAAAGATAAAGCATAAATGAAAACCTATTACTTGTAAACATCCAGCTTATTACATCAACTCTACTCTACAATATGAAAATCCTCATAGTAGATCCAATAGCTAATGTGTACTTCACAAGAAAGAATTTCAGAAAATAGAAGAAGAGTAGCAGCAGAACATAGATGCAATAGAACTTAGATAGGAGCAAAATAATCACACATGTTTCATTAATCTGAATAATAAACAATAATGATACAATGCACAGGATTTGAATACCAAGGGTGTAATTCAAATTAGCCTACATGGATAGATCAAAAGATCAATGGAGTATCATCAAAGCACAAGTAACCATCAACCATGTGTCAAACTAAGTCTAACTGGGTGTAGAAGGTGTAACTGATGCATGGAGCACTGATGGAGGGTGCATGAGGAGCTAACTGGAGTCAAAATAGTCAATCTAGGCTCTCTGGAGGTCCATCAGAGTGTTTCAGTGAGTTAAATAGGCCATTTGTCCTTAAATCAGGGATCAGATCCATAAATCAAGGAACTAACTGAGTGTAAGTAAGTGGTGGGTGAGAGAGGGTGCCTTTCACATGTGGTAGGTGAAAGGAGGGCACACTAAGCACTATGAGGGATAAAAATGATTAGAAAGAAGCTCTCAGGGCTAGGTAAATGAGGACTAGGTGCTGGGACTGATGACTCGGATGCATGCAATTGCATGCCTGCATGCAATTTCATGACTGCATGCATGACTGAAAATGAAAAAATGGAAAATGTTGTTAGGACTAGGATGGAGTATAGGCATATCCCAACACCCCCCCTTAATCCATCCTAGGCCCTGGTAACTAGGACCAAAGGTCACCCATACAATCAAATAAATGATAAAAAATAAGAACTATCCATAAACCGAGGAAATGGGGAAAACATCATGGGAAAAATACCCCCCCTCAAAACAACAGTAAATAACTCAAAGAACTATCATACTAAGAAGAATAAGAAGGAGCTTTCCTCAATGAAAACGTTTGCAGAAAACTTGGCAAGCTGATCCTCTGTAGGATACCAATGTAGGTGCTAGATTTGGATATGGTCTTTTGATGTGCCTCCCACTGTGTAGAATATGTATTGGCCGAAGTAAGTCTTTCAGGAAACCTTTATGCTACTGGAACGAATGGATCATGATGAGTCTTCCCAAAGGATGGTAGATTAAACCCCACCATCATGCAACATCTCTCAGGAAGAGGTAGATGGCATAATGCAAGGTTGGCATGATGCTGAAATCTGGTAGTTCTGTGATCAGATGAATCCTCAACTATGTTCTGAGTAGCTGCAAGGACTGTGTGATCCCACATTGGCCTTGGATCTGGATTGAGAACATGTGTTGGTTCTAGATCTGGATCTAAATGTTCTTGAACTTTTATCTCAACATCAAGATCTTCATCTTCATCTTCATTAGAAGAAGAGTCACTCGGATCTTCATCAGATTCTGAAGGAGTAGGAAGAGAGAAGGGAAGAAAGTGTGAGAACTCATTTTCCTTGGAGGCATGATTTGCAAACACTTTTGCTATAGTCTTCCCAGTAGAGATCTTTGTAATCTCAATTGTGGCGGGACCAAAGGTCACCTTCTTTGGCGATCCGATGTGAGTCATATGATATACAGACAACAAATTTTCTTTCAAGGAGGGAACGAATAAAACATTCTTGAACTTGCCATTCTCCATATGTACTGTACCCATCCCTTTGGCAGAGATCTGAGAGTTGTCTCCCATGTGAATAGTAGGACCATCTTTGAGATCTAAAGAAGAAAATGATTCTTCAGAGGCAACCATGTGGTTGGAGGCTCCAGAATCTATGAGGAGGGCCTTTGATTTCAAAAATCCAGCCATCAATGCATGGCAATCCTCATGACCATCAGATCTAATTCCAGAATCAGACACTTTTGCATCTTTTGGAATAACAATTTTGTTCTGTTTAAGAAGCTTCGTTAATTGATCTATTTTCTTGTGCATGCAAGATCTCTCTAGGTGGTTTCCTCTCTTGTAGTAGGGACACTTATATCCATCAGATATATTTTGTTTGTCCTTCTTGGAGATGGAGGATCCTTTTGATGGACTTGACTTGGCATTCAACTTAGGTTCATATGGCTTGTTGACTCAAACCCAGTCGACAGGGGTTCCCATCGTTGTCAACACCAAACCACCGCGATCTCCCTGAGCACCGGCCCAGACAGGTTTTAGCCTGCCTAGCAACACCTGTAGAGCATATGAGGTCTCACCCGAGGTGATCAAGGGAGAGTGGACGGAACCATGTTTCCGCTGAATGAAGGAGGATGATTGCGGCAACAATTACTCAACTTATCGTAGAATAAAAAACAGATCTATGCATTCAAGATTAACATCATTTGTATTAATAACATTATTTAACAGAGTCATTCATCGCAACAAAACGAATATAACATTAAAAGGTTAACTGCAACAAGAAATCATCACAATAGGCATTAACACGAAAGGTACATAGGGAATTTTACCAAAACAGTTATGTCATATCATATTACTTCAGAAAAACCCTGATACAAGATCTCTGCAAAACCAGATCTCAGCAATATCTCTTGATCTCAGAACATATGCAAAATCGCGTCTCCAAGATATCCTATGACCTACAACTTTCTGTCTATATACAGGCTTCTTCCTTTACAATGCTTGTCCACTTACCAACAATTTCCTAACCGACTCCTGGACAAATGACCCAAAATCTAACTAACATGGTCCAAATGACCCAAAAACCCGCCTATTGCGGTACAATTAGCTCAAAATTATATCTCATATGGTCCAATGACCCAAAATCCCACATTCTGCTGTATAAATGACTCAAAAAATACATAAAATAATGCATCCTTCTTCCTTCTACGACCTCTTTTGACATGTCGCAGCATCCGTGATGCTGCGATTCTTCCTTACCAAACCGCCTGCCAACATGGCTTCTTGTCCTTGCTTTTATGCCTCCCTTTCACATTCGCACTATTTGCTTCTTTAGCTAGAAGAGCTTGATGTTTGGAGGCCTTGATGGCACCCATTTTGATCAATTTGTCTTGTTCTTGGATGAGAGTTGTAGTAAAAAATTCTACGAAGAGCATCTTCCATCCAGGGATTGACATTCGCCCAAAGTGGAAGGTAGATACAAAGACATAAAATTCAGATCCTATCTTAGTCATAATGGATAGCACCATTGCTCATCCTTCTTATCAATGCCACACTGCTTGCATTGCATAACTAAACTGTTGAATTTCGAGAAGAATTCTTGAATAGTCTCAAAACTGCTTGGTTATAGGGAAACCAATTCATTCTCCAGAGCATGGCCTCTTAGTTCATCTTGTTTTCCAAAGAGGGCCTCTAACTTCAACCATAAATCTCTTGGATTCCTCAACCCTTCGAGATGAAATAGTAGATCTCTAGAAATATGAATGCACACGTAACCAAATGCTTCATCTAATCGATTCAGATGCTTGACTTTCTCCACAGTTGAAGTTGGTTCGGTCTCCCTTCCCATTGTTATCTTGTGTAGAGATTTTCTTCTCAATGACATTTCCATATCAAGTTTCCAATCAAAGTAATTGAAAGAAGTCAGGATTCTAGGAGTGAGGGGAGTGTTCGAATTGCTCATTTCAACTACTGGAGTGAATGCAAAGTGAAAACTGTTGCTACTCCTGCTGCAACTGCTGGAAATTCGAATAAACTACAAAAGAAATCTTAATAATGGCGATAAAATATGCTCTCAAATGGCTTTGATACCATGTGAAAATCCTCATAGCACATCCAAGAGCTAATGTGTACCTCACAAGAAAGAATTTCAGAAAATAGAAGAAGAATGGCAGCAGAACATAGATGCAATAGAACTCAGATAGGAGTAGAATAATCACACATGTTTCATTAATCTAAATAATAAACAATAATGATACAATGCACAGGTTTCGAATACCAAGGGTGTAATTCGAATTAGCCTACATGGATAGATCAAAAGATCAGTGGAGTGTCATCAAATCACAAGTAACCATCAACCATGTGTCAAACCAAGTCTAACTGGGTGTAGAAGGTGTAATTGATGCATGGAGCATTGATGGAGGGCGCATGAGGAGCTAACTAGAGTCAAAATAGTCAATATAGGCTCTCTGGAGGTCCATCAAAATGTTTCAATGAGTTAACTAGGCCATATGTCCTTAAATTAGGGAGCAAATCCATAAATCAAGGAACTAAGTGTAACTGAGTAATAGGTGAGAGAGGGAGCGTTTCACATGTGGTAGGTGAAGGGAGGGTGCACTAAGCACTAGGAGGGATAGAAATGATCATAAAGAAGCTCCTGGGGCTAGATAAATGAGGACTAGGTGTTGGGACTGATGACTGAGATGCATGCAATTGCATGCCTACATGCAAAAATGCATGCATGACTGAAAATGCAAAAAATGGAAAATGTTGTTAGGACTAGGATGGAGTATAGGAATATCCCAACATACAAGAGGAAACACTATTTGGTGAAATCAACAACCAATGAAACCACCTAATTATTTCATCAAATGAATGAGATCTACATTTTTGTTTGGTAATGAACTAAAAAAAGGACCCATTCAATTGCCTACAAATATATCTTGGAACTTCTAAAATTTGGTTGTTAAATAAGGTTGACCCATAATAGAATATAATACCAAGGTCACACTATGATTGAGTGGTATTTCCACACGCATGGTCCATCCACTGTAGGATAGGGATTATGTAAAAACAATCCCCGGGACATGAATGGGACATCCCATAAATAAGCAACTAACCATCACTAGACCCTATAAAAGTTGTTGAGAAGTCCTATGAATGATTCAAAGTTATGTGTGAATCATCTCCCTTGTTTCTATACAAAATTATGGTGCCTCATCCAACAATGAAAGAATCATGTATGTTTCAATAAAATCTACAAACATTCTATCTTCTTTCACTTCCACCAATAAAACATCCACACAACACATGTATAAGAAAGTTATATTTAGAAAACAAAAACTAGATTTCATTCTGGAATTTATTTGCCCTATTTTGGTTTCTAAAACATGCTACCACATATAGATAAATGCCTATGATTATGGCCCATAGAAGGTATAAAAATGTGAATTCCATGCATCTATCAAATAAAATTGAGGATTTTTTTTCAGGTAAGTATCAATATTTGAAGACATACAAACTCTAGACATATTTCAGCATTAGATTAATCTTAAGGAAAATGCCAGGCCATATAGGAAATAAAGTAAAGTGAATCCTATGTTGCACCCATTGATAGAGAACAAGTGAGAAGTTGTGTAATTTTCAATGCACATTTTTATTGTAATTAGGAAATAATATTTAGAATTAACAAAATTATTTTAAGGAATTAATGTTATAAATTAGGGTCTAACACCTATTAAACTGGATGAACCCCTACACTTTCATCACAATGGCAATATTCCTAGTCTTTATTGATCTAGAATATCATGTGTTAATGTTGAAATGTTCCTCTCCAACTATCCATTTTCCAATCTTCTAAGATCCCTTTGGTTCCTTTCCATTTATCCATCTACTCTTGTATTTTAACATTTCTCTTTCTAGTGAGATATCTCAAAAGCGCTGTGATCCAGTTCTTATAAGCAAAATCCTAAGTTTGACCTTATCCAACATTAGCATGAGAATAGATCCAAACTCATATGACATGTTGTACTTTAGTAACATGCAGAATTTAGGGTGGATTCGATTAAGACAATTTCTGTATTTGAAATAGCAATCAAAACATAAAAGGATGGCATTTCCAACATTTGAAAATGTGTTCTTTTAAGTCAATTAACAGGTTGCAAAAACAGTAAGTATTAACCCTTTCATTAAATATGGAACAATGTAAAAACTAGGTTAAAACATGAGAGGATCTATTGCATCTAACTGTCATACATTTTTATTCTTTGATAGATTTTATCTCAAAATTTTATTCTACTTTTACAAGCAATTTAACGCATTGCATTAAACCCCAGATCGGGGCCTTAATATATCTCTCATTACTCCATATGGATCAATGTGAGGCACCTCGAGGTGTTTCCAGTGGTTCCAACCTTGGTAGACCTATTTTTTATTATTGTATTGGAGGCACCATAGGTGCATAGAATGAGTGCACCGCTAGATTTTCGATGTCAAAGCCACGTGGCCACATTACACACTTAGCTATATTCGATTGTCATTTTGCATGTTTAGGTACATTTTATTTCATGCTTAATTTGAAGAAATATGAATGGAATTTTTGTTTGATATGTTTATAATTTGAAAATTATTTGTCATGCATAGGTACATAGGGTTAGGGTCATGCCAACTTGGTTGCTCTGGAACCACATTCATGGAGGGAACACTAAAGTATTTTGTACATTTTTTAACATGTTCAAGTGTAGGCATAATTTGAAGAAACATGAATTGAAACATGTTGTTTGACATGTTTATAGTTTCAAAATTTCTCGTCATTCAAAGGTGCTTAGAGTTGGGGTTATTCCAACTTGGATTCTCTCGACCCACATTCTCAGAGACACACTCAGGTATTTGGAATATTATTTAACATTTTCAATTCTAGGCATAATTTGAAGAAATCTGAATTGAAATGTTGTTTGTCATGTTTATAATTTGAAAATTTCTCGTCATCCATAGATGCTCAGGGTCAGGGTCATGCCTACTTGGCTTCTCTGGACCCACATTCTCGGAGGGCACACTAAGGTATTTTGGAATATTATTTAATATGTTCAATCCTAGTATAAATTAAATGTTTCTTGCAAAACAAATATGAACATAAATATTTTGACATTTTTTTAAAATATCATCATGCACAGGTGCATAAGGTTGGCATCAAGGAAACCCGGTTTCCTTGAACCCTCATAGTGAGATGACATATATGCCCCATATGTATCATCTCACATGTATCAATGCAGGCCCTTTGTAGATATTTGTAGTGGTTCCAACTCTGACAGATCCCTTTCTGAGGGGTCTACTAGACGCACTACAGGTGAATGGAGTCCACGTTGGGTTGGCCATCTACTTCACACATAGATTCCCAGATGACACATTTAGGTACATTTTATTGTTATTTAAATAACATTTTCAAGTAGGTTATATGTAATTTGTTTTAACAGAACATGCATAGAACATGATTGTTTTTTGTGTCTTCTTTCAATGTCTTATTCTATTACTCCACCTAGCACAACCACCCCACCATCTAATAGACCTATTTTAGGTAAAATTTCAACATAAATATTTATTTACATGTTTAAGGTGTTGAATATGGAGTTTCCACAAGTGCTTTTGTAATTGACACTTTATTATTTTATACAAATGCTAGTAGAGATGTTCCTTCTTTAGCATTGCTTACTTTTGGTTCGGGTAGTGTATAGTGTGACAAAAGGTTTCCACTAGGTAGTTTAAACGAACACATTTTATATAAATTAAACTTAATTTTTCTAACAAATTATTCTCGTATTCATAGTTGCACATTTTACATCTTATAGGGTTTTTTATCCTCGTGTTGGATGTCATTGGGGGGGGGGAGAGGTCATAGGGTGAAAGAGATTGCTCGAAATCCAATATATTAACCTCTTCACCCCCATCCTATAGATCTCCCCAAGGAGTTACCTTGGGAAGACAACATTGCAATGCTCACCATTGAAGGGATGATGTAACATTTCACTGGATTACTGGATGAGTTGCAAAGAAACAATATCTCTAACAGTAGTCAAGAGAGTCTCCTGATCATTTTGCACAATTTGGAAGATTTGATAGAGTCTTATCATAGTTTTGGACCATCTACCCATGTTTTTTTGACATGATGGGTAGGAGGATATTGTCAATGATGGGTCGCCACTCCTACGAAGAAGTTAAAGTCACAGACACGTAAGAATCGATGTTGTCATTATTTGATTTGCTACCTGAAGACAAAAAATGTCTAAAGGTTGCACGATTTAGTGATCCTACCATTCCATCGTATATTTATGAGAGTTTCTTGTATGCATACGACAAATTTCCAAATAATGATGACATGCCCTAGTATTTTGTTAGAATGACATATGCAGATTTTTGGTTGCATATAGACCCTAATTATATAGATACGACATCAAAATTCTATGGTTCTAGCAAAGGTCATACATATGAAAGACCCAATGCCATGAAGGATGTTCAATTTAGAGCTCCACTACGTCGCGTAGTACCTCGACAATCTAGACTGGTTGTATTCTAGGATGAGTTGAAGTCATCATCCCCAGTAGCAATTGTTGTGAGAGGCCAAATAAAGGAGCATATCAAAGCTGCTTTGATATGGGTTAGATTAGACTTAAGTAATCGGCCGCGTCCTCCTAGTGCGGATGATATTAAATTGATTGATTTACCGGATGACATGTTGAGAGCGATGGGCATATTGGATCTTGAGTGGTATGCATCATCTTGTAGGGATAAGTGTAAGAAATTGATTGATCAAGAAAACAACTCCATGGGTATTGTAAAAATGGATTCTAAAAACAATTTTATGAAAAAACACATTTACAATATCATCTAGATTACATGTCACATAATATGTTATTATATATACTATTTTGTGTGTGTGTGTGTGTACACACACACACACACACATTTATAACACACACACACACGTGTGTGTGTGTGTGTGTGTTTCTATACATACATACATATACATATATATATATATATATATATATATATTTGGTCTCGAAATCTCATGTCCATAAATGTTTTTGAATATATGCAATTTACACAATGCCTAAATGGTGATTATGATCTCAACACCGCTCAAGTTTATGGTGATGAACAACAAGATCAACTTGTTTGAAGTCATATATATAAATTATTGTTTGAACTTGCCAATGACTAATTCAAATTGATATACGTTGTTAGTCACTTACATTTAAATGTATATCAACGTAAGAACTAATAATGTAGAGAATGTTGAGGAATTTATACCTACCCAGTTTCCACTGGAGACATAGGTAACAATAATTTATTTTTGGAAATATTTCATTGATTTTCGTATACTTTTTTCCAAGTGGATATATATTGAGTTTAACTTCTATTTTCACTTTTAAGCTCCATCAAAATGATGAGATGGAAATTGAGGATGAAGGAAATGGTGAAGGAAATCCACTTCAATGACATGTACATAGGTAATTTCGCTGACCCTTCCATATTTGGAATAAATATAAATTACTATTGGTAGATCCATCCATATAAGAAGGTAAAATATTACCTAATCTTTATTACAAAGTCGATATAATTTCTTAGGGCCTTGATTTAACATGGGGCATGCTTTCCATTCTTAACAAGAAATATGGGTTCCTTGCTTTACTTGAGAGACAATGCTTTTAGTGTCACTTCCAAGTTATCATGTATAACATGCACATTGTGGACATGATCATTGGATCCACATCTCCTTAGATATATTTTTCATGCTTCGTCAAAGTATTGTAGTACTTAGAAAGGTTTATTTATATCTTCTTAAAAAATTGAGCTTATAGCAATTCATAGGTTTCCTTGTTTCTCCATAATCATAACATACATGATGACTGGCCTTATTGGAAAAAAATTCTTAATTTGTAATTATTCCACATTATTGGACTTCAGGTTGACCTACATAAACAATGCACAAAACATTATCTTTTTTTTTTTTTTGCTAGAATCTCACTGACTTGAGGGAGTGCCCTTTGCTCTATAAACCATGACCCAGGGGCAACTAAGTCATCAAAATCACCTAGAGATCACACCCATCCTAGGCCATGCAAACCCTCAACTAGTTGGATTTTGGGTGTCTCCTCCTAACTAGCTCACCCCTAAGGGGAATTGAACCCAAGTCACCTTGATGATGGAACTCGTACCTAAACCCAATGAGTTATCAAGAATTGACCAATGCATAAAACATTATCTTTATTACTAGAACTGTTATATTCAATATCTTTGATATGATTATGCTAGATCTTGGTTCTTTCCTCAAACCTTTTAGCATTAAATATATTGATAGAATACATGTCCCCTTTTAGACCCCAATAAATAAAATAATCATTGTAATCAATATCATCAAAAAATTCTTTGACCTCGTCAACTTATTTGCTACATTTTCCTTTTTCTCTTTGACAATTTCTTCCTCTCTATCTAGGATTGTAGGCTATGGGAAACTTGATCCATAGTTAAATGATATTATGTGGCCCTTGAGTATCCCTTACAGTTCATAACCCAAGGTATTTTTTATTTTTCTTCAAATTTGTAGTATCCATTTCCTAGTAAATGCTTTCAAAATGTCCAATGTATTAACATAATATCTAGAAAATTCAGAAGGTACGAAACATAATTATTTAGATTCTTCTATGCTTTGTAAATTGAAACCACTTCGATCCTCACCTACAAAATTTCAAGAAAAAGCTGACTCACACATGAAATTTTAGAACCCTAAACATTGTATTCCCTTCCCCCTTAGAATAGCATCGACCTCGATGCAATCTCTATATCAAAACAAATAAGGATATCCCTCTACATTCTTCAACTTCAAAGATAAAATTTGTTTTGTGGAGATTATGGGATACCCTCTATTCTACTAGGGTTTCTAAGTCATCATCAATACAATCAAAGGTTTTGTTTGAAAAATCAACCACTATGTGATATGACTCTAACTAATCCATTCCAAGGACAACATCATATGACCCAAGATATAAAACATACCATTTATCATAAGAAGAGATTACATGCATCTCTAATGGGAAACTTGATACTATCTCGCTCACCTTCATATTGGTTTTAATGGCTAGTTGTACTAACCATGGTTTGCTAAATTTTACTCCAGCTGAGAGAACAATTTTCTACAATTTTTCATGTGCTTGATATTATACAACCCTCAAGTTGGTATATTTTGTACATGTTGGTGAGAAATCACTAACCCCATATTTCACAAACTTGAGATATAATCCATTAACAATTTCTTTGTACTTGCATCCTTTGGGGGCTAGAAAACCAAGTGATATAAGTAATGACATCCAAGATCACTTCTAGTGAGCTTTACCAAGCAATTGATTTGATATAAAAAGAATACCTCTCTTAACTTCGAATCACCTCTGCTTTTAGGGATTCTTCAAATTTCAAATTAGCACAATTGATTTTGATATTTCAAGGCTTGGAATAGACTTCTTATTGCTCCTAGACAGGTTCAATCTAAGTAGCACAATTAACTAGGTTACTTTAAGGCTTGTATTAGACTCCAACAATCTCTATTGTATTCAATTTGCTATGTACTTAACCAAAACCTATAACCATTTATCCTTATTACAGAGTTAGACACTTATTTGGGTTGATTGTACCTTCATGTGGGTCTTTACGACACATATTCAAGCTGCCACTGGCTGATGAAGTTTGTTCCATAAGGGCTTCCTGCAATAGGTTGTCCCTTTCATATACTTCTTCAAACTAGAAAATAAGAGTTAGTTCAACCTTCCAAACTCATTTGACATTGAATGCCAACTCAGAATTCCAAATCCATCTCAGTTGAGAGAGAAAATTTCTACAATATTAGGAGTGATATAACTCATCCCAAGACTCTCAAGATCAATTATCTCAATGTTAATCATCTCATAACTTTGTTGCAGATTCATCTCAGAAATTGTTTCAAGAGTCATCTTTGAAACTGTCTAAAGATGTACAAGATTGGTCACAAGATTCATTGTGTTTGTGCTCATCTCATAATTCTATTGCATATTTTTCTCAGAATTTCTTTCAAGAATCGTCTCAATATCCTTTTGAAGATGCTTGGGATTGGTCTTGGGATTCCCCCAATTCTAACCTATATGAAACTTTTTATACATGGGAAATCCATAAGATTGTTTGAAATCTCATTAGCTTTGTCCTCCTTTTAGCTAGTTATATTATTTATGTTGCATATATGATTAAAGAGTCTTATTAATTTAGTTTAGTTTTCCATTTAAAATTTTTCTAGTACTTGATATTACACAACCCTCAAGTTGGTATATTTTGTACATGTTGGTGAGAAATAACTAACCAGATATTTCACAAACTTGAGATATAATCCATTAACAATTTGTTTGTACTTTCATGCTTTGGGGGATAAAAACCCAACAGTTGTAAGTAATGACATCCAATATCAGTTCTATTAAAATTTACCAAGAAATTGATTTGATATAAAAATAATAGCTCTCTTAACTTCGAATCAACTCTACTTCTAGGGCTTCTTCAAATTTCAAATTAACAGAATTGATTTTGATCTTTCAAGGCTCAAAATAGACTTCTTATTGATCTTGGACAGGTTCGATCTAAGTAGCAAAATTAAATAGGTTACATTAAGGCTTGGATTAGACTCCAACAATCTTAGTTGTATTCAATATGCTATGTACTTCACCAAAATTTCTAACCATTTATCCTTATTAAATAGTTAGACGTGTATTTGGGCTAGTTGTAGCTTCATGTGGGTCTTTACTATAAAATTAGTCACAGCAGATCTAATGAACAAGTAAATCAATCACAATAGATGAACATAGAAAATATGGTGTAAAACTGTGTAAAAACATGCACATTGCTCAATATCCCAATAAGGGTGAATAATTACAATACAATCTGACAATGTGAGTGAGCAATTCGAATTGACTAAGAAGGTCATTCAAATCACTGAATGGAGTAGCTTGACTCCAACTAGGATTCCTCATCATCAATCAGTGGTAGTCATCAATGCACAAGAACCAGTCATCCAGGTGTCAATCTGAGTCTAATTGAGTGTAACATGTGTAACTGAAGTGTGTAGCACTGATATAGGGAAGTGGGCTTAGTGGAGGGCACATGGGAGGCTAAATGAAGTCAGAACAAGTCATCTAGTCAATCTGGAGGTCCATCGGAGTGAAACAGTCAGTCAGGAGTGAAACTAGCCTCAGATCAAGGAGAATCGGAGCTAACTAAGTGTAACTGAAGTGGTAGGTGAAGAAGTGTGCCCTTCTCTAGCGGTAGGTGAGAATTGGGTGCCTTCATGACTAGGAGGGCTAAAGAATGAATGTAAGAAGCTCCCGGGTGGTATAATAAGGTGGCTAAGGTGCTGGAGGCATCAACCTGGTGAGTGGGATGCATGCAAAGTGCATGCAAACCCTAGAATTTGCATGCAAACCCTAATTGCATGCAAGATCCTGAAAAAGATGATGAGGATATCCGAACACCCCCCCTCAAGATAGACTATGATGTGCAAAAAATAATGTGGGGCCCTGGTAAATAAAACCAAAGGTCACCCCAATACAATAATCCAAAAAATGTTGAAAATAAACTAAGTGAGGAAAGAGGGAAAACCCAGTGGGAAGAAAGCCCCCCCTTAAGCTAAAACATAATAATGGATCAATTTGTTTGCACCATGATGGAACTCACCCCCAATAGTGAACGGAGGTAAGAGAACTTCTTCTCAGTGAAGCTCTTGGTGAAGATGTCTACAATTTGCTCATCAGTAGGGCAATATTGCAGAATGATGGTGCGATCATGCACCAACTGTCGAATGTAATGCATATGAATCTCAATGTGTTTGGTCCTCTGCCGCTGAACTGGATCTGTGGAGATCTTGATAGCACTTTGATTGTCACAAAATAGGGCAGTCGAAGTAGTGCCACAAAAACCAAACTCGGAAAGAATACCCTGCAACCAAACTGCCTAAATGCAGGCATTGACTGCCCCTCGATACTCTACCTCTGCTGAAGAAAGTGCAATGGATACCTGCTTTTTGTTGGACCAGAAAATAGCACCATGACCAATCATGAAAACATAACCAGAAGTGGACTTCCGATCAATGCTATCACCTACCCAATTTGAATCAGTAAAACCAATGAAATCAAGCTCAGAATCTGCAGCATAAAGTATGCCAAAATGTTTCGTACCTTGCACATACTGCAAAATCGTCTTTGCTACTCGCCAATGAAGCTCATGGGGCTGCTGCATATACCTTGACATGGCACTCACGGCATATGTAATATCAGGCCTTGAGTGTATCAAATAAAGTAGTGAACCAATCAACTGTCAATACATACTGCAATCTGCAAGTGGTGTAGAATCTCCCTCCTCAAGACTAATTCCTGAGAGGAATGGGAATGGGGATGCCTTACATTCAGCCATATTAAACTTCAATAACAGGTTGGAAGCATATTTTTGCTGAGATATAGTGATCCCATTAAAATTTTGAGCTATCTCCAAGCCCAAAAAGTGACTCAGCAAGCCCAAATCGCTCATGTCAAAAGCTAGATTTAAGGCAGTTTTTAGCTTGTTTATTGAAGTAAGAGTGCTACCAGTAATGAGAAGATCATCAACATAAAGTACAATAACCAAAAAATTACCTTTAACTCACTGAAGATACACATTTGGATCATATTTGCATCTTTGGAAATTCTAAGAAAGAAGGAAGGAGTCCATCTTTGAGTACCAAGCTCTTGGGGCCTGTTTTAACCCATACAAAGATTTCTTCAATCTGCAAACTAATGATGGATCTGATGTGTAGCCCTCTGGCTGCTGCATATATACCTCTTCAGCAAGGTCTCCATGTAGAAATGCACTCTTCACTTCCATGTGGTGCACTTCCTAGTGCTTGGATGTGGAAATAGCCAAAACAAGGTGGATGGAATCCATCTTTGCAACCGGTGCAAAGGTCTCAGTGTATTCCACTCCTTGGACTTGGGAGAAACCTTTTGCCACCAACCTTGCTTTGTATTTTCTGATAGAGCCATCAGCAGTAACTTTCATGCGGTAGACCCATTTACACTTCACTAATTTTCTTCCAGGTGGAAGAGAAACTAGCTCCCATGTATTGTTCTTTTGAAGAAAACTGTACTCTTCATCCATGGAACTTTGCCATCTCGGATCTCGGTGGGTAGAATAGTATGATGTGGGATCTGAACCAGTCATCAAATAACAAATCTTAGGAAGTAATGGATCATAAATAGAAAGAGCCATACCTGCTCTTTGAAAGTTTGCTCTTGTTCATCTCGGATCAGCGGGATTTCCAAGGTTCGAACCAGCAGATTGAAGAGTGTTTTGGGCCCACTTTGGTAATTGAGGATCATAACGGTCGGATTCTGAACTTGATATGTCATGATCATCATGTGCTACTAAAATATCATAAATATCAGAACTCATACCTTCATTATCACTGCACGGATCTTCTTCTGGTGAAGGCAGTGAAACGACAGTTTCTTCCTTAACTAGTTGCAATTCTTGAAGCGGTTCTTCAAATAGCACACTGCGCTCTATGAATATCGTTTTAGATCTAATATCCATATGTTTATATGATTTTGATTCTTCCCCATATCCTATCATTATGCACTCAATACTTTGTGGATCCAAAGCTCGTCTCTTCTTGGAAGGAATTCTAGCCCATGCAGTAGAGCCAAAAACTCTCAAATTTGACACATCCGGTTTGTGACCAATGAATGCTTCGAAAGGAGTCATACCTTTCATGGATGAATGTGGAACACAGTTCTGTATGTATGCAGCAACATTGATTGCTTCAGCACAAATATTTGCAGCCAAACCTTTTGATTCAATCATGCATGTAGCCATCTCTTTCAGTGATCGATTTTTCCTTTCCGCTACACCGTTCTGCTGGGGTTTGTAGGGAACTGTATGTTGGATCTGAATTCCGCTTTGGGCACAAAGTTGCAGAAACTCGGCCTTGATATATTCTCCACCATTATCATACCTAAGAGCTTTGATCTTGCTCTCAGTGGCTGTCTCAATAGAAGCCTTAAAATCCTTGAATTTTCCAAGCACTTCTGACTTGTTTTTGAGAAAAAATACCCATGTAAAGTGGGAAAAATCATCAATAAATGTCAAAACATACCTTGAACCATTTAATGACGTATGGGGCAGCAGACTACTGATATCAGAATGTGTCATCCCCAAAACTATAGAAGCTCTGTTAGCTTTGCCGCAGTCGAATCTGTGCTCGGGGTGCTTCCCAATAATGCAACCAGTGCATATTCCCTTCGAGGAACGGAGTTGTGGAAGACCATCTACCATGGAATTTTTTGATAATAGCAGCAAATACTTATAATTAAGATGTCCAAATCTTTCATTCCAAAGCCTAATAACCTCATTAACATGTGTGCGAAGAGTAGTGGGCTCTGCAAGCGGAATAAAGTGTGAAAACTCATAGCATTTTGCAGTGTGGTTCGCCTTTCCGACTGCAACAAGCCTTCCACTTTTGATATCAAAAATTTCAACTATATTAGTGCTGAATGTAACTTGCTTCGGTTCACCAGTGTGTGTCATTTGATACACAGAAAGAAGATTTGAAGGCAAGGAAGGTACATAGAGAACATTCTGAAAGCTTCCATGATCTACATGAATCGTACCTTTGCCCTTTGAAGAAATTTTTGAGTCATCTCCCAAATGGATGGGGATGGAGCTATTTCGATCGAATGAAGAAAAAGAATCAATATTTGCATCCATATGATTTGATGCACCTGAATCTATCAAGAGAGTAGTGGGCTTCGAAACAGTTTCCATGAGTGCTTGTCCTCTTTCATGATCATCATTCCTATCCTTCTTCCTTGCACCATCAGGAAGAGTTATGTTATTCTTTTCCAAAAGGAGGGCTATTTGATCTATAGTCTTCTTCATGCATGAAATTTTGGGATGAAAGCCATGGTTGCAATAAGTACATTTAGATTTTTGGTTACCTTCTTTGCCCTTTTGCTTGAACTTCGAACTGGATGGTGCATCCTTCTGTTTGCCTTTCTCTCTTTGCTTGTGAGGTTTGAATTTGGGCTTCTCCTTCTTTTTCTTTCCTTTACCATTCGAAATCTTGGGCCCTTGAACATATAGGGCTGAATATTTGGAGCTTATGGACCCCATATGAATCAACTTATCATGCTCTTTTGTGACGGACTCAATGAAGGCATTCAAGGTAGGCATCTTCCAATTCGGGGTAGTTAGCCAACCGGAATTGAAATTAGAGACAAATACCGAATAATCTTTACCAAGCTTGCTGAGAATGGAGAGGATCAATTGCTTATCCTCTTTGATAAATCCATTGTTCTTCAACTGCATGTTCAAGTTCTTGAATTTTGTGAAGAATTCATTAATGGTCTCGAAATTCTCAGGACTAAGGGCAATAAATTCACTCTCTAATTGAAAAGCCCTAAGCTCGTCCTGCTTGCCAAATAGTGTTTCAAGTTGCTCCCATATATCTTTTGGAGTCTTCAATCCACTGAGATGGAAGTGAAGATCTTTGGAGATGGAGAGACAAAGAAGACCATAAGCTTCATCAAGCTTGTTGTAGTGTTTGGTTCTATCTGACAAGGTGTTTGGCTCCAATTCAAGACCAAGAGTCACTCAATAGTAACCTTTTGAACGTAATATGATCTCCATATCATCTTTCCAATCAAAATAATTGAATGGGGTGAGAATAGGATTTGAAGAAGAGTATTCCATTGCTAGGAGCAAGTGCACACTGATGTAGACATGCTTGCAAGGGAAAAGAAGCAAATGCAATTGATGGAGACAATAACCTGCAAATCACAATAAAACCAAGAACAATGAGGTCGAACAATCCACCCTTTTAGAGTTGCATCACACCTGGGATTGGAGATCAAGCAATGTTGAATGGGTCCAATGTATCAGATCCAGGATTTATGTGGAAACTCAAGCTTCTGGAGTGGTATTGGAAGTATTTTCAAGCTTTGCATGCACAGGAGCGAATGCCCTTGAGATCTTTCATGCCAAAACTTTTGTAATTTTTGAGCAAATTCACTCAAATCCTCTTGTAGAAACACCTATAGAAAAGAGATCTTGTCCTTGCAATGGCTTTGATACCATGTAAAATTAGTCACAACAGATCTAATGAACAAGTAAATCAATCACAACAGATGAACATAGAAAATATGGTGTAAAACTGTGTAAAAACATGCACAGTGCTCAATATCACAATAAGGGTGAATAATTACAATACAATCTAACAATGTGAGTGAGCAATTCGAATTGACTAAGAACATCATTCGAATCACTGAATGGAGTAGCTTGACTCCAACTAGGAGTCCTCATCATCAATCAGTGGTGGTCATCAATGCACAAGAACCAGTCATCCAAGTGTCAATCTGAGTCTAACTGAGTGTAACATGTGTAACTGAAGTGTGTAGCACTAATGTAGGGAAGTGGGCTCATTGGAGAGCGCATGGGAGGCTAACTGAAGTCAGAACAAGTCATCTAGTCAATTTGGAGGTCCATCGGAGTGAAACAGTTAGTCAGGAGTGAAACTAGCCTCAAATCAAGGAGAATCAGAGCTAACTGAGTGTAACTAAAGTGGTAGGTGAAGAAGTGCGCCCTTCTCTGGCAGTAGGTGAGAAGTGGGCACCTTCCTGACTAGGAGAGCTAAAGAACTAATGTAAGAAGCTCCCGGGTGCTAGAATAAGGTGGCTAAGGTGCTGGAGGCATCAACGTGGTGAGTGGGATGCATGCAAACCCTAATTGCATGCAAGATCCTGAAAAAGATGATGTGGATATCCGAACATTTACGACACATCTTGGAGTCGCCACTAGCTAATGAAGTTTATTCCATAAGGGCTACATGTTGTAGGTTTTCGTTTTCATATACTTCTTCAAACTAAAAAATAAGACTTAGTTAAACCCTGCAAAATCATTTGACATTGAATGCAAACTTAGAATTCCAACTCCATCTACAGTCCATAAATCATATAAACAATGTCCAATTCTTCTACTATAAGGTTGTGCAACACCTTGACTAACCAAAGATACCATGCTCAAGGAAATATTCCTAAAGATAAGTGCCATTTGTTTCCAACTTTGTCACACTTTCTAATAGAATTTGAAATTGATTATCCCTTTTGGTACTTCCCTTCCTATCATTTAACAATTTGTCCCTTTGATGTCGAGGATCATGAACCAATAGGAATTGGTGAAGGATTTCAACCCATGTTCTATTATTTTTGAAATACAAACTGTATTTTAAAACAAGCAAGACATTATTCATTATGATGAATAGAGCATTTCATTGATTCCCAATGCAAACTACATGAAATGAGAATTAGATTTGATAAAAATTGTGAAGGTTAGATTATCTTTGGAAATAGTATGTTTGCATATTATTTTAGGTAGTTTTTTTTGGATTGTGGAAATACCCAATGTGATGTACCATTCTCTATGTATAATTGAGATAGTATTGATCCCTTGAAATAATCACTCAATATTTTTCCTATATTTTGATGGAGTATGTTACATATTGATGAATATAAAGAGGATTCAGAAAATAAAGAGGAATGATGCTTGCAAGGTACTTGAGGCCTTTGTTCTAAGACCCATTTTATCAGCCAATGTTTCCATGTTTTCATGTCTTTGCATGGGTTGATGTCATGGCCTATGAGGATATGCAAAGTACCCAATACCATTCACTGAAAGACAACAATGCATGATCTATAAATTGATGCAATGTATAACATCACTATCATATTGATACAATATATTACAAGGTTGGGGATGGTTTCTTCCAATTATATGAAACTCATACTTCTTATCAGTGGATTTTGAAATTTTTCCCTTCATCATATTCCCTACTGACACAAGCAACAAAGATAGTTTTTATTGTTAATTAGAGGGATTTTCTTAACCAACATCATGAAACATTTTCTCATGTTCTACATTTTACTTGGTTTTGATCCTTAATCTTCAGCATTGCTTGTTAGTTCCATTGATAGTCTTGCAGCAATTCTCCCAACTTGGAAATTCTCCTTAATAAATCAACTAGGCCTTCATATTATTGTTGAGAGTAAGTGAAATCAACTAGCCCTGGTTAGAGGTAAGTGACCTCACTTTCTATTACAAATGAGCAATTTGTTGTGGAAAATTAGTTTTAGGCAGCTTATGACTTCATGTTGCTTTATTATGGTATGCATGACACATTGTTATTGGCTTGAAAATATGACTAAATAATCCAATTGAGGCATTGGAACTTCCTTCACCTTCCTCATAAATTCATGCCACATAAAAACCTCAAATTCAACCATAGGAACAATGGTAAAACTAACTATTCCACTCCAATGGCCAAGTTTCAAGGTGACTCCATTGGTTGTGCCAATCACTTTCCCCATTTCTACATTTATTTATTTATATGAAGTATGTGTAGGCTAAAGCTACAACCCAAGCTCTCTTCCCGCATCTTATCTTGCTTCATGGAATTATGGGGTTCCCCACTTCCCACCATGGTATGCAATGATTTTTTTATGGTACATAGTGAAGCCTTGTGAAATCTTTCTTTGAGCTTGTCATACTATTTTATTATAAGATAGCACCTAAGGATTGAAAGAACCTAACAATGGATTTGTCCCCTTTCTCCATACTAGATAACTTTTTTTTTTTCAATGGACAATTGTTTCCATGATGATATTTCACACAAATCCAATAAGAGATTGGATTTTTTTTTTCTTAGGTGCATCTAGTTGCTTGTGCTTGACTTCACTAGCCATTTTAGATGGATTTTCCTTCACTTTACACTTATTCTTGTCTATTCCATATTTATTCTCTCCTTGAACATCCTTGTCCGTCCTTGGACATCCTTTTTCCATTTCCTATTATACTAACAACTTGTCAACTGTACTGATGTTTTCTACAAGAGTCCAGTAGCGTTTCCCTAGCCCAAACTAACCCTTCAAGATTGCTTTCATTTCTGCCCAATTTTTAATGTACACTACATTTCACCCAATTGCCAAGACATCTACTTGGTTTCTCCACCAAATTTTCACAATGATTTTCAATAACATCATGTAACAACATTCACCTGATCCTCATCTAAGCTTCCACTCATTTGCACAATGTATTTCTCAACATCCAAACAAATGTTACCAAGTAAATTAATGTTATGGGTGCCATTATACCATTTTGGTTCCTTGATATTTATCCTCCTATGATCCATAAAAATGTTCCCACTCGCAACAAATCATTTCAATGTTAATGGTGTCTTTCTGATCTTTCACTTTCTAAACAATAAACTTCAACAAGTATTATACAACTTGCAGTCTTCCTTACGTAATGATGCTCCAAACTGCTACCCTAAAAAGGGTTTTGCAGTCTTTTAGATTTATGAGATACTAAATCATTATGATTTTATCACATGCTCTACAACTCTACCTCTAAGGATTTTTACTTCTTCCAATGATTGCAGAGAGTGCTTGTAATGTTCTCAATAGTCTTCTTTAAGTTCACAAATTTGGTCTTCACTCTTGGTGTATTAGGAGTTTGGATACCATCGTTTTCATAGTGTGATTTGATCTCTAGATATCATATACATACACAAGTTGTCTTAGTCATATGCCCAGAAACCCAAAAAAAGGAACTCATTATGTGAATGGACTACCGTATTTTCCTGTTGTACCTATATTAAAAGTTTGTGATGCCAATATTCAAGTCACCCTTTGTGGATACTTGCCAATTTCCCCCAAGGTTTGAGCCTTGTTTAAATTTCACCCAAGCTTGGAGAGGTGTACTTCATCCTACTTTGTCACCAAATTTTCTTCGAAACGTGGTGAAGGAATTATTTTGATATCTGTTGTCAAGGACCTAACATACTTTGGAACAATTTTTTGACTCCATGCCTTTTGTTGTTTGAAAAGTGTACATTTTCATTCTTCAAGCACTTGAGACCCATTTTCATGCTTCAAAGGATTGACATTAGGGATAAATGTTGTTCATCTTCCAAATTCGAAATAGGCTTGAAGCACATTCTGTGCTAAGTGATTTTGCAGACTTTTCACAAGGTAACATGTTCCCATACTTCCCCACAGAGAGTAGAAAACTATAGGCTACCAACAGACTTATATCATTTCCATTGTAAGGATAAACATGCTTTTGTAGAACTTCTCATGGGATGATTGGAGATTTATGTTTGTCTTCATCTAGAACTATGAAGGTATTAATGAACATGGATTAATCTTTTAGATCTGTTTCATAATGGATTCTACCTAAAATTGTCTTCCACACGTCCAACCATGACCTTTAAAACATTCCATAAATACTTTGCACATATCTAAAATTTCCAATACATGGAAAATATATCAACAATTAATCAATATGAAGAAGCCTTTTGTATTGTTATTTATTTATCTTTTTATGTGATTGCATAGAAAATGAACTTGCATTCCATTATGTGGTGTTGATATTAAATCACATTTCATGATTTCAGATCAATACAAATCCATAAATGATATTCCTCGGTACCAAAGGCATTTCGTGAAAGGTCATTTGTACGTTCATTTCAATGTTGAGTTTCCATAATTTGGATCACTCACCCAAAAATAGTTTAAACAATTGGAGGATATCCTTCTACCATTCCTAGTTGGTTATATGACTAATATGTCTCAAGTAAGTGATAGTATTAGTAAGATTTAGATTATGTAGTTTTTGAGAATGTTGTGTGAATATATAATTCTTCATGTGGCATATTGTATTGTGGAATAATTATGCCAATGTTATAAGCAATTATCTTGGATTGTGATGTAGGTTGTCTGCTTTGTCCTCTTGGTAAAGTATTTGTTTCTTTCCGATTGTTGACGGAAATATTTCTATATACCCTATAGGATTGTGTTCATAATGTGGGAATGAGGCTTAATATGGATGAATATTCTATTGTTTGGGATGGAATTACAAAGTTGGACAAATGAGTGCTAAAGATTCTAATGAATCAATCTCTGCCTCCTTAAATGCAATAGTCTCATATTCGGTGGCATAGTAAATTGTGGAAGTGTAACTATCCATTGAAAATAAAATGGTTTTGTTGGTTGTGCATGCAGAAAAGGATTCGTACTTATGATAATTTGATTAAAAAAGTCTTCTCGGGACCAAATGCATGTTTCCTGTGCAAAAGTAATAAAGAAAGCATTGAACATTTATTTGTTGAAGGCGATGTCTATCAAAAGGTTTGGTTTGAGATACTTTTCAAGCTACAGTTTTCCTCCAAATGGTATTCTTCTTTGATGGAAGATATACTGCTTTCTTGGTTTAATTGTTTTCCTCAATGTAAAACCTTTCCTTTTTTGTAATGTGGGTCATGTGGAGAGCCTGCAACAGTCTTATTTTTGAAGATTTTTATGTCTCCGGTTAGCATAAGCATGAAGTTGTTTCAAGCTACTTCAATGAAGTTTTTAGAACTCCTTCAGTTAAACTTGGCCTTGAACTGTCCAAGAACCCGAGTGCTCTTCTGGTATCACTTATGGGTACTTTTCAATATTGGACCTTGAGTGCTCTTCTGGTATTCCTTAATTTACTTTTGAATATTGTATCTTGTATTTGTAAACAAATATGAGTTCTTAATCCAGTATCATAATATTTTTTTTAGGAAGCATAATTTAGTTTTCAATATTGGACCTTGTCTTGTTAAACAAACATCTAATTTTTTAATCCATTGTTTTTTTCCTCGTTACAATAGTATCTGAACAATCATTGCTTGAAATTATTAGTACTAGTTGCGAGAGGCTTTATTCAACAATTTCTCTAGTAAGAGCTACATGGATAAAGGGGAGTCTAGAACAACTTTCTAGCCGAGCTTAGTATTTAGATGACGTTTAAAACAAATTCATTTATGCCTCCTTTGGAGAAGAATTATACTTGACTAAAAAGACTTGTAACTTTGATTGGGTTTGAATATCAAGTCATTGTTTTCTTCCTATTTAAAAAAAATAAGGATTGTGTTAATTACAATTTTCCCTTTTCTTCATTTAGTTAAATCCATGGTAATGTTTTATCTCTCTTGCAAGTAATTTTTTATATGGACATGAAGCATTTTTATTGATAAAATTTTGTTTTGGTATTTGAGGGTAGTGGCATACTATAAACTAAAGATGGGCATGCCATTGAGTAAAAATTACGAGTTCCAAAACATTTGCATGGAACTCAATTCAACTTATGTTTTAATTGCATGGAGTATTTGGAATCTGGATGAGGTTAGGTTTCATATTTATAGAATACTTTGTTCAGGGATGTAGACACTCTAGGAGGTCTATACAAATTTATTTGGAATCTGGATGAGGTTAGGTTTCATATTTATAGAATACTTTGTTCAGGGATGTAGACACTCTAGGAGGTCTATACAAATTTATGGTGGCATGTATCTAGACTTTTATTTATGACATGTGTATATATTTAAATTTATGATCAGACAGTCATCATTTTTTTGTTGGGACTAGATTCATATTATGTAATCTTGAAAAGTTTGGAGTTTATGCTAAATATGTCGTGATAGTTTTTTTTTTTCTTGGTTAATTTTTATGAGGTTGAACGGTTTGGAATTTATGTTAAATATGTCCATATAGTTTATTTTTTGCATGGTCAATTTTTATGACGTTGTTGCATGGTTAAGTTTTATGAAGTTGAATAGTTTGGACATTATGTAAAATCTATCCTGATAGTTTATTTTTTGCATGGTTAAGTTTTATGAGGGTCTGTAGTTATAGAACAATGTCAAATTAAGTTATTGTGAAAAGGTACACCAATTAGGTAGTTTCTATCCTTATCTATCCACTTTCTATGATCTTGCTTCTTTTTAAGGTCCACATGCCTACTTTTAAGCCATGGAAACAACAAGATTTATTATATTTTGCATCTAGTATTCCATCCTAATCAATAACACATTATTTCTATATTTTTCTATCTATGGAATCATGATTAGTTATCTCGTGGGTTTCAAGGATAACCAACCTATTAAATCTTAGTGGTTTCTAAAAGACACATTTGCTACTTGCTTCCGTCTTTTAGTTTCACAAGTATAGATACTTGTGACTTCAAAGGAGGAGGTATTAGTACAAGAACAAAGATACCCGCAAGAGGAGTGCGTTAATGATGTATAGTGAGTAGTGGATATTTCTAGTTTAATTCAATATTAACAAATAAAGAGGGAATAACTAGTCAAATATGACCAACCATATTGTATCTAGTGAGATAATAAGAAGGTTATCATTTTCTAAATGTGTTTTTTCACATTTAAAATAAATATTCATTTTATGTTTCCACTAGTTTATTTTGTATCAATTAGAGTAGTTATGATTGCATCCTTTGTTTGTTATGGCCTTACACTATTTTACATTCCAACAATGCACCTCAAAAGAGGCTTCAACCCTTATAATAAGGTACTGATACAACAATTATACACTACAATGTTTTTTATGGACACCTAAGTGGACATTAGCTTGTATTTCAAGCCAATAATTGGTTATATCTAGATAAGCTCAAATAAACTTCTGGCATCTCATGTAAATGTGGCTTTTGAACTAAGGTAATTTTCTAGAATTAGAAGATATGGACAGTGATGAGAGATCCCATACTTCAGCAATAAACTTCGATATTTTTTGTTTCAAATTATGGAACACAAGAACAACTTGCAGTAGTAGTTGATCTTCAACACCTCTATGGTGGTCTCAAAACATAAGAACTTATAGAAGAAGTAGAGCCCTTAGTCACTCAGCTCAAGAACCATAAAGCACAAATCTAACTTGAGATAAATTAAATGAAGGTTATTCATTTGGTTGTATAGAATTAGCTAACATTGTTAAGACCAAGGAACAACCTACACATTCAACCTACATGTTATGATGCAAATTTTTAAATACCAAGCTTACCAAGTGTCACTGACCCCAACTAATGGACTAAGCTCTAGATTGAAATCCATAAGGCTGATGAATTCTTGGATACTCTTTCAAGGGCTCTCAATAAATGCAAGGATAAATTTGATAGTTCTGGTGAGTAACAATGAATAATTACCAAACATTGTAAAAAATTAACAACATTGTTGAGCTTGATTGGACTATAGTGCAACAAACAAGAGAACTAGCCTATACTAGGACACGACACAATTATTTGTAGTTACAACACACCTAGTTTTATCAAAATGGTTCTATAAAATCTAAGAATTTGATAAGTTCAAGTCACATGTAAGTTACAAGTGGTTCCAGAGTTGTCCCGTTTGTTTGAAGGGCAGCATTAGGGTCGAATTTCTAACACTTAGAATGAAGTGGAGGCAAGTTAGAGTCGAGTAAAGTGAAAGTCAACAAGTGTTGTTGGGGCTTGTTGGCTCCTTGGTTTGAGTAAAGAATGTAGTGATTCCTTGTCATGTAGTGCCAAGATTTCTTCCAAAATATTCCAACATTCCAAACACTTACATGACATTCATAAATATGATTTTAAATCAATATCGTACCATACCTAAGTCATGCAAGTAAAAGATTTATTTTTCTTATAATACCTAATAAAGGATAAGTAATTAAGCTAAAATTTTGAGAGCCCAACTTGTATTGAAAACCGAATCAAACTCAAAAATATTTTCCTGAAGATGCTCAGTATTAGTCTCAAGATTCATTGTTTTCATTTCAAAACTAAGCTCAAGATCAAACAGGTCCTAGAAAATGTCCTTGCAAGCTCCCAGTGCCTAGAACACTTGGCACAAACTCCAAATTTGAACTTTGTTTATTTCTAAAAATAGGATACTTTCCTGGTATGCATTCAAAATATGTCTTAGTTGAGATGTTGTAAAAACCTTAACCATTGATCCACAAATTACACGAACACTAGTCTTCATCACAACTACAATTTCACCTTCTATGATTTCATTTTTGAAAGGATAAAGACTATTCATTCAAATTTAATAGGACAGACAACAGATCCATCAATTTCTCAAGTGATGGAATGTTCCAAAAGCAGCCAAGAATGCAATCTATTTGGTATGGGATAACGTAAGAAACAAAACCCTTTTTTATGGCCACGTGATACAAAAAGATTATGGGTAAAGCAATTTTTTTTGTGGCCACACCAAAGAAAAAATTTATGGGTAAAGTAAAATAATGGATACACATGTACAATAAACTATTTTTTTTTCCTTTTTATTAGACATATAAAAAGATCGTTTTACTTAAAATATAAAAATTATTATAAATCATAATACCCCAACTAGGTAATGGAGTAATTTACACATAAAAATGGTGGAAAAGGTGATTTTTTCAACAACAAAGACTCATGAGATAAATTTTCTAGGTAACAGGGTAATTGGCAATTTTGATGACAAAATTGGAATCTTTGGTTAGGTTGAAGCAAATAACACTAGAGATGATGACATGCTAGAGAGATGCAATTTGGTGAATTTTTTTTTTTTTTAAAAGGTAGATTTTGATACTAATAGGGCATCTCTCTTCTCTTATATTAGAATAAGAAGAGAGATGTCACATAAAAAATGTGTTAATTGTTCTATTAAATAATGTAATTGTACATGCACATATATATACATGAAGGATTTGTCTCGTGATAGATACTCTACCTTATCTAAATCATAACTATTTGTTACACCTAAATCTCGTCATCATGAGTCCTATGTCAACTTCATGCTGCAATCTCTGAAGTTTCCCTAACCAAAAACACCCAGAGCAAGTTGTTGACCCTTGTGTCCACATTTTCTAGTTGCACTCACACAGGTTGTTTTCCAGTAACAGGTTCTAGAGCATTCCTGGATCATAATGTCACCTAGTAGGATGCACCACTAGCTCAGGTTTCCCTCATGCAACATGTTTCGCCCCCTTCTAGGTGCAAGTTTCCTTCATGCAGAGTATGCCAGGGTTGGTTAAATTGGATAAACAAGAGCTTCGAGCGACTTCTCGAAGCATAGTGAGGTGGAGGCCTATCCCTAATTGATAAGTGAGTTGTCCTTCAATTCCCTAACCTCAAGGAAGTATCCCTTAGACTTTTCCCATTAATCCTCAACCCACTCTATCCATTTGGTATTATAAATATAAAGGTCCTCCCCATTGGAAAGGGAGGAAGGTCTAGAGAACTCCCATGCTGGTGGAATTATCTTAGGCGACCCCTATTCATCTTTAGGAGGCTTACTTCATCCTTAGAGGATTGGTTTGGCTTGTTGGAAGGAAGGTTGCGACGTTAAGGCATAGGTTGTAACGTTCTCTCTTATTGTACTCTCCTTTATTATAGTTAATACAATCTCTTCCCATATACATTATTGTGGTGTTAATGTTTAGAGCTAGCTTCCTTAACTCTTAGCTTAGATCAATCATATGCAATATATGCTTTTACTTTTTGTTTGTGTCTACTTGTTCAATAGGGCTTTGCAATTGCAGATATGAAGGTTTTGGATCGTTGGACGAAGCAAGGAACAAAGGGAATTGTGAATATCAGGTGAGAGATCTACTTGTTACTTTGCACTTCTGTTGATCTAGGGAAGTTGATTATATTCAGTACTTATTTTTCCTAGATCCAGTTGGACTAGGGAGATCTAGCCTTTAAGTCCACTTGGGTAGATTGTCCAAAAACAAATCTAGCGACCATACTCAGGAGTACTTTAGCTTTGATTTCGGTTTGAGTGTGATTCCATTGATTTCTTAGTGATCCATTTCTTAGACTCCTAAACCCCTCCCACCATCAGATCTTTCCATTAGAGAGTCTGTTGGCTTTCCATGGTTCTCTTTGGATCAGTATCAGGTCATTTTTTTTTCAATTTAAAGAGATCTTTTGATTTTTTATATTGATTATTCGCCCAATGCACCTAGTTTGTGGATCTTGTGCGTCCCTGCCTCTCTGGCACCTATTCCCTGTGTACAAACTATGCCACTGGCACTATTGCCTTTTATATAGTCTGCACCACTAGCACCATTTCCCTTTGGATAGAGTGCACCAGGCACTCTAGTGTATACTGACAAAGTGCGCCAGGCGCTCTGGTGTATACTAACAGAGCGCGCCAACCCTTTAAGCTTGGTGCTTGGTACAAAATCCTCTCCAAATTTTTCTTTTGATCTAATTAACAAGCCCCTATGCACTCCATCTTCCAGTCACAGACCTGCTTGCTCAGCTTACTTGTGTTTGGATTTTTTTTTATTGATTTTTGGATTCCATTTCGTCAAGTGAGAGATTCGGTGGTGGCGAGAAATTTCAATACCCACGTTCATCTGCTCGATCTTTCATTCCCTAATCACCTTGCAAGTTCTATTCAATGTGTTTGATTTGATTCCAAACTTTTCTTGCACTTAGCTATTTAGTTTTGGTTGCATTTGATCGATTTTGAGTGATTTGAGTGTCTTTGAGTCCATTCGGGTGCTTGTCACTTTTCTTTGAGAGTTTTTGAGTCATTAGAGTGCTATGATCAATATCATGTTTTCTGCTATTACATCTGAAAGGAATAATGATTATCATATTTTGTTTTGATATATGCATTCAAAAATCAAAAGTGCTTCATTTTGTCTCTTTTCAATATCATTTGGAAATTGTTATAGAATTGTTTCGTGTTTTGGAATTCGTTGTTTACCAATCTTTGAGAAGTTTGAAAAGGAAATCGGTTGATTATATTTTTCTTAGCTATGAGTCTTTCATCTCTTTGAAAAAATCAAGTGAATTCAAGCTCTTGCAAAGTATTTTGAATTTGAAACGTTCTATGCACTTTTGTTCTTTTTGTACTTTTTAGCTCATCATTGTGAAAATTGAGAGTTAGCACATTCTAAGTCGAAATCCTCCTTTTCATCATTACTTAGATTCATTCTAGCTTGAAAAGATAAAAAAGGAAAAAAGGTATTCATTTGGTGTGTTGTTATTTTTTGTGTTTTGTTGGAAAAAATTTAAAGAGTGCTTTCAATCATCTTTAGTAGATTTTTGAACTTTTTGGGATTTCTTATTTTGTTGAGACCATTGGAAAAAGAAATTTCTCCTTACCTTAGATAGACTTCATTGAAAGAAAAGAAAAATGTGCACCTTCATGTAGTTAGGGTTGCATTATTTCTAAATTCATGTCTACACCTCATGCATTCACCTAACCGCATAAGATAAAATTAATAGGTAATGTTAGGTTAAAATTTACTAGTAACTTGTGTGATAATTTAGTGATGTGTTCTGGCATCGTAAAACATGGAAGCTTTCATTATCTTCCTGCACTGCGTCCCGGGGGCCTGCAGTTCTTCCATGTACCAACCGGTATATCGAAGGATCTTTCACGTACCTTTGGGTATATCGAAAGGCACTTAACGTGCTCGGTAGTATATCAGAAGCCTCTTGTCTTATAGTTATGCATTAGACAACACCACTACGGATTTGAGATCCCATGTACCTTGAGTGTATCGGGAGACTCTACTAGGATTCCTGAAACCAACTGAGTTAACAATTTTCCTGTCTTGGGAAAGCAATACACCGAGAATATCACTCGGGGAGCTACTATGCATGTGCTTCTAGGTAGTCTGGTTATACGGTCAAGGGTACGGTCCCAATCCTCCCTGATTAGTGCTTTGAAAAATTGGGCCGAGTATAACTATTGGACCTTGGGGTATACTGTGAGTTGCGAATCCTTGATAATCCTATGAGGTTCCATAATTTTGAATCCACACCTGTCACATAAGTTTTCTTGTGGCCTTAGTTTGTGTATATTTTGTATTGCTTTTCCTTTTGCATAGAAGTCATTTAAGAGAAATTCTGCTTTAGCCATTCTTGTTGAACAACCTTTTAGAAGGTCCCGTACAATTTTAAACTTGCCACTCGAATATCCCCTTAATTTGGAGGTACGTTCGAGGGAAAACATGGACCAACTAGTTACCGTCATGTCACCTGAAGAAGAAAACTCCACCATGGATTCAAGAGTGAACTTTTCACTTCCCTTGAGTCTACTGATCACTGATCCTCCAAGGTCTGTGACCATGGATCCGTCTACTTCACGAGACACATATTTCCACCATTTGATGAAAGGAGAACCTGGGGCTATAGAATGGTACAATCAACCCCAGGATGACCCTGTATACACAACTTTTGTTCCATCTGCATCCTTTTAGGAAACCACTATAGGGAAAAAATGGGCTCATTTTGACACACTTTCGTCTGCAGGAACCGCACCCCCTTATTGGGTTCCCAATGATGCATTTCTGGCACCCTTCCAGGACCACCTCAACTGGCTATGTACAGCCAGCGACAAACTAAGACGACATATTCTCTCACGAGCGAGTTCCGCTTACGAACCTAGTCAACTTTCATTTCCTGCGAGTACACCTCTTAATTAGGATACCAGTTCCATACCCCAGGAGACTCAAAATGTTGAAGGAAAATTTTCAAACACCCCTCATACTACTACTGGAGCACTACCCCCACCTCCCCCACCCGAAAATTCGAGGGGAGGATACTCTTTATCTCTTAATTTCATCACGAGTAGTGTCCCTCCACTAGTTAGTAACCATCAACCTACTGCAATTCAACCATCAACGAGTGGTCAAAACATTTACTAGGGGGAATCCCTTGTTCTTTAGCCATAATATGAATGGAGGGCTTCCAACTGGTCATTTTGTTGGCAGCTCCTTACCAGTTGTGGGACCGACCATGGGATTACATCATGGCGGGGGCCATCCTATCTAACTGAATCTCTATGGATCTAGACATATCTAGGTAATTTCAACCCTATGTCAGGACAATACTATCCCAGGAGCATAATTCCCGGAATACCTTATCCCAAAAACTCAAACACTCCATGGGGACATCACAACTTTATGCTGATTGGAACCCCACCAACATTTCCTCATGTCCCACCACCCCCACAACCGTTTGGTCCAAATCAACCTTCTTATAGAGGCTGCGGAACCCCACCTCATTTCGGCGGGGGAGGACCTCCACCTTCTGGCAGAGTCCCACCTCATTCTGGAGGCAGAGGAGGGGTCCCACCTTATTCTGGCAATGGAGGACCCCCACCTTCTGGAGGATGCCCACCATACTCCAATGGAGGAGGTGGGGGACCCCCTTATTCTGGAGGATGAGGAGGACCCCCACCTTCTAGCGGGGGCCCACTGTATTTCTGTAGAGGAGGCACTAAACCCCTTATTCCGGTGGCGGTGGAGTAACCCCACCTATCGGCGAGGACCCACCTTATTCCGTCGATGGAGGACCCCCACCTTCCGGTGGAGGACCACCCTATTATGGAAACAGACCAGGAATCCCACCCCCTTACGGCCAATTCCCTATGGGAGGACCTTACAATCAGTCGATTCAAGGTCCTACTAGTATGCAAATGACATATCAATACTACTAGTATCCATACCCAAAACAACAGCTTCCATTTCCGGCTACTTTAGATCTGCCAGACCTGTCTTATTTGACCAACGATCCCATCCAGCATGATTTTAATTGGCCACCCATTCTGGTTAAGTTACCTTATAAAATTCCAAAGTTTGATGGCAAGCTCGGTGAAGACCCAGAGAACCATGTGATGACATACCATCTGTGGTGCTCATCCAATTCCTTGATGGATGATTCGATCCAACTGAGGTTATTTCAAAGGATCCTCACTGGTACAACTGTCAAGTGGTACATTGAACTACCACCGCACTCGTTTCCTGATTTTCATTCTTTGGTTATGTCATTCCTGACTCATTTCCAGTTACCCATCTACTATGAAACTAGTACGAACCTACTGACTTCTCTCCGCTGGACCACCGCAACTCATATATCCGATCATATTCACGAGTGGCGGAGGAGACGATGTCTAATTAAAGCTCCCATTCCAGACCAATTATTATCTGACTGGTTTACGAAGCCTCTTTTACCTACCGTAGCTAGAGATGTAGTCATGGGTGGGGCTGTCATTGAAGAACAAGATATCGCTTGTGCCCAATACTTAGATATTGTTTATGCTCAATTTGACACTTTATATGACATTGTTCCTGACGCCCCCCGCCCTACCTACGAACCTGCAAAACCACCCCAGGGACTTCATGCGGACGACATTATTAGTTTCATACACTCCTAGCCTTCTACTCAAACTGGTGGATCGTCGAACCACCATGGTTCTTCCCCACCCTCGTCATAGGCTGGAAACACCACCAAGTCACCCTCTCTCACTCCCAACAAGGAGGTGAATTCTATTCAATCAGCTTCTCCTCAAAAATCCTGTGGCAAGAAGAAGACGAAAGTCAAATCCAAGAATTCTTCCAATCAACCAGAACATAAGAACCCTCCTAAAGACACGAAACAAAACAAAAGTGGAAGGTAAAGTATCCTTGTTTACTATTCGGTGGTGACCATTTCACCAAAGAGTGCCCACATAGAGATGAAGTGCAGAAGTTTCTTAAGGGAAACTCCACACCCGCATTTCTCAATGATCCCTTCCCCACCCAAAACAAACAAATGATTACCCGACCCCCTCCTTCTCAAGGAGAAAGATCCTCTGCCGCACATGTTCTCATGATGCGTAATGAAATGGCTAACCTAAATACTCGATCATGATTATACGACTCAGTCCCTCACAAGGAATACACCAGAAGTAATATTGAAAAAACTTTCACCTCTGCATCATACATTTTCATTCCGCAAGGTCCTCTCACCATTGAGAAACCTTCATTAGATATATTGTTCTGTCTACCTAAGAGAACGATTAGAAAAACAATTTTCAATCTTAATGCTCAGCAGTTCATAACTACAATATTGTAGAGGACTTGGCACAAGATCATTGTTCTATGTCAATGCTAGAAGTCTTCTATAACTATCCCAATCAACGTAAGACTCTTCTCACTGCCATCAGCACTATAAGATCGGATTCCGCAAATATGATCATGTTTAAACTTGAGTATTTTAAGCCGAGGCTTTCCCACCAGCTGTCTTTCCAAATTGCCACAAAATTTTCCAAGAAGACAATCCATCGTACTATGTTAGATGAAGGTGCCTCCACCTCTGTCACGTCATTATCTTGTTGGTGAGCCATTGGCTCTCCCAATTTAGACCATTCCCCTACTAGCCTCAAAGAATTCGACGGTCGTGGATTCCAACCTCATGGGCTGTTACAAGCCTTAGCAGTAGAGTTGGGGGAAAAGAATGTGACGATCAACGTGGAAGTAGTCGCATCCCCATTGGATTATAATCTCTTGCTTGGTTGTAACTGGTTTTATTCCATGAATTTTTTCGCGTCATCCATCTTCCACATTGTGCAATTACCTTTGACCAATTGGAATTCTGTACACCATACACTGCTACTCACCCTAGCGACAATGACCCTTTGTTAGGGAAATCTTCGCATCCATATGAGAGCCTGGGGGTCGGCCTCATAAAATATTCATCTTTTATGGGTGTCTTTGCAACCTCGAATCCCCCTCACCATGTTGCCACGGTGAAAATGATCTCCTCCATGGTTCCATCTTCTTCCAACTATACAGATCAATGGCTCGTGCTTGATCCGGCCACCATGCATTTCATTGGAGACACTATGCCTCTCTCATTAGCTGAAGCTACCTACGAGGCTATCCAGTCAACCGCTAAGGACCACTTGGCCGTGGCCTCTACATCTCGTTCTCTACAGCGGACCTCATCCTTACCCTATCCTCTACTCCAAACTTTTCATTCTGATGAGTCCATTATGGAGATTATGAGCACGGATGTACCTCCGTGGGAAGACCTTCAGCATTGATCTTCTTTCCTACCCTCATTGGATTCTGTGGAGAACGATATCACAACCATTTTTACACTAGATGTCTATCCTTTCCTGAAGTCACCAATCCTTACTTGCAATATGGTCACCGAAGGCAACTTGGAAAACATCATGCCCTCCATCCTGATTGACATCTTGGTTATGCCCAATGTCATGGAACATATCTGTATCGGTCAGAACTGTTCTCCTGATGAGATCACCACATACACGGCCTTATTCAAACAATTTCGCAACGTCTTCACATGGACCTATGAGGAAATGTCCGGGATCGATCCTACCATTGTGGTGCATGATATCCAAACCTATCCCAACGCTAAACATGTCCGCCAAAAGTTGTGATCCTGCACCCTCGAAAAACTACGACAATCAATGTTGAGATTGAAAAGCTCTTGAACCGGCTTCATCTATCTTGTTCCTTTAACAGAATGGGTCTCCAATGTCATCCTTTTGGACAATACCTGGGGTACTATTAGGGTCTATTTCAATTGGACGGATCTAAAAAAGGCTTGTCCCGAGGACAAATACCCTACCCCCTTCATCGACCAGATCATCGACCATTGCGCCGGGAGCGTCATCTTCTCGTTTATGGATGGATTTTCTAGTTATAATCAAATTCAGATCCACCCAGTCGACCAACATAAAACTGCTTTCATCTACCCCTAGGGCACGTTTGCTTATAGTAAAATCCCTTTTGTCCTAAAAAATGTTGGGGCTACATTCTAGTGGGCCATGTCGTACACTTTTCATGATGTGAAGGACTTTGTGGAGCCCTACTTCGACGATCTCCCTGCTCATTCACAACATCATGAGTCCCACATCGATCATCTGGCTGATGTATTCCTCATATGTGGGTGGTATAACATCCATCTGAATCCTCAGAATTTCATATTCTGTGTCAAATCAGGATGCCTCCTCACTTTCATTGTCTCAAAGGATGGGATCCCCATTGATCCCTTGAAGGTGGAAGCCATTGTTCCTCTCCCACCTCCTACTGATATTATGGAACTACAAAGTTTGCAAGGGAAGGAAAACTACCTATGACGTTTTGTATGTAATTTTGCTGAAAAGACACAGGGCTATATGCAGTTGCTGACGAAGGATGTCCCTTTCATCTAGGACAACAAAGCTCAACAATCCTTCAGCAACTTGAAATATTCCATTACTCATGCCCCTGTGCTCCAACCGACCGATTACTATAAGGATTATATCCTTTATCTCGCGAATTCCGCCACCGCGGTCGCCATGGTCTTGGTCTAGGAGGAATATAAATCCTAGGAACATGTGATATATTACCTAAGTAAGGGTCTTATTGGCTCTCAAACCCATTATTCACGTGTCGATAAAGTCGCTCTCGCAGTGGTCATTGTTGTCCAAATGTTCTGCCACTACATACTACTCCGCGCCACTACCATCATTGCTGACTCAAACCCCATGTACCATGTCCTTACATGTCAAGTGCTTGGGGGAAAGTATTCACACTGGATTGTGATACATCAATAATTTGATCTCCTCTTCGAGAAGGCCAAGTCAAAGAAATCTTTGGTTTTTGTGGAGATCATTTGCGATCTTCCTGTTCTAATTCGGGAACTGAGCCCATCGATTCCCTTCTAGATGATTCGTTGTTTCTCATCAGCACGTGTGACCCATGGTATGGAGATATCACATTATATCTTCAAACCCAACGGTTCAACCCTCAACTATCCCATGATAATCGTTGTCGTATACGCCACCACGCCAAGTACTACTTGGTCATTGATGATACCTTGTATCATTGTGGTGTTGAATCCATCCTTCGACGTTGTTTAACACATGAGGAGGCTGAACATGTACTGAATGACTGTCACTCTGGGGCTTGTGGCGGTCATCTTTCTAGGATTTCTAGAGCCCAGAAAATATTATGCGCAAGATACTACTGGCCTTCGATCTTCAAAGTCTGTATTGATGTCGTTAAGAAGTGTCCCCCATGCCAGCACTTTCAATTCAAAAATTGCTCCCATCCATACCCTTTACATCCGGTTATTGTCGTCAGCCCCTTTTCCAAGTGGGGCATAGACTTGATTCATTGTAATCCTACCTTGGCTGGGGGGCATGGTTGCGTCATCGTAGCCATTGACTATTTCAGTAAATGGGTCAAGGCTATTCCTACATACAAGGAAGACGACAAAATTGATGCACTCTTTAGGTTCAATGATGTAATTGCGTGATTCGGAGTCCCACAAGCAATCGTTACCGACCACGGATCTCATTTCCAAAATGAGATGGTGGACAAATTGAGCACCAAAATGGGTTTTCTCCATGAGAACTCAACCCCATACTATCCACAGTCCAATGGAGAAGTAGAAGCCATCAATAAGGTCTTGAATACTATGATTCAACACATGGTGGGTATGCACAAGTCAAACTGGCATAACATGCTCTTTTTTGCACAATGGGCATACAGGACCTCCATTAAGACTGCCATTGAGTTCACACATTTCCAACTAGTTTACAGATTGGAGGAAGTTATACTGTTATAGTGTGATATTCCATCACTTAAACTTGTAGTCGAACTTCTCCTGAACACCATTGCCGAGGAATCACATTTCCTTCACCTAGAAAAAATCGATGAGACTTGCCGCGATGCTGCTCTTTCCAACGAAGTGCATAAGAAATGCATCAAATCCCTGTATAATAATTTATTCAAACCTCGTATATTCAACGAGGTGGATTTGGTCCTCACATATGAAAAACAACATGTTAAGCTGGGGGCAGGCAAGTTTGAGTCCATGTGGCATGGGCCATATGTCGTAAAACATGTCTTGGAGAAGGGAGCATATGAGGTTGAGGATTACATTGGGATATCTCTAGGAGAGCCTCGCAATTGGCTCTGCTTGAAGAGGTACTATGCCTGAGTCTTTCATGCATTAGTATCTTGTATATACTGTACATGGTGTGTGTTTTTTGTGGTGTGACTTTTTTCTTTAGTGTGTTAGGATATTGGCTTTACGCTTATATCATGTTCTTCCTGCAAGTGCAGACGGAAACCTGTTTTGGATTCGCTGACGGCACCAACCGACATACCTGCAACCTCGCTTTAGAAAATTGGGTGCTTTATTCCCCCACAAACGAGCTCATTAGTTCAGGACGGAGTTGTCTAGGGTACGCAACCAACAACGCCGTAGAGTATCACACAGTGATTGGAGTCTTAACCAATGCTCTTTCCATGGGTATGGAACACATTTCCATCCAGCTCGAATCACAATTAGTGGTCTCCCACCTTAATCGTGTCTATGCCATCTGTGATCCCACATTACTATGTATTTTCAGATGAGTACGTCTCTTGGAGAGGTTCTTCGAATTTATTCAGTACCTGCACATTTCAAGAGACATGAACACCGTTGTTGATTCCATGGCCAATTTGGTATTGGACTGGTATATTGCACATACATGAAACATTCATAAATATAACAGTGGCATGAAATGTACATAATTCATAAAAAAACACATACGTAAGATCCCATAATCATCCATAAGAACATAGTGTATAAATCTGCCAATAGATTTTTTATATATCATGTCAGTATAAAGTACAAAAATGTAGAATTGATACAAAAATCTAAAGCATGTCAGCTTTCAGTAAATACCCCCCTATACAAAATCTAAATTCCATAAATTTTGGTACACACACACACACACACACACACACACACATATATATATATATACATACACACACATGAGTCTAGTCCCCGTGACGCTCATGAGAGCAGATGATTTCCCTTGCCACTTTCCTAAGGAGTGAACCGAAGCACTTGGACACTCCAATAAGTTGGCACTGGTATGAACGAGGTAATTCATGAATCCTCGGTTCTAGGATGTCTAGAGTCAAACTTTAGAGCTTCTCCTCTAGCTTATCCAACTCCTTGACTACATCACGCATTGTAGCATCCATCTCCTGTACTTACCCTCTCTGCACAATCAGAGAGACACCAATTGATCATCTTGGGCCCACATCTACATAAAACATATGTCAATCATCAGTACTACTCCAAAAACATCTAAAAAATATAAAATGAAAAACAAAACAGAGTTTTTGTTCTTACCCATGTCACCCCACTACATCCCCTCGGGGAGAGCTAGGTCTGGATCCCCCCTAACGTTAGCGCCATCATAAGGGTACTCCTCAACCATGAGAAGGTGACCCCTCAACCACCTAAAGGAGGGTGTACCATAAGTAATGATGGGGCCGAAACTACTATGGCCGGCCATCACATTTTACCAATGGACCATGTGAGTATCCCTGAGATGCAGATCCTTTACCTTGAGCTACCAGTATAGATGTGGCACCCGCTCTAGAAATAACGAGACTATGATTGATCCATAACTTAACTTCTTCAGTGCACCGCGTCGACACTTGGTGAGATGATCTCGCAAGTTTGCGAGCAGTCCCTCACACCAGTTGAAGACCGTAGGATCCATGCACTCCTCAGCATATAAAATATTGGCTTTGCTCACTAGATGAGCATCCCTACTACCAACCACCCTCACGATGGTCAACAAAACTATATGGAGAGGTCGATCCCTAACCTCCTTGATGGGAATATTCCCACCAACCATCTGGGTGCCCTCAGTGCACCACTGGTCTATCAGATCCTCTATAGTTCAGTCACTCCCTCGTGAACATAATAAATACATGTGACTCCCCCATCGGGAACATCCTATCAGGAAATAGATATCCTCAATATCTATAGTTAGTATGTGGATGCCTATCTAGAAGTGTTACTATATCGGGTCCCAACACTAGATCAAATGCTCTAATAATGGCACTTGAGATCTCATTCCAAGAACATGGCAGTATTTTAGAAACCCATAGTTCCACAATGTGGCCATGCATTGTGGGTCATGTGCTGCTTCAACATCATCAAGATCATGCGCTCTCTCTCACCATTCAACCATTGTGTCAACCCAAAACCTATCCAAAAGGCAATTAAAACACCATTAGAAGCTTTCCCAGCAATCCAATTCATCCATCTTTGGTTAGATTTTGAGTTTTCCAAATGGAACTGCATCGGCGCATCCCATCTTTGCATACTGGGTGCCATCGGTGCAAGACTCTTTGTCTAGATCTGCGCCGGTGAGCCCTTGGCGCAGTTCCCAAAAGGGGAAGCTACACTAGGATGAGGGCGCAGTTTCTCGCCACAAAGCAAGCCCAAAACCTAAAAAAGTGGAAAGTAAATGAAATTCTAAACCATTGAAAATGAAGAAGGCGAGGATTAGGCTTACCTAATGCTGATGGCACTAAAAATGACGGATCACAGCTCCTACAATCGGAAGTTGAAAATTGCACTCCAAAGGGTCACTTTCACCTCCCAATTCGGTAATAAACAAATGGTAATTAGTTTTACTATTTTTCCCTATTTATATTGAAAAAGGCATATTCCCTTTTTAATTTATTCTTTTTGTGGGTTATTTTACTATAGTTGGGATTATTTTTATATCTAAATACTAAATTAATCATTTTGACCGAGTCTTTAGAGTCCACAGGTGAAGTAAAATGCCGCATTATAATCTTTGGTCGTGTTCGTGGTCATCTTGCACCCGTCGCCTGGTGTGAACAACTCTTCGAGCATTATTTGTGTTATTATTCCACTCATTAAAATCGACTATTAATGACACCGAGCTCACTCTTTGTTCCTTCTCATGCTCGTAAAATGATGAGAATAAGTCACCGAGTTACATTTTATCACTTTTTCGGGATTGTTAAACTTCCACGAAAAAGGAACACCTCAGAGTCCTTCTTTAATCTCTTTTCAGGATCCCTAAATATGAAAAGATCACCAAGCGAACTTCATGAATCCACGCTTGTAAAATTATTTGAATGATCGTACATCTAGTTATAGTTTACCCCTTTTTCGTACCAGGAGGCACTATTTACGAAAAAGGAGTGCTCCAGCAAATCACGGCTGGTAGACTTCTCTCTTGCATTTTTTTACCATTTTTTGGGCCCGGAGACTAACTTTACGAAAAAGGAACTTTGGAGTCTTCTTTATTTATTTTTAGACTCTGTAAACATGAAATGACACCGATTTTACCTTCTTTGGACTCGTTAAAATCTAACATTGAAGAACCCATCATGGAAGGAACCTCTCCTATCCTAGGTTCGTAAAATATTTGGGACTAGACTCATCCATGGGATGAGCTATACCGAGCATATGTTACCCTCCTCAGGCTCTTTAAAAAAAAAAGAGGTACTCATCAATCATGATGGGGAATAAGGATGAGATTGTGTTCATCGTATTTATGGCAGTACATAGTCACTCTTGAACGATGAACTCAGTTGCATATGCATTCAGTACTTGGGTCATCTATTTTTCTTTGAGTCCTGCTAATTCCATGAGTCTTGTTACTCCTTTGATTTATCCAAAGAATGCTTCCATCATCAGTTGCATTAGGGGTTGGTACCATTCTCGTCGTTTCAATACTGCCAAGTCATGCCATGCTCATGTTCAAGAGGTGTTCGTTATTCATCATTTGCAGTCAGTACACCTTCCTTCATGTTGGTTTACCCTAACTCAGTCTTACACATCACTTGACTGTCTGATTCACCCCAAACATATGTGATTGAGTTTCGTGTTAATGATTGGGGATTCATCATGGCCCTCCTTCGACGGATTCATCCTTGTTGACTTCAACACATCATCTAGGGATTGAATCTAGAAGCCAATCAAGTACATTGGGACTGCATGCCTCAATGGAAGGTTACCTCGCTTTCAACATGAGTTTACATCATTGACTCTTGATTGAAATATTTCATCGAGTGTTCGACCTCAACTCATTAATTCACACTCAATGGTATGTACTGTGATACCTTGGGAATCATTGACGTCAATGGTGACTTCCCTCATTCTTGTTAACGATATACATCAATGACCGATAATCAAGTGGTTTCTACCATGTTTGACTCCAAGACATTGTAATCACATGGATAGATTCGTATCATTGCGGGTTCATCTTGAAGACCCTAGTTTGTTCCATATTTCACACAGGTTGCGATGGAGATTGTTTTAGTCATATCACACAGATCCACTTTGTATTGGTCGTGGTTGTGTTATCATCTCATCATAGATCTACAATTATGTCTAGTATCCAGATTGTGTTCAGTCGATCTTTACTACCGTGGATCTGCAATATATTAGTCGACAGCCATGTTGTGATTCATGTGATACTTGTATCTCATAGTCAGTTGTACTATAGAAGCACCTTCTAGACAGCAAGTCCTTGCCATCTATCTTGCAAAACATATAACCTTCCTTATTTTGACAGCTTCATTCTTTGGGGGGGATTCTGTTACACGTAAATCTCATCATCATGAGTCATGTGTCAACTTCATGCCTCAGTCCCTGAATTTTCCCTGACCAAAAACACCCAGAGCAAGTTTTTGACCCTTGTGTCCACATTTTCTAGTTGCACTACTGCAGGTTGTTTTCTAGCAACAGGCGCCAGAGCATTCCTGGCACATAATTTCACCTGGAAGGATTTGCCACTAGCTCAATTTTCCCTCATGCAGCCTGCACTACCCCCTTCCTGGCGCCAATTGCCTTCATGCAAAGTGCACCAGGGTTGGTTAAATTGGATAAACAAGAGGTTCGAATGACTTCTTAAAGCATGGTGAGGTGCAAGTCTATCCCTAATTGATAGGTGAGTTTTCCTTTGGTTCCCTAACCTCAAGGGAGTATCCTTTAGACTTCTCCCATTAATCCTCAACCAACTCTATCTATTTGGTGTTATAAATATTAAGCTCCTGCCCATTGGAAAAGGAGGAAGGTCTATAACACTCTCATGCAGGTGGAATTATCGTAGGTGAACCCTATTCATCATTGGGAGGCCTACTTCATCCTTGGAGGCCTGGTTTGGCTTGTTGGAAGGAAGTTTGCGATGTTCAGGGATAGGTTGTAATGTTCTATCTTATTGTACTCTCCTTTATTACAGTTAATACAATCTCTTCCCATATACATTATTGTGTTGTTAATGTTTACAGCTTACTTCCTTAACTGTTAGATTAGATCAATCATATGCAATATATGCTTTTACTGTTTGTTTGTGTCTACTTGTTCAACAGGGCTTTGTAGCTACAGATATGAAGGTTATGGAGCATTGGATCAAGCAAGGAACAAAGGGAATTGAAAATCTCAGGTAAGAGATCTATTTGTTACTTTGCACTTCTGCTGATCGAGGGAAGTTGATTATATTCTGTACTTATTTGTTCTAGATCCAGTTGGACTAGGTAGATCTATGCTTTAAGTCCACTTAGGTAGATTTGTTGGAACAAGATAGATACGTAGGAAGTGCGGAATCTGACAGGCGCAAAATCCAAATCCCGTGAAAGAATGAATCATTGCGAAGTCCAAGGAACTGCAAGAATAGTTTAGAATACTTAATTACGAAGTTAGTCAAATGGACCATTTTGTAATAGGATAGAAGCATATAAATAGAAGTGAATTTTAAGCCTAAGGGCATCGAAGTTTCAGAGATAAGTATGATATTTTGGGTTCGGTTATAGCTATGATATGATGAATTGACTATTCTCTGCGAAGTTATTCCACATATATTAATGAATGAAGATGTTCGGTTATGAATTTTGTTGTTATGCCATAATGCGATAATGGGCTATTTAAATACTTTCTGTTGATTTATGTGGATGCATATTGGTGGTTGATGCGAATGTGTTGCTGAATATGTTTTGAAACATATATAATATGAATAAGATGCAAATGGTTGGTTAATAGATTGTTGTGAGTATTGTCATCTCTAGTTTGTACGATAGTGTGACTTCTAGGTATAAGAACATATCCTCGTCGGCACTGCAGAAACTTGGTTCCTACAAGACCCTTATCCACCTCGGGTGAGACCTCACTTGCTTTGCAGGTGTTGCTGGGAAGGATAACTCCTTTCCGGGCCAGTGAATAAGGGGTTGTTGGTGTTGTTGATGACAGTGTGAACCCCTGTCGAAAGACCCTGTGTCAACAAATGGTTCCATTGCTGGGACCTTGAGAAGAGAGAAGAGGATATGCTGTGGCATCCAACGAATCCAAAGATCCAAGACTGGTTCAGTCAAAAGGTAGAAGAGTTCGCGAAGGAAGAAAGAAGGAACCCACTACAGACAATAGAAAGTTGGTTGCAAAAGCATGTATATTCAGATATCCATGGGATATTCTTCACCGAGTTTCCAATAATACTACAGGAGTGGCTCGTGTAGTTGACAATAAGAGGAAATGCCAACCAGAGTATTAGACTAGATCAGTGGACTCCATAATTAATTTGACAGTTGAAGCAAGTCAACAATACAGTATCAAGGGCTGTTGATTTCTGAGTCGATAGTATCCTAGAGGGGTACATCACTGAGTTCGCAGTAGATATCAACAGTTCTTACAGTGACACGGAAAGATGATTTTTCAGGGGACCGAAGGGAAGGTTCATCCTATCGTTAAACCTGTGGATTAAGATGCTGGTGTACGAAAAGGGCATGTTGAAAATTACCTCCAATGAGTAGATAGATTTTTGTGTAGGGGTTGTAGGTATTGCATGGTTATGGATTTGTTAGGAAATATGCAGGGTAGATGGACATGAGTGACGATGAATTTTTAAGGGAAGTTGAGGAAAACTATGGCACCTTGAGAAGTGGAACGGTATTTTGATGTTCTGGTAAGAGGAGGAGGACTGAGGAAGAGTCCCTTAAGAGGACCGGAGGGGAAGACTACATAACAAGGCCATAGAGGACAGAGCTCCCTTATTATGAGGAGGAAGGTGATGACCAGGCTACCCCAAAAGAAGAATGGATCGTAAGCTACCACATACCTTTGACCCCGCACACCACTTATCAATTTAAAGGAAAAGCCACAAATAACTCACAGAGATGTCCCACGTGTAGCGGAAAAAGTAGCGCATCAATAAGTAACAACAGTAGGAACACCACGATGGTGTACAATATGAAGATGCCGATATTTGTAGGAGATGGAACAGAGGATCCCGAACAGTTTTGGTTTTTATGCGAAGCAGTGTGGACCATGAAGCAGGTCCAAGATGAAGACATCAAAAAGGGGAAGTTGGTGACGACCTTTCGAGGCTAGGCATTGGACTAGTTCATAAAGTTTACCAAGGTTCCAGGAAAAATATTGGAAGAAATTAAAACAAAGATGATTCAATAATTTAAAAAACCTAAGTCAGAAGCACAGTACATTACTGAGATCAAAGAGACTAGGCAATACCCGAATGAGCCAGTATGGGAGTTTGATCAGAGATATAATACATTGATAGAAAAAGTCAGTTTTCCAATAAATGACCTACAGCATAAAGAGTGGTTTATCGCCAGGATGGTACAACATATTCAAGGACCTTTGATGCAACAAAAGGTTTTGGATCAAGCTGAAGCATTGGAAATCACAATGAAGCTAGAGGCTTCACTGATCGGAGAGACTAGAGCTGGAATTGACAAGATTCAACCACAACTGGCTATGTTGACACTCCAACTGTAGGACATGAAGCAAGGAAAAAATACCTGCGCAAATGTATGGTGTACCAGATGCAGGACGGAAGACTAGCATAAGGATAACTATTTAGTGTTTCAGCAGTATTTGAATTCGGGGCTGCTGAACCCCCTTCGTCAGGACGGCCTACTATGGTGTCCCATTGTCTAGGCCAAGGGACATTGACCAGAAGACTTCATATACTTATAGAAGATAGTGTCGAAACCGGCAAGTCGATATTGTAAATTCTGTCGATCAGTAGGGCACGACGAAAAGGATTGCAGAGCCCACAATTTGTTTCAAGAACAAAACATGGATGCATACCTGGTAAAGGGAGAAGAGCAACAACTAGGGCTGCAGTAGCCGCAGTATACCCACCCACAATCGTATTTTATTCAGACACCGGAATTTGACCAAGGACATTATGGGAAGCTATAGTATGGCGCATCACAGTATTCACAACCACAGTACCAACACCCACTGTATAAACGATACCCACAACTGCAACATCAACATCCACAGTATCAGCAGGCGCAGTACGGACCGCCATGCGGACGATTTGGTGGAGTATTCCACAAAGGATGTGGTGGTGGCACAGGAAGAGGAGGAGCCGCTGGACGGGGTCAAGGACCTCCTACATGTTATAATTGTGGGTAAAAAGGACATTTCACAAGGGATTTCCCCAATCCGGCCCCACAATGCACGTACTGCAGTGGAGTGGACCACAACATCAAAGATTGCCCATAGCTCATAGCTAGATTGCAGACAAATAACCTACCATCTATGCCGAACCAAAACTAGAACCAACCGGCAATACAGAAGATATCGGCAGAAGCTAGGAAGCACTCTACGATGATGGGAATAGTGACACAAGGAAAGGTGGTAACAGGAGCTAACCAACAGCACCATAGCGTTCGACCAATGAAAACATAACATGTTGTCTTCGATGCGGAGGCCGAGAAGGATGTCTTCTCAAAGGCATAGCAGGGAATGTTAAGGTGGCAGAGGAATGCATCTCCTCAAGCAAAGATTTATGAGATGTCGTCGACGTTCGATCAAACAAAATTGAGGCAAAAGGCCACTAGTATAAGATCATTCATCGGGATTTGTTTAGAATTAGCAAGAGATGAGGAGGCATTGGAGGAGATATCCAGGCTATTGCATCAACAGGAGGGTGGACATCAGGAGCTTAGGGTCAATCGCATACATAAGAAAAGGAAGACAGGTAGAGAGATGAGGATGTTGTCACAAATAGAAGCATTCCATGTCGACTCCATTATTGTGGATTTAGGGTCAGATGTGAACATTCTGACAAAACAAACACGGAAAACGATGGGAAAACCACAAATGACCTGGTCACTAGTACAACTACGATTGGAAAGCCATAGCAAGGTCACCCCCCTTGGCTGAGTGTGCCAACTTCCCATCGAAATCGAGGGACTTCGGACATATGCTGATTTCGATGTTATAGAAATAATAGACAACACATGTCCGTATCCAGCACTATTGAGAAGCGATTGAGCCATGGAAAATCAGGTGATCATCAATTTCAAGAAGTAGATCATGTCATTTGAAGATCGAGAAATAAGGGTTGTCGCACCAATAGATCCTGAGGAAGGACAATGATACATAGAGCCCACAAAAGATGAAGATACGAAAGGATGGGATAGCCTGTATAACATTTCTGAATATTATATCAATCCAACTGATGAAGGGGAGTTAGAATGGCTTAGCTCTAGTTCAACATCTTCAGACTTAGATGAGGCGTTGGAACCATTTGTTGACACAGGGTCTTTCAACAGGGGTTCACACTATCATCAAGAACACCAACAACCCCTTATTCATCGGCCCAAAAAGGAGTTATCCTTCCCAGCAACACCTGCGAAGCAAGTGAGGTCTCACCCGAGGAGGATAAAGGTGCTGCAGGAACCAAGCTTCCACAGTGGTGAGGAGGATATGTTCTTATACCTAGAATTCACACTATCGTACGAACCATAGATGACAATACTCACAGCAGTCTATTAACCAACCATTCGCATCTTATTCATATTATAGATGTTTCAAAGCATATTCAACAACACATTCGCATCAACCACCAACATGCATCCACATAAATCAAGGAAAGGCGACAACAGGAGCCGACCAGCCACACCATAGCATTCTACCAAACAAAACGAAACATGTTGTCTTCGATGCGGAGGCCGAGAAGGAAGTCTTCTCAAAGGAACAACAGGGAATGTTAAGGCGGCAGAGGATTGCATGTCCTCAAGCAGAGATTTATGAGATGTCACCGACATTCGATCGAACAAAATCGTAGCAAAAGGCCACTACTATAAGAGCATTCATCGAGAGTTGTTTAGAATTAGCAAGAGATGAGGAGGTGTTGGAGGAGATATCCAAGCTATTACATCAAAAGGAGTGTGGACGTCAGGAGCTCAAGGTCAATCGCATACATAAGAAAAGGAAGATAGGTAGGGAGATGAGGTTGTCGGCACAAATCAGAGTGTTCGATGTCGACTCCATTATTTTGGATTTAGGGTCAAATGTGAACATTCTGACAAAAAAAATGTGGGAAACATTGGGAAAACCACAAATGACCTGGTCACCAGTACAGCTATGATTGGAAAACTAGAGCAAGGTCACCCCCCTTGGCCGAGTGTGTCAACTTCCCGTCGAAATCGAGGGACTTTGGACATATGCTGATTTCAATGTTATAGAAATAATAGACAACACATGTCCATATCCAGCACTCTTTGGAATCGACTGGGCCATGGAAAATCAGGTGATCATCAATTTCAAGAAGCAAATCATGTCATTTGAAGATCGGGAAATAAGGGTTGTCGCACCACTAGATCCTATGGGAGGACAACGATACGTGGAGCCCACTAGAGATGAAGATATGGAAGGATGGGATAGCCTATATAACATTTCTGAAGATTATATCAATCCAACTGATGAAGGGGAGTTATAATGACGCAACTCTAATTCAGCATCTTCGAACTCAGATGAGGCATTGGAAAATTGGAAAAACTGACTTCACGAGGTGTCATTTCGCAGATGTGCAAGGATTACATAGTCAGTATGTTGGGTGGCTACTGAGGAGTGCGCGCTACCAACGTATGAAGGATTACCAAATTTGAGTGCCTTCTTAACAAAATTCGAAGAAAAGGTAGCAGAACCATAGAGACTCTTGGCCTTGGAGGAATCCTTGAAGGCTACTCCTTCGCGCTGGTGGGTAGCGCATAAGTCAAGGATTTCAAACTGACCACTATGCTGACACCTCCTGGAGGTATGTTTCAATGACACCAAAGCATGGAACGGACAAAAGTATGATGGTAGGGGTAACCCGAACGAACATGTGAAGGCTTCTCAGCAACAATGGGCAATGTGACCGGAGCAGGAGTGGGTGCATTCCTTTGTGCATACCTTGGATGAAGTACCGTGGAGTTGGTATGTCGCAACAGAGCTGCAACTCAGTACAATCTCTTGGAATTAGTTAACAATTGGCTTTAGCGAAACGATCTCCTTCTTAGAAGAAAATCCCTTCATCCATAATGCACTTCAGGAAATCAAGAAGAAGATTTTTGAGGCAGAACCAACAGTGCAGCCATCAGAACTCCAATGGACCATGACACCCCTGCTACAACATCTTAGGAGAGCCGAATGATGACAATGACCCAAGAGCCACATATGTGACAAAATCCGTAGGTAGTCACAACGTGAAGGCACCTAAGATACCATCCAACAAGTACAACCAGCCGCTGAATATTACGAAGGTAAACATCGGGTAGGAAGAAAACCCAAAACTTGCGAGCATTGGAGATTATTGGGATGAATTGACTATCACGAACATGACATACATGCTACACGAATTTCAGGACTTGTTGCCAATGAAATTGTCAGAAATGAAGGGAATCTCTGGGGACCTTGGAGAAATGAAGATTCCCCTGAAACCTAGTGTGAAGCTGGTTAAACAAACACCATATCATTTGAACCCATGACACAAGGAACAAGTACAGGCTGAGCTTGAGAGGATGCTGGAAGTCGACATCGTTGAACTTGTAGAAGATTCAGAATGGATTAGTCTAATGGTAGTCCAAGATAAGAAAACCGGTGAAGTAAGAATTTTTGTCGACTTAAGGAAGTTGAACAATGTCTGTTTACATGGCCCGTTCCTGACATGCTTCACAGATGAAGTAATCGAACGGGTTGGCGGTCAGAAAAATTAATTCATTTACGGATGGGTTCTCAGGCTACCTCCAAATTAGGATTACGAAGGAGGATAGACATAATACCACGTTTGTCATGGAATGGGGGTGTTATCAATATATAGTAATGCCATTCATTCTGAAGGATTCCCCCATAATATTCTCACGACTGGTAGTTGCGGCATTCAAAGACTATATCCATAAGTTTCTCGTGGTATACATGGACAATTGGACAGTATACGAGCTAGTCAAGAACCACATCGCGAACCTCAGACTAATGTTAGAACGATGCCATCACCACCAAATATCTCTTAACTTGAAGAAATGCATCTTTTGTGCCCCATTCGAGATACTGCTAGGACACATTGTTTGTAGGGAAGGCCTATTGGTTGACCCAGCAAAGATTGCCATCATTATTGACCTTCCACCCCCGAAAATAGCTAAGAAACTTAGGGAAACATTGGGCCACACAGGTTATTACCACAAGTTCATCAAAGGATACGCCGCAATCATAGCACCCATGGAGAAACTACTAAAGAAGGATGCGAAGTTCGAATGGAATGTGTTAAATATTGTAACTTCAAAGAATATTATATTTGTACTTTATTATTCCGGAGATGATTCATTCCTCCGTGAAGATCTTATTGTATATCCGGAGATGTTTATTCCTCCGTCGGAATGTGGTAACTCGGGTTATTAGACTTCCCTAGTGGGGGTCGGCCCTAAATGTGTTATGTGGGTCAAAGGGTTATTAGACCACCCTAGAGGGGTCGGCCCAGTTAGTTGTAGTGGGTTATTTAACCTATTGGTTAAATACGAGCCTACGTGTACTTGTGTAAAATACATATCAAAGTAGTGTATAAATAGAGGAGGTGTGTTCCTCATTATACACACTCACTCATTCAAGGGAGGCGCACCTATTGGAGGAGAGGTCTGCTACAGTGGAGAAGGAGATCATGTCTTTGGTTTGCATCTTTGTATATTGCTGGTCATCTATATTGAGGAAGCTTTACTGGGTTTTCTACCCCATGAGGGTTTCCCAGGATAAATCTGTGTCTCTTGTGTTTATGCTATGCTTGTTGTTTCTTCAGTGATCCTGTATATGCTATTATTGTGAAATGGAATGTAATGCTGCTATTTTCTGTCTTAGCATATTGAATTTTAACATGGTATCAGAGCTAACCTGAAGGAAGACAAGGTATGGCACTAAAGACACTTGCTTTACTTACGACAATTTGAAGGTTAGGGTTTTACATAGCAAAAACCAGTCATCGTAGCACTTTCGCTATAAATCCGTTTTGGCGAAGTTTTCGGATCTGAAATTACAGGACGAAGCTAAGATCTCCAGGTACCTTGTGTCCAAAGGACAACCTCTAATTCGTTGTACTTTGTGATTTATGATCTGTACAATATAGGGTTTCTGCCTCTTCCAGATCTGAGTCAAAATCAGGTGACCTTGGGAAAAAGGTCATAACTTGGGCTAGGAAGATCCAAATGAAATTTCGTGAAAAGTGACAGGTAGTACACAGAATGTACTATCTCAGAAAACTTTTTCAGAGGCCGAAGTTGAACCAGTGACACGTGGCACGCAGTACAAGTTCGCTCTCCTGTATTATCCCATAAACAGGTCACGTTGCGACACTTGGCATAACTCTCTCTCAGAGAATCCAATTGAGGTCAGACCTGTCAGGATGGAAAGATAACAGGCCGAGCTATCTCAGAAAACTTTTTCAGAGGCCGAAGGTCAAACAGTGACACGTGGCACGCCGTACAAGTTCGCTCTCCTGTATTTTCCCAAAACAGGTCACGTTGCGACATTTGGCATAACTCTCTCTCAGAACATCCAATTGAGGTCAGACCTGTCAGGATGGAAAGCTAACAGGTCAGGCTATCTCAGAAAACTTTTTCAGACCCTGTGGATCAAAAATTTCGGAGTTTCACCAGAAACAATCAGGTACATATTTCTGTCAAAACAGAATTATTTTTTGGTACCTTCATTCATGGCTTCCGAAATTTAGGGCTTTGAAGAAAGTTGGAATTTTTGTAATCGGAGACCACGGCTGGATGCTACTCATCAAAATAGAAATTTAGAGACCAAGATCATAATTTTTGGTTGGGCAGAAGGCCGGGCTTGATTAGACCCTAGTTCGGGACTTTGATCAGAAAAGTGGAAAATTAGGGCTTCTGTAAAAATAGGAATTTTTGAAATCTGTGACCACGGCTGGAAGCTCCTCAGAAAAATAGAAGCTTAGAGCTTTGGTTCAAACTTTTTGATGGGGCAAAAGAGTGGGCTTCATCAAACCCCAGTTCAGGGTCACGTCCAGTGAATCCGAAAGTTTCAAAGGCAAAATTGAGGAGTAAAACTTTGCAGTTTTCAAATTCTAAATATATCAGTTTGATCAGCTCATCAAGGCGCATATTTCTATCCTTTCGGAAGTCTGAAATTCAAAGTTTGAATTTTTGGGGTTTCTCTGACAAACCCATATCCAGCTCCAGGTCCAGTTCTTGCAAATCAAGTGGATAGGGTTAATCCTAGAAGAAGATAGATTGGTCACCTACATAAGTGAAGGAGTTCATGTTTCAGAGGGAGATGAGGCTAAGGCTTTACATAAGGAGATTACAAGCGATCTCGATAGGTATGACTCATCGAGGTATGTTTTGAGATTTGTTCATGATTAAGTTTATGGTATGTTTGTCTTCATGATTATTACAGTTAGTACAATCTTGATTTTAGATTTGTTGTATCACCTTAACAAAATTATGAATGCATGATAGAAGATATTCATTGGTTAGGGTGTTGACACTTATGATTGTACTAATGCATTATGGTGTTGTGTGAGGTTGAGGTTGTCTGCTAACAAGATACAGGTACATCACAAAAGACAAATCAGGCTTCATGACCATGAAAACATGAAGACAAAGACTCATCCATAATCTTTGTTCTACTTACGAGTGGTACAGAATGAATAGAAGTTCAAAAGACATACAGAAGATCAAGCGGGAGGCAGCCACACAAACATAAAAGATAAGTATTTGAGTTGCTATTTGAAATAGTAATGATATTGCCTGCATGCATATTTGTATTCCTAGAATATATAATGCTGAGTGTAAACATTCATAGAGCATTGAACAGTATACAACTAATGTGCATATGCTTGGACAAACATTCCATTGTTGCTTGTCTAGAATGAAACCTCTTTGCTGACATGCTGAGAGTTGTGCACACTCTCGATAGTATGTTCTGGTAGAGATGGAAGGCATCTAGATAGCCACTGTATGCATACAGGATATGGGAAAGTGTTGTGCCAAAGTAATGGTCAAAATAGTTGCATCACTATGTAAATGATATCTGTATGCATAATGGGTTATCTTTTGATGATTATGAAGTATTACTAATCATGTACTTAATTTTGATTTGTAGGAAAGGTCATGAAGAATGATGGACACCGTACAAGTGGTGGATGTTCAAACAAGAAGATTTACAAATCAAACAAAATATAGAAGGCTCATGGCTAGAAGATTCTCTTAGAAAGGGGAAGAGAATCATGACAAGATGTTTGCTCCAAGTATGGTGTAATTAAAGAAGAGGTATGAATCAGGTTCTGTATAGGTACCTAGGATCGATAATAATTTAAGCTTAATGATCACCATGGGTGATGTGGATCTCAACCTTTGCTACAAGGTTGAATATGATACACATATGACATGGATGCAAGAAGGAACTCACCACAGAGTTCGAATGATACTGAGGCTCATATCAGTAGACCCATCTAACGAGAGATGGCACAGATAGATATGCAGAAGATCATTCAATACAGAAATGAAAAATGAAAGATCTCAATTTGATGCTTTACTTCCTAGGTCTGGAAGTATGGCAAGGCTCAGAAGGAATATTTATCAATCAGGGAAAGTATGATGAGAAATATGACTTGAGGTGTTGGAATGGCCACTCTTATGGATTCCAGCTTGAAGTCGTTAGGGGATAACTCATCAGAGTTAGTGGATATAACTCTGTACAGTCAAATTATTGGGTCTTTGATATATCTAACATATACTAGGTTAGATATATGCTCTGTTTTGAACACCTTGAGTTAGTATCTAGTGGAAACTAGATGTGTTTACCTGATAGTTGCAAAGTATGTGATGAGGCACATAAAGGACACGATAGAATTTGATCTATGCTATCTTGAAGATCATGACTTCAAATGGCTATTCAGATTCTGTTTGGGCAGGAAGTGTATCAGACAAGAAGAACACCTCGAGAGGATGTTATTGTCTGGGATTAGCCATGATCTCATGGTTTAGCTGGAAGCAGTCTAGTGTGACTCTCAGCACAAGCGGAATATATGGCTGCTTGCTCTGCTAGTTGTGAAGAAGTTTGGCTTTAGGATTGTTTGACTTAGAGTTAGAACCAACTGAGATCCTATGTGATAATTAGAGTTGTATCAAGATGACATAGAATCTAGTGTTCCATGATAAGTCAAAGAACATAGGGAACTAACAAGATATGTCACAGAAATGAACTCTAAAAGTTTGAATTTGTAACAGGTTACCATTGTACTAACCAAGCCCCTACGTCAAGTGAAGAAGTTACCAACCAAACCTCTGTCTCGAGTGAAGTTTGAATACTTCCGAGACAAGCTTGGTGTAGTTCAAAAGGACCGTCCTCGAAAGGGGGAGTAGTATAGTCACTACTGATGAGATTGTCTCATCAAACAACAAGGTCGTTGATGAGGTAACCTGTTCTCTACACCCAGTTACTTAGAAATATTTAGATTTAGGACTCTTATACTTAGAATACTTAGCTTTACTTATACATGCTTTTGATGATAGATGTATTGGTAAGAATACATGCTAGATGTATACATGTTTTGGTGTGATGTATACATGTTTAGATGTATTAGTAAGAATACATGCTAGTTGTGATGTATACATGTTCTGATGTGATGTGTACATGTTTTGATTAGTGATGTATACATGTTTTGTTGTACACATGTTTTGATGTGATGTGTACATGTGTTGATTAAGTGATGTATACATGTTTTGATGTACACATGTCTTGATGTGATGTATACATGTTTTGATGTGATATATGATTGTACCTGTATGGATGAGAAAAGAGTTGAGGGGATTGGATCATCCCTGGACTTTCAGTCCTAAAGAGAGCCGTAGACGTAAGGTCTCCGAGAATGAAGTCCTTAGTGGACAGTTGAGGGGATTGGATCATCCCTGGACTTTCAGTCCTAAAGAGAGCCGTAGACGTGAGGTCTCCGAGAATGAAGTCCTTAGTGGACAGTTGAGGGGATTGGATCATCCCTGGACTTTCAGTCCTAAAGAGAACCGTAGACGTAAGGTCTCCGAGAATGAAGTCCTTAGTGGACAGTTGAGGGGATTGGATCATCCCTGGACTTTCAGCCCTAAAGAGAACCGTAGACGTAAGGTCTCCGAGAATGAAGTCCTTAGTGGACAGTTGAGGGGATTGGATCATCCCTGGACTTTCAGTCCTAAAGAGAACTGTAGACGTAAGGTCTCCGAGAATGAAGTCCTTAGTGGACAGTTGAGGGGATTGGATCATCCCTGGACTTTCAGTCCTAAAGAGAGCCGTAGACGAGAGGTCTCCGAGAATGAAGTCCTTGGTGGACTTGAGGGGATTGGATCATCCCTGGACTCTCAGTCCTAAAGAGAGCCGTAGACGTGAGGTCTCCGAGAATAGAAGATAGGACTGCATCGTCCCTGGACCTTAGTTCAAAATGTACGTGATGGGGATTGCATCATCCCGGAACTGATAGTTCAAAATGTACGTGATGGGGATTGCATCATCCCGGAACTGATAGTTCAAAATGTACGTGATGGGGATTGCATCATCCCGGAACTGATAGTTCAAAATGTACGTGATGGGGATTGCATCATCCCGGAACTGATAGTTCAAAATGTACGTGATGGGGATTGCATCATCCCGGAACTGGTAGTTCAAAATGTACGTGATGGGGATTGCATCATCCCGGAACTGGTAGTTCAAAATGTACGTGATGGGGATTGCATCATCCCGGAACTGATAGTTCAAAATGTACGTGATGGGGATTGCATCATCCCGGAACTGATAGTTCAAAATGTACGTAATGGGGATTGCATCATCCCGGAACTGATAGTTCAAAATGTACGTGAAGGGGATTGTATCATCCCCGGACTTCGGTCCCTGAATTGATCCGTAGACGAATGGTCTCCGAGAAAGTGATGGTATTAATGATGTGGTTACTCGTATCGGTAGGATACTTGTATTGATGATGTGGTTACTTGTATCGGTAGGATACTTGTATTGATGATGTGGTTACTTGTATCGGTAGGATACTTGTATTGATGATGTGGTTACTTGTATCGGTAGGATACTTGTACTGATGATGTGGTTACTTGTATCGGTAGGATACTTGTACTGATGATGTGGTTACTTGTATCGGTAGGATACTTGTATTGATGATGTGGTTACTTGTATCGGTAGGATACTTGTACTAATGATGTGGATACTTGTATTGTTATGGATACCTGTATTGATGACGATGCTGATGATCGTGTGATGACGATGCTGATGATCGTGTGATGACGATGCTGATGATCGTGTGATGACGATGCTGCTGATCGTGTGATGACGATGTTGATGATCATGTGATGACGATGCTGCTGATCGTGTGATGACGATGTTGATGATCATGTGATGATGATGCTAATGATCGTGTGATGACGATATTGATGATCGTGTGATGACGATGCTAATGATCGTGTGTGACGATGCTGATGATCGTGTGATGACGATCTTGATGATCGTGTGATGACGATGCTAATGGTCGTGAGATGACGATACTGATGATCGTGAGGATCCAGATGTTGATGTTGTTGTAGTTGTTCGAGTGCTGCAGAAGATAAAGACTCAGTACTGAAGATGTTGATGTTCCAGTATTGAAGATGTTCCAGTAACTGCTTGAGTTACTGATGATGTTGAGAAAGCTTCCAATGATTTATAGATGTATCATGTATGATGTTGATGACTCCTTGCTCGTGCAGATACTGTTATAATATCCTTCTCGTTAAGGGGGAGTGTTAAATATTGTAACTTCAAAGAATATTATATTTGTACTTTATTATTCCGGAGATGATTCATTCCTCCGTGAAGATCTTATTGTATATCCGGAGATGTTTATTCCTCCGTCGGAATGTGGTAACTCGGGTTATTAGACTTCCCTAGTGGGGGTCGGCCCTAAATGTGTTATGTGGGTCAAAGGGTTATTAGACCACCCTAGAGGGGTCGGCCCAGTTAGTTGTAGTGGGTTATTTAACCTATTGGTTAAATACGAGCCTACGTGTACTTGTGTAAAATACATATCAAAGTAGTGTATAAATAGAGGAGGTGTGTTCCTCATTATACACACTCACTCATTCAAGGGAGGCGCACCTATTGGAGGAGAGGTCTGCTACAGTGGAGAAGGAGATCATGTCTTTGGTTTGCATCTTTGTATATTGCTGGTCATCTATATTGAGGAAGCTTTACTGGGTTTTCTACCCCATGAGGGTTTCCCAGGATAAATCTGTGTCTCTTGTGTTTATGCTATGCTTGTTGTTTCTTCAGTGATCCTGTATATGCTATTATTGTGAAATGGAATGTAATGCTGCTATTTTCTGTCTTAGCATATTGAATTTTAACAGAATGAAGAATGCCATAAGAGCTTAGATGCTTTGAAGACAAAGATGGTGGAAGCACCCATCCTTGCCTTCCCAGATTGGAAGAAAGAGTTTCATGTCCATGTTGATGCGTCGTCCATCGCCCCCAGTGTTATCTTGGCCCAACCAGGTGAAGGTGACATCGACCATCTGATATCTTTCGCAAGCAGGAAGCTGTCGACAGTGGAAAAGAACTATACAACCACTGAACGAGAAGGACTAGCAATGGTCTAAGCCTTACAGAAGTTTTGACATTATCTTTTAGGGGGGCACTTCAAAATGTTGACCAACCATTCAGCACTAAAATATTTGGTGAACAAGCCCGTGATGGGGGGGAATTTGCTGATGGATACTACTCTTTCAAGAATTCAATTTTGCGATCATTGTGAAGCTAGGACGGTTGAATGCAGGACCAGACCACCTGTCAAGGATTGAGTCGGGGGAGGAACTGTGAAGAATCAATGAAGTATTACTGGATGCTCAGCTATTCAAAATTGAAATGGTCGACGACTACTATGAACCAATTATTCAGTTCCTAGAAACAGGAAAGGCACCGAAGGAGTTCACCACCAGTTAGAAGAAATAGTTAGTTGTCAAGGTAGCAGACTTCCAACTAATTGCAGGATAGTTGTATAAGATGGGCCCAGATGAGATATTGCGCCGCTAAGTTCTCCCACATGAGCAGGAATGGATTTTAGCCGAGGCACATGATAGAATTGCTAGAGGACATTATGGAGGCCAGGCCACCGTGAAAAATATCCTGACGGCTGGTATTTGGTGGTGAACCATGCATAGCGATGCCACTAACTATGCCAAGACCTGTGACGTCTTCCAACACATAGGAAAACCATCAAGATGGGACGAGATGCCATTAGTACCCCAGGTTACGTTGCAAGCATTCAAAAAATGGGCGGTAGATTTTGTAGGTCCCATTAGCCCTCTAGTAAAACACACTGGATCGCGCTACATCATAATTGCGATAGAGTATTTGACACATTGGGTGGAAGCTGTGCTAGTCAAGGATTGTACCACATCAACGACTGCTAGATTCCTCTTCGACAACGTGGTCACCAGATTCAGATGTCCAAAAGTTTTTCTAAGCGACCAAGGGATGCACTTCGTGAACAAAACAATCGCAGCACTAATGGAATAGTTTCAGGTTCAGGATAAGAAAAGTACTCCCTACCACACTCAAGCAAATGGGACAGTAGAAGCATTCAAAGAAATCCTAGAACATGCACTCACAAAGGTATGCAACACAAATCAAGACGATTGGGACCTTAAAATCTAAGGGATCCTCTAGGCTTATCGAACCACATGCAAGCAATTAACTGGACAAACTCCATTTAAACTTATCTATGGTAAAGAAGCAGTTATGCCGATGGAATAAATCATTCCAAGCTTGTGGATCGTAGTGGCCACAAACATGAGTGACAACGGTGGGTTGGAAGAATGACTAGCACAATTAGTATAATTAGAGGAAGATCGGTTCATCACCGGATTCCACCAGAAGGTTGAAAAGGATCGCTAGAAAGCATGTTATGACTATCATATTAAGCAGAAATACTTTTAGAAAGGAGACACAGTGTTGCTATACTATAGTAATTTCGCAAAACACCAGGGTAAACTACAAATGAACTGGTTAGGACCCTATATCATCAATTTTGTCACTAATGGTGGTACAGTGCAACTACAACCTTATATGGGGCATTGTTTCCATGCATGGTGAATGGCAATAGGCTAAAGCTCTATCGTTGTGATCTGACACAGCAGTTTAAAAAAAAAAAGGATAAATAACAGATGGCATGAGGATGGGTTGTACTACAGCCAGGGATGTGGACTGCGACAACAGCATGGGGCTTTCAGATGATAAGTTTTGATCAGTTGGATGGGATCGACGCCTGTGCTAGGCACGTCTGGCACACATCATCATGTGATAGAAACATGGTTGGGGGCACCAAGGATGATAGATCGCACAAGGATAATAGGCAAAACAACTGGGAGCAGTATAGTCATCCATCATGCATGTAGGAAGCCCCGTCACCACATGTAGGGGAAATGATGACAGAATTGGCATGTTAGAGGAATAGACTAGCGAGGGTTGTTCACATGTTGTTCAAAGAAGATGTCCTGAACAATGGAAGAGCATAAATACGGGCATTAGAGGTTAAGCGAAGCACCAAGATAATTACCAGAAGCAAGAAATACATGCTGAGAACAAGTTAGGTCATTGCATAAGTTAGGAATTCGAAGGAGGCTGTGGAAATGATCCATTTCATTTCCTGCGGTAGCACACCAAGGGCACTGAGGGCCCAGACAACGAGCATGCATGAGCACCTTTATCAGAAAGGAGTCGAGGCACTCAGAGGTCACAACGACAAGGTTTCACCCAAGATATCTAAGTATATTGTAGCAGTTTGAAGCTTCATGGTCCAAGTGAACACTAGAAGAACGGGGGGGCAGCTCCCTGGACCTAGTAGGAAGAAATCCAAGGTGTGAAATAGATGTGCTGGAGTAGTCAGCCTATTTTCCACCTTGGCGACAGCAATGAATGATGTCTCAGGCAGGGATGAATTTGGATCGAACCAACAGAATCTAGAGAGATAGATGATGAAGGTTTCAAGAGACTGGAGGATGAGTGCAAGAAGTACATGAGAACGAACCTGTGATCGACGGACAGAGATAAGAAAAACACAATAGTGAGTTCCAGACAGCAAGAGCAGTTTAAGAAATCGAGCACAGCACAAGGAAGGTGCACGATAGCAGCGTCCAGCTGAAGTGGCTCGAGGGCGAGCCATAAGTTTGTGTTGGGGGCTTGTTGGCACGGGATAGATCTGCAGGAAGTGTGGAAGCCAAATCCCGCAAAAGAAGGAATCATCGTGAAGTCCAAGGAAGCGCAAGAATAGTTTGGAATACTTAATTACTAAGTCGATCAAATGGACCATTTTGTAATAGGATAGAAGCATATAAATAGAAGTGAATTGTAAGGCTAATGGCATCGAAGTTTCAGAGATAAGTATGATCTTTTTGGTTCGGTTATAGCTGTGATATGATGACTTGACTATTCTTTGTGAAGTTATTCCACATATGTTAATGAATGAATCTGCTTGGTTATGAATTATGTCGTTATGCCATAATGCGATAATGGGCTATTTAAATACTTTCTGTTAATTTATGTGGATGCATGTTGGTGGTTGATGTGAATGTGTTGTTGAATATGGTTTGAAACATATATAATATGAATAAGATGCGAATGGTTGGTTAATAGACTGTTGTGAGTATTGTCATCTATGGTTCGTATGATAGTGTGACTTCTAGGTATAAGAACATATCCTCCTCGCCATTGCAGAAGCTTGGTTCCTGCAGCACCCTTATCTGCCTCGGGCGAGACCTCACCTGCTTCGCACATGTTGCTGGGAAGGATAACTCCTTTCTGGGCCGGTGAATAAGGGGTTGTTGGTGTTGTTGACGACATTGTGAACCCCTGTCGAAAGACCCTGTGTCAACAAGATTGTTTGAAAACACTATTTGAGAGAATATCTTTGCCACACACTAGGAGCTAATGTAACTCTTATCCAACAAACTCCTAAAACCACGAGTAATAAGTTCATTCACGTAGAAGTACTCTTTACTTGGTAATAACCAATACAATATCAAATTATGTGATTTAACACTAGCACAAAATAAAAGTAGGAATTTAAAATTATTCTAATAACGCCGGTAAATGATGAGTACTTGTCATGTCTAATGATGTATGAACATTATTCTCTAATCCCTTGCAAAAAAATTTAAAAAAATTAACTTGATGTGCAAGTGACATGTCGATCGTCATTATAAATATGTAATTAACATGTATAAACTTGATTCATTATGCATATAACATATGCAAGCTTGTAACACCATTCATAAACTATACACGTTTATCAAGAAAACTAGCATGCACGTAACCTATTTCAAGCCTAACACCTAGAGATACTAGATATTTCAATGGTAGTTTGATTAATTCTATCACCATTTCCATTATATTCATTATATCTACTTCATGGAAGCAATTATTGAGTTCATTCTTCACATCTCAACTTTTAAAACAATGAACTAGATGACTTATAATTTAAAAACCAATTCCATACAAAGAAAGCATGCAAGCTAGCAACCAACCTATATAAAAAAAAATTATTAACTTCTCAATACAATCTAAGAAGTATTTTATTTTTAATGACTATTGACTACATACCTATTTTTTTTAACAATGATCAAATAAATAAAGTAAACAAGCTAGAGACAAGAAAATAAATGACACATCAGATTTACGTGGTAAAACCCCAAATGGGGAAACATCCACAGTGTGTTTTTTAGTCTTCTAATTGTTTAGAAATATACAAATTCACAGTACATTTACCATTTTTAGATAAGCCAAGATCACAATCCATAGTTCACCAACAGTACCACACAATTCAGATTACAACATATTCCAATAGTAACAATTCTATTTTCTAACCCTAAAATCAAAGAAAAATTTATCAATGAATTTGTTCCATTCACATGAAATGTGCCATTAGCACATTTTCAAGAATGGAATTACGATTTTCTATCGAAAATTTTGATTGTCGATGCTTGTACTTTTTCCTAGTCTTCACTGGTTTCAACTGCAATTGAGCTGCTATGACCAAATGACTATATTGGGCACATATACCATCTGCTTGGTAATCTTGAAAAATAATATGGTTAGTACATTTCTTTACTTCTTCAAATAAATGTCCCATTAAAACCACTGAACCCACTGCATATGTATAATTTGATGGATCTTTAAATTCTTGCATCAATGTCTGTTTTGAATTAGATTATCTTAATAAGTAATAATGCACTTTTTCTGGATTATCTGCCAATGCAATGACAATGAATATATAACCTTCTCTAACCATATCAAAAACATGATCATAATATTTGTCAATCACAGCCACTTCATTTTCAAACTCTGCATCAATGAAACTTAGAAATGGGGGAAACGATGTCATTTCTTCATGTACCCAAGGTTTCACAAAATTGTCAGCATCATTTTGGCACTCATCGATGGATTCCCCATTATCAATACATCTAAGAAAAAGGCAAGAGTACTTTCATTTCTGAATTGAGTGTATATTTTCCACTTTCTCAGTCCTAATGGAATGTAAACTCCTTGTTCCAGGGATTACAGTGCCAAGAGGATCTCCCTGACCGATCAAAATTAAATTATTCAAATCTAAAAAATAACCACACCATTTCATAGGGCTCAATGAGACCTTTCCAACGATGTTCGTTTCGTCTCAAACGGACTCTGTATGGCCAAGATATTCCATTCTAAAAATTTGGTAAAATATGGAAAATGACAAAAGGGGGTGTCGCGTGCAATGATTGTATAAATGACTTGGTAGGGATGACATCATGTCGATGTCAACATGGTGACGTGGTAGCACGAAATTCTGACATCTGTCACCCAAAAATGGCTGAAGGAACATCTAAGTAGACCAATACTAGAATGCCACGTGGCATGATGAGGTGGCAGGTGATGAGTGGGCATGATGACATGGAATGTGTTGACCTGGCGCAATGGGATGATGATAAGTTGAATCCATGTGGGCCAATGTAAATCTTCCATGTGGCGACCATGAAATGTTCAAGAAGGCCTAAAATTCGAAAGATTAGTTCCAACAAATTACTATATATATAATTTGTAATAAAAAGGGAGAGAATTATGGGATTTGAACCTATAACCTCCCTTATAATACTCCAACAACTTAACCAATAAACCAAACCATTTAATTTTTATAGTAATTTGAATTACAATTATTTGAATTGAAGCCATTAAATTTGGATCACATTTGGGCTACCCATGGCCTATAAAACCAGGCATGGATTTCGAGATATGATATAGACTTCAGAGGCAAAGCCATGCAAAAGCTTCGAAGCAAGTATGGGCATGCATACCAAGGTGGTATTGCATAATTCCCAAGATAGTTTTGGGTGTGCATCCCGAGGCCAAATTTTGCACGAATCTCGATATAATGTGACAACACACACCCCAAGGAAGATCTGCATGTATCTTGAGACAGTTTTCAGAGTGCACATAGTTCGAAGTCGTATAGACTGTACGAATCATAGGCAGATTTGGAATTTGTGCCAGAGAGGGAATCCTGAGGCACAATTCAGAAAGGGATCAATTTTATACTCAAAAGACTTGATTTTGCGTGAGTCCAAATACAATGTCTATTTTTGCATCTGGGAACTCTGGAAAAAAAATTCTCACAGAACCCTTCTGCTACACCGAAGTATAGTCATGTTTACACTTTAGAGAACCAGAATTTCCTTTTGAAGCTATTGGTAAAGTTTGTTGTTTCTCTAGGACAATAGAATACTAAGGTGACATTTGGGGTTATTTTTAAGCTTCTCTTTGTAAAATTGCTAAAGCATTTTTTTAAGACTATACAATCGGTCCTCAGTGAAACTGGAACCAGAGACATAGTCCACATTGGATGAACTTCGTTATCACATGGTGTCTCAAATTTGATGGTTTGCATCACTTGTTTATTCATTTTTTCAGTTCGTTAAGCCTTTTTATGATCTTGTTATTTAAATCCTTTTAGCAAGTTAACTGATTAAGGAACCTATTTGCAATTCAAGCGTTAGAATATCTTGTCATTTTCGGATCATGCAGAACAATTATATGGCATCGATCTATCAACGTAACCCATTGGTATATCCCAAAAGTACATGTTCAAGGAAGACATAAAACACATTAAAAAATCACGCTACAGATAAAAAAATACATGTATTTGTTTTCAATATATATATCTCTAAAACACATATACATATTTAAATCTTAACAACATATTGGTAAAATAAACTGTACATCTATATATATATATATATATATATATATATATATATATATATGTATGTATGTATGTATGTATGTATGTATGTATGTATGTATGTATGTATAATTAAAAGCATCAAGGAAACATTTACATGCCTTCTTATGCAAACCATCATTTCATTGAACTCATGACATAAATTTTGCTTACACCAGTTAACAACATCGAGTTAATTTACAAGTTGAACAACATAGTGACTCAATTGATATATTCTAAGTGCATGCTTTGCGTAGGCCCCAACACCATCATGCTCTCATTTTCCATGCCCTATTTCACAAAAAATCTACGTGTGGCGAATACCCATTGTCTTGTGAAGGAGAGTCAACCAATAAAATGATCATGCTGATTTCAACTGACCAGCACAATCGTCAGACCAAACCCAATGTTATTTAAAAGTTATTCCTCGTCTTGATAATTATTTATAAATCATATCAAAATAATGTTGAACGAAACATGTATCATGTGTATGGTTATCACTAATGTATAAATGGTACTCTTTAATCACTTCATGATCATTTCCATTGTTATCAATTCCATCAACATTGAGCTTTGCATGTCTATACAAAATGTGCATAAGTATAGACACTTGGTCTGAATGATAATATGCACTTTGTATTTCCTTTTGTGGTGTGAAAGTGTAATTCTCAGCAAAATCAACCACTAATACTATTGTCCCTTTCGGAAATACATCTCGTGATTGTTTGAACTGAACAACTTGCCATCGTGTTGTGTGGGAGTGCTTAATCTATCTATATGTTTGCTCCCTAATTTTTTCCATAAAAGGTGTCATTGATATATCATCTTCAAGTAAATCATTTTTTGGGGATTTTTTCGTTGAATGTGTAACAAGTGTGTACTGAACTTATCCATATCTCTTCCATTTCATAGTGACATTTGACAGTCAATGATCATTTTGATCAATGGGATATGAACATCAGAAGGTGCCAAAATAGCACATTCATTGCATTTTATACCACTAACACATTCTTTCTTATAAAGTACTTGATCATTCTCTCCTACACATAATATCTTGGAGACAAATTCACTAACACTTGAAGGAGGGGGGTCATTTGGCCAATATTGTATTCCAAAATTTACAAAAGTCTCATATAATATAATTGAAATTCTACATGATAACTGAAACAACATGTGTCCGGAATAGTGAGGGTCTTGACAATAGTGATGGACTTGACATATCATGGTTTAAGTTTGACAAATGTGCTAGGGGAAATTTTCACATAAAAATTACTCTACATAAAATTGTTAAACATTTCCACTTGAGTGACCTTTTCTATATGTTTAGCATGAGTTTCAAAAATTCCTTTAGATATTTGACACCACACAATGTCCTTTTCATTTGGTAACACACGAGAGTTCAAATGACAAAACTCTTTGACCATATCCCTCACATTATCTGGAAGTCTATCATGATAGGGTTTCTTCTAGATAACAACCCAACATGCAACTTCATCATTCTCATCTAATTGAATCCTAAATTTTGTGCACTTAAATAAAACATTTCTTGACTTGTTTAATATTTCTGCAATCATTGCCATCAGCCACTTGAGGCAGTTCCTTTTGCAACAACACCTGTTAGCAATGCTCTATGAGAATCCTTTTCAACACGAGATCGCCTTTTGGAAAGTGTGGCAAGTGAAGCAATAACATTTTTTGATTCCATGTCATTTGTTTTAACCTTGTTGATACTTTTAATGCCCAATAATTTAACTACATCTCTTACACATTTTTGCTTCAACAATCTACGTAACAATTGAGGATGTTCTATGATATAATTACCTTCAAGATATTTTGTAGTAATTGATTTTCCTCTATATTGAACTGTATGATCCTGCATCGGTGGTCCCAATTCTTTAATTTTACTTAAATCCATATTCTAAAAAAAATGTCATCAATGGCGATATTGCTACAACTTCCAATTAATCTCTGTGAATTGATAGGTGTTATCGAAACTCGTTGTGAGGTGGATGTTGACCCTACATAAAAGTATATGAATTTATAAATTGAACTTCGTATATATATATATATATATATCGAGTTAATTTTAAAATATTGTGAACTTTCAAATCAAATATATGAAAATTAAATAACTATTTAAACTTGAAATATTCTTTACTCACCAATAATGGTGTCAATGTAAACACTGCCTATCATTCCTTCAACATTTATCATTTTCTCATCACCTTCATCTTTTTCTTTTCATTCAAAAATGTGTTCCTTGACATTTTTCATTTCTTTGTCACCGCCGTGTGCCTCCACATTTTGTTCATTTTTTTCTTTTTTCTCTTAACCTTCTGATTCTTTCATGTTGTTTCTATTTCCTTGCCTCTCGATTAGTTTTGATGCGATCATACTTTCTTTTACAATTCCTTTTGCTTCTCATGTTGAAATAATTAAAAACCTAAAATCCAATACCAAAAACCTACAATCTTATAATAATAAATTGGATATAAAATTTTGCAATTAATTAAACAAATGTCAATATTTAAGAGTCAAATTGCGATATGCCAAAAACAACATTACATAATTTATTCAAATCAAATTGCAATATCCATTTTTTCATTGAAATTTTTTGTAATATTCATGTTTTTTCTTAGAAAGAGAAATACAGTAAGATAGAGACAAATTTCACAAGTCTTGAGTGAAATCACAATACAATTCATTTTTCCTTAAAAAATGTAATTATATGCTAAACACAAATCACAATGTGTCCCTTAGAAGAAAATAAAATATAATGTATACACAAATCCAATTTCAGAATATGGCCTTTATCTATAAGGAGTAATATGCCAAAACAAAATTCCCAACATGCCCTCTATAAAAAATAGTGATATTCTAAAATCAAATTTAGAATATGCCCTTTGTGAAAAAATGTAATATGGAAAAACTAATTGACAATATGTTCTTTATAAAAAAACAATAATATGCCAAAACCATATTGACAATATGTTCCTTATAAAAATACGGGAATATGCCAAAACCAAATTGACAATATGTTCCTTATAAAAAATAGGAATATGCCAAACTTACTCCATAAGTAACAAAAAAACCCACAAATAAGAATAAATTACCCAAACTTATTTTTCATATTTTCGCACTTTCAACTAGATTCGCACTTGACTTGAACCCGTATAGTCGAATTGCTTTTGATTTATGTTTAAAATGTATTGACTGAGAGTGTATATATAGATCTCTTGGGAGAAAGTTTAATAATCTTACCATACGTCATCCAAGATTGTTGGCATTTAATGTGTCGGCTCAAAAACGATTATGGGGGCGTTCTATGCTCATACTCTCGTCCTATAATTTAAAATAAACTATCATGAGAGAGTTTGGGTGGAGTTATTTCTTTCACTCAAGGCTATTTCTTGGATGGAAAATATTTCACCCAAGAGTTTAAACAAACTCTCGGGCAAGAGTTTTTCTCACCTGAGAGTTTCTTGTCAACAAAACTAGCGAGCATTTCTGCAGTTTACAAGAATTTATTTCTTTGTCAAGAAATTAAGAATTTCATTAAGGATATATATATATATATATATATATATATATATATATATTCCAAACTCCATCATTTAAAAAATTAGGGAGTTGAAAATTAGTCACAATGAAAATTCAATATCTTAACAAAGACACCACCAAAAAATTTGAAATCTTCATAGAGATATTCCTTGGAGTGTCCTCTTCGAATGTGTACTTTTAGTTTTTTCAACAACAGTCACACTAGAAATATAACCGAGGCTCACCAACATGTGTCTATAATGCACCATTTTTTGAACATATGTTATATCAAAAAACAATTAAAATTGTTCTCAACTCCGAAATACCTCAAAATATAGATCATGCACAAGTGTATTGTGTGTAGATTATGATCACATATTGTTTTGCTTAAAATGAATAACCATCTCTCAAAAAACTAGTGCTCATGTAGGTCACTCATTATCCATACCTAAAATTTTCAAGTATATGTTGTTGGTGAGCACCAAATTTGTCCCATGATATGTCCATAAAATTAAAAAAAAACATATGAGTATGAAGCTAATTCAATTCTCTAAAATATTTGTGTTTACTTCAAGGTGAAATTCTTAAGGTAGGTATGGGTTTAAAGGGGTAGAAGTTCAAAAACGTATAATTTTGTAGTTTGTTTTGTCAAAAAAAAAGAAAAATAGTTACACATATTCATGTCTTCACCATTGTACATAATCCACATCTTTAGGTTTTCCCGCACTAAGAGCGATCTCTTAAACGAGTATATCAAATGAATCAACTTTACCTATATTTACACCTTTGATTGTTTGTTTTGCACAATCATTCCCATCAAACAAATCTTTAAGTAATTGTTGAACTTTAAGCATGCATGTACTATAGTAAAACAAAACAATCTTGTCATATTGATTCTTCTCTAGAGAAATATTATTTCCGGTCTTGATAAGAAGATCCATGGTCTTCCTAAACATGTGATTCTTCATGTCCTCATGAGGAGCCCTTATTAAAGCATCAAAAAAAGATTATTCCATCAATGAGGGACTCAATATTTGCATGAACTTGATGTTTGTTACTGAAGTGCCTTTTAGACTACTCATTTTCCCTTTTCAATTTTTCTAATGTTTTGTTTCCCTTACTAATATGATTTTGATGCTTCTTGTTGCTCAACTTGATGAAATATTCTATTAAATTTTCAAATTCCTCATCTGCAAAATGGGTATTACACTAGTACAAAATGAGAGATAAGTGACCAGGCGACTAAAAATGTTAGTCACCATGGTTTTTTTAAGGGATAAACAACAAAAATTGAACAATTTTAAGTGATCCAACTATAAACGACTAAGATAAATGACTAATTTAGTTAGAGGATAAAATATACAACTAGATAACAAGTGACTAAAATAGAAATGACTAACCTAAACGACTAATTTAGTCACGGGAATACAAATATGACTAGCCAACAACAACTAAGAATATGAATTAGTCATTTTTATTTGTGTCCCTTTGGCAATGGAAAATTACAATCTTGACAATGAATTTGTACAATTTACTAAATTTTAACATTGTATAATATGGATTTAGAGACCCGAGTGACGTTAATTGTGTCACTCGATAATGAAAAATTGAAATTTTAACAATGAATTGTTACGCTTTACTAAATTTTAACACTAGAGATGGATTCAAGGACCTCTTTATAGAGGGTCTCTGAACCCATTTGCAATGTTAAAATTTAGTAAATTCTAACATTGTAGATAGATTCAAGAGAGACCCGATGTGCCCTTCGGCAATAGTTTCTTCTTTCAATACATCTAATGAGGTCCCTACAACTCTAGATGTTGGTGTATGTGTTTGTTGGCCTCAATACTCTTCTATAAGTGCAATATTTTCATCATCATGTACACTAAAAATTATAGACTCAATTCACATGAACTCAATCCCGACCATGCTACATATATATACATCATGTTCACGCTTTCAAATTTATTATAATTATATCATGACAACATTATTGATGCCTATATTAGTGATCATCTTGACAATTATGATGGTTGTCATCATCACGATCACCATCATTTAATGCATGATAATCATATGTTCAAAGAGGAATCCACATGATAAGCCTTTCCTACCATTTGAGGGGGGTCTCTGAATCCATCTACAACGTTAAAATTTACGAAATTGTATTTTTTTTTTCAATTTTGTAAATTTTAATGTTGCTGATGGATTAAAAGACCCCTTTAAGATGTTGATTCTCAACATTGACATGATTATGAAGTGTTGAAACATGACACCAAAGGAAAACCTAGTGAATTTTTTCACAAAATAACTCTATATGCACTATTGATTCTAGAGCGATGTGCTTATTGCATCCATACCTCATTTCACCATTTTTATTGTCATATAACCCCTTTGGAAGACTTTCCAAGTTGTGTCTTATACATCGTCATGTCATGGTCGAGTTGGGTATTGGAGATTAGTCGTTTTTCACATTATACTTTTCCATTTCATGAAATTGATATCATTGTGTCTGCATTGAAGCACTGATTGTCTCCATATTTCGTTTGGTCAAAACCATTGTAGTTTGATCCTTTCAGTTCTCAAGTTAACTTTCGGGAGGTTAGATTCTTTTGCATCCTGTCGATTGAATCTAATTAATTTTCATCTCTCGATTAATTTTTCGATCTTGTCTATGGATTCCAACTCATCTCGCCTATGTTTATAAAGTTTCAATTATCCCCTAGGAACTCCCATTGTAGAAAAGAAAAAAAAACCAGTGACTACCATTAAGAAGAGAAAAATAAAAATCCCCTTCTCATTAAGATTCCCTTTCATCCCATTTCCTTCTCTCCATTAACAAAAACTAAATAAAAAATAAAATTCCTTTTTCCTTTATCCTTCTTTTTATCTTTCCCCTCTTTCTTGCAAAATTTAAAATTCCCCTTCTAACCCTTTTTTTTAAATATCTCTAATGAAAAAAATAAAAGATATTATCTTTGCTATTGAATTCATAAAATAAGATCATTTAAATATTCCACTTTAAAGAATATCAAGCCCCATCCTTTTTTTTCCAAATCATGAAATTCTAAAACCCTTTCTTAGTCCCCATTAACAATTGCGCCTTTATTCTTTTCCTTAAAGCGCAAGAGAATCCATAGTTATGATTGGTCAAGCGCTCTAACCAAAGGATTTGAAATTCCCCCTATTATTATGATCTTGATTTTGGCTATTGTAATATATAAATATATAAAAACAAAAAAGCCTATCGGACATAGCCACAGACCACTTTGTATGCAATGGCTGGCACGATGCATGGAGCACACATACATGCAAGGAGAATTGCAGGCATCTTCTAGGGAAAGGAATGGTGCACACCTAAAATGAAGAGGGAATCCACTAAGCGATAGGAGGGATGAATGTTGAAGAGTACGCTACGCATTTCAGAAAGGGAAAGACATGCAGATATACATCAGATCGAGATGCAACAAATGTTTTAACACCTGCTAAGAATAAAAATTAATGCAATGCAGGGAAGCAGTGGCAGGAAAATGGCAGATGATGGAGGCAAGCAGGGACAATGTTGCAATGATTAAAACTCTAGGATATACCATTCAACAAACGAAAAACCTAAATATATCGACTGCATATGCTCTGGTGATTCCATTATAGTGAAGGGGCGTAAGTGAAGATATCCAAAAGAAACACAGTGGTATATTCATCTCTCTTATCGAGAGGCCATCCGGGATTCTTTGGGTAGTCCACTAACATTTTCAATTTTCCTTCTAACATTGTTCGTTTGAAAGGTAAGGCTGGTTCGATTGTTTTTCTCTCACAATGGGTATTCTTTGTTTCCATTTATGCTTGTAATTATACCGATTTCGTGGTTTTCTACAATTCTTTGTTCTTCCATGTTCTCTTTATGGGAGGCTAGGTTTAGGGGTTTTTGGCTCTAAAAACCCTGATTGCCCCACTTGTTGCAGTCCTTTTTTAAATAAATTTTACATTTTATTTTTTAATTATTGTGATATTGGATCTATGCTGGTATCAATTTATAGTTTAATAAAAATGAAAACCACTAGAATCGTAGTTAGAGTCTTCGTAGGATTAGCATGTTCAGTATGGGTAAAACCTGGCTTCTAGTGTAATCAAAATTTGGGTTCTTTTCGCACATCTTGATTGGTCTACAAGTAATTGTACTTGCGAACAGAGTAGAAACACTCATATTAAATTGTTGCTTATTTAGAATATTCTAATCTAGTTCTTGGACTTAGCAGAAATATCCATCTTTCGTTGGGTGATATTTACTCTCTCACATTTACTAGATTTTTCTTGTATAGCTTAAAAGACAGGGCTCACGTTTACCAAGATTTTCTAGTGGATTTTTGTAAAGAAGGAGATGCAAATCCTTACTTGATGTTGCTGGTAAAACCAAGCTCAACCAAGCTCAACCTAGGAATAATGATAATAATAATAATCTAATTTAAGGTCACGTCTTAGCTAGATGCCAAATTGATGCATAAATATCCTGGTGCATAACACAGGATCTCATGGGATTTTTTGAACCTTTATGGACTAGTTCTCTCCTATGTTAAAATATATCCTCAAAGCCCTAATTTATTATTATTGCATTAAAATACTTCTCAAGCGCATTTCATACTTCTAGAATCTACAAGGTCTACATCAGATCAGTAGTTTTAAACTTGAGAGTTGAGATTTATTATGCTTGAAATTGTTCTAATTGTAGTTTTCCACATGTTAATATCCACTATATTTACAATATTGAAGATGATAAGAAAAAATATTTTCTTTCTTTTCTCTTTCTTTCTAATAGAACTTTCAAAACAATCTGGCAGCTAGCAATTGCTAAGCAAAAAGAGCCCATGTGTTGCTAAGCAACCAGTAATTCAAAGTTTTCAAATATTACAATAGTTTCAATTTTGTCACACCCAATAGGTTGTCAAATCTCAATCACAAGCCAAAACATTTTAGATCATCAAATATGCTATGTTGCTCTTAGCTGCAAGATTTGGATATTTGTAGATCAAAATGGATTTCTTCGTTTGTTTTGACACTTTTTCTCTTTGCAGTATTGCTAGTTGGGGATTAGTTACAATTACATAGTGCATCATTTTTGGGGATGCAACTAGTGTCAGTTATTGAGGGAAACCAATGATCTAGTATCTATTATTTGGATAGTACTCTCAAGGGGAATGCTTTCTATACATTTCTTGCTTATCCCAACAAGAACTAAGAAATCATTTCAAGGTGGTATTAGGTTAAGTAATGTTTGTCCTAGGTTTGTTATCCATTCCTCCCTAGGCCTTTCTTTTCACTTTAAACCTTCTAATATATTTTTTATTTTCTTATTCTTTTATGTTTGGGTTGCTTTGATTTCATTTTAAAATAATCTTTTTGCATTTACAAAATCTTAGTTTAAGACTTAACCTCCTTAGATTAATAAATGTCTTTTCATATAATGAAAATGAGGATAGTTTACATGAAGGAATTTTTTTTTAATATATCCTATTGTTCTAACACAAGCTGGTAGCGCATCTCATCATTCATTTACATGCCCACAACCAGTTTTCCAGAGTTAGGGATATGTGCAGGGATATCAAATAATCATGAAGTTGAACAATTTATGGGGTTTGTTCTTGCTAACAAGCCAACAACTGGCTCTGAACTACACCTAGAAAAGCACTTGTACCATTCCATATTCCAACATCATTCTAAACTTAATGCTCTTTATTTTGTCAGTTCGATATGAAATAGTAATTTGTCATCAAAGAGGGTTTGCTTCTCAGATCTCTGTATGTAGTGTTGTGTCTACGGTTTCAAATTCAGTAATGGAGTTGGATAAAAAATCTCGTTCTGGTCATGTACTCCGAAATGAACCCCAGAATGTTATCGGATGGGTAAATTTCCATCAGCTGTTGCAAAAATGAAGGAAGTCGGTTGGTATACCATGTGCGAAAGAACTGGGGATTATCATATAGAGGGTGCGAAAGAATCAACAACGAAGGTTGGAGGGCTCAAGTTTTCAGTAACTGAGGAAACCATTGCATAGGCGATTGGCATTATTCCTGAAGGGAAGAAGTGGTACAAAAGGAAATCAATAAATGAGGACTATAGTCAGTTTCTTTTACCTGCACACCAGAACCCTAACTGGAGCTAGGGCATTCAAAGGGTTTTCCTACTTGAAGAATGGTGCGATGTTCTATATATCATCCAAAGAGATGTGACGTGTCAAGGAAGGTTCGCCACCATCTACCACTACCACATGTGTTTTCTGCAACACATATCAGGTACTAAGAAGTTAAACGTACCATATTACTTGCTGAAAAGTTTAGGTAAAATGGTTATCAAGGTATGAAACCATCCAGATTCTTCTAGCAATAGTTTCTTTCACCACGGCTTGGTTCAACTGTTAATTGCCATAGAATTGGAGAAATAAAAAAGGTCCTGGTCACACTTCTTATTTTGGTCCGATTTCAAAGGTGATATTAAGGGAAACAAAACCGTACCAAGGAAACGACCATGAAGATTCCTACCAATCCAGAGGTGGTTGATGGGATAAAGTCTTTATCTGAAGATAAAATTGAAGAGTACCACGAAGATGAGTTTCCTAAACAAGAAATGGATGTTCACATGCCTGCCAAGTTCGAAAAGAGGAATCATGAAGAGTGTTCAGTCATAAATTATGTTGATACAATGGAAATAGATGAGAAAAGGTCAAATCGGGATGTTTCCCTTGGAAAACCCTCTGTTTTTACAGACTGTTCATTTAAGCCAGCTAAAGTGTATTTCAGGCCAAAGACACGACCTGAAAATAAATTGAGGATGAATATGAAAGCAGTGTTAGATCAAAGGTTTAAAAAATATCAAGTCATAAGTGTGCAGTAGTCATCAAGTGATAATGAAGAAGATAAAAGGTCAAAGAAAATAGAATCAACATTAAATCAAATTCTAAATGTGATTGACCAAACTTGAGAAAGATTCCAGATCTAGTTCCCATCAAATGTCCTTTTAATTTTGTTAACAAAGAGAATGTTGCAGAAGAAATACTTGAAGAATCAGAAGATGTCATGAAAGATTTTGAAAAGGATAAACAAAAAAGAGAAATTGATCATTTCAAAATTCAAAATGATCATATAAGTCGGATTAATGATGGTTTAATGAAGGCCAACAAGATGCTGAAGCAAGATCTACAAGAAGTAAACAAAAACTACTCAGAGTTGGTGCAGATTGCAAAGGAAGGCTCATGCATTGGATGGATACAATGGCTGAGGCAGCTCAAAGACTTTGATATGATGTCAAAGTTAGTATAGATTTGACACTTGTCATATTTAGCTGATTAGTTTTTTTTCTACATAGATACTTTTCTATATTTGGAAGTTCAAACCCTAAAAAGTGGATCTACAACAAACTTTTGATTTCACTTTTTTCCTTTATATTGTAATATTTTTAATGAAACAAGGTGATACATGAGGGTCAACATATGCTGGAAACCTGTGTACAGTTCTACGATTCTATGTATGTGTAAGAATTTCTTTATTGAATGAATGACTTTGTTATCTATTTGGAGCTAAGTTTAAAACAATATTTTGTTTCAGTGTTTTGTGGTTCTATTTGAACATTTGTCTGCATCTTCATTTATATAGATGTTTTCTGTATAGATGCCTGTGTTGGCAAATAAATGTTGCTGCTAAATGATGTTTGAAATGTATTTTCAAGCACCTGGGTTTTTTACATGTAACACAATGATCAAACTGTTTATTTTCTCCTACATCGTGAACAGCTGGATAGTCATTCTTTCTTTAAAATCTTGTCCTTATACATTTATTATCAGACGTTTTCATATCTTAGTTTCTCTGTACCTTGTTTTTATATTTCTTGACTTTTACATTGTTATCCAAAAAACAACAAAAAATAATCCTTAAATTTCTGAGGTGCCTGAACCCTACTACCCAGTAGTTTAGTTAGCATACTTTAGGACAAACATCTTTTGGCGACCATACTCGGGACAAGCAAGTCACAGTTAGAGTTGCTTGACAATTTTGCTTTTGCTTTTGGAAATGAAATAATAACAAAAATATTTGTGGTTAATTCTGTCATGAACTAGAGTTATTGACACACCCAATGTTTTAGCTTACATGCAATTTCAATAAGAGAATAAAATGCTATGTTTGTTTTTTAGTGCTTATAAGTTTTTGTAATTTGGTATTTATCCTTTAGTTGCATTTAGCTTTCTTTATAGTGAGGTCAAGGAATTCAAATTATTGATCATTATTTTTATGTTCATGAAAGTTTTGACATTCCGAGTTCTTACTTTTTTTATGTCTACCTGATCAATTGTTAGTTTGTCCTTGTAACATAGTTTGAATATTAGTTCACATCTATGACTAGCTGCAGAAGTACCAAAGTAATGGGTTCGATAGATGTAGCCAGAGTAGAACTTTCTCTCCTTGTCTTGTATTTGAACAAAGCATAAGCTAGAGATAAAATTTGTAGAGCTATTCAATATGGCTCAAATTTCATTAGCAATGGTGAGCCTCACACAGCACAAAATGTTGACAAGTCCACAAGTTTGACTCGAAACATTTTTCGGCTTTTCAAGGTTTGTTTTGTAAACTGTACATATTGATGATTTCCTGTATTAAATTTTAATTGAATCATTCATTTATTTTAAACTAATTTCTAGGAGATAACTAAGGTGGGCTAGTGTATATGCGGTTCGTGAATGATCTACATGCACTTCTTACACCACAACCAAAGTCAACTCCACTTCCTCTTGTTTTGCTTGGGAAGGTATGTATTATTAGTACGGTCATGTTCATGTTTTTTATTCTCTTGTTTTTGTGATTTAAAGATTCATATTTTATATCCATATATCTATCTGAATATCCTTTGCCTACAGTCTAAAAATGCTCTACTGTCAACGTTTTAGGCATTGGATCAAATTGTATCGGTAGGAAGAACTGGTATCTACAAGGTAAATATTAGCATTATAACACCATAGTCTGTTAATCCATTCCTTTTAGTGAAGCTAAATTTCACAGCTTTATATAGTATAAATAAGTTATTGTTTATATTGATCTTCTACCCTTCTCCAGAACAAAGAGCGTTTTGAGCTTATTTCCAGGATCTCACTTTACTGTTGGTTGAGTTCCTCCGTGTGCACAACTTTGAAATAGGTTAGCATACCTGCATCTGTTTCACATTATTATTACCCACTTTTGGCATTGGATTCTTTGATTCTATATAAATTTTAAAATTTCTAAATTTCCAAGGCTTGTGGGGATACTTCACAGATCTCAGAGCTTGGGCGATTAACTGTATCTATAAGGAAGCTATATAAAGCGCTGAACCAAGCCACATACAATCAAGGAAATTAGCAAGTCGTGTTAAATATTTTTGGTTAATGAAGAAGTAAAAGTATGCAAGTGTTTACAAAGTCAGAGAAGGTTTATTCAAAGGGTCTGCCCTTGCATATGTTATTTTAGTAATGGAAGGAGTAATCAACATTTTAGGGATGGAATGCTTGTAAGCCTAAATGTACATGTTTGTATCAATAACTTTGTTTCAAGTTTGTGATGACTATCTTCTTGTTGTGATAAATGTAGAATGAGCAATACATTTCAAAACTCAAGCAATCAAATAATAGACTAATAATCTTGGTTAAGCCATCAATGAATATTGTAGATTCCATAGGGATACTTTAGATTGAACCAAAGAAATTCACCCCATGTGTAACTGGAGCGTTTGCTTTTATATCCTCTGCCATCTCTTGCTATCAGGTACATGGGGTTCTAATGAAGTAAAACTGATCTGTTTGAAAGTATGATCATGATGTTCATTCTGAAAAGAGTGTTGAATCTTTAGCTCTTGATGTTGAAAAGTACTATTGTGGATTTTGCAGTTGCTTCCTCCACCATCAAAGGAAAAGGCTCAGTAGACAAATTGGTGTTTTTCTAAATTCCCCTCTCTTTAAAGTCAAGGTTGTTATTCTACCTTAGAATCCATGAAACTCATTTGTTGTGGCAGAGCTGAAGATGTTTTTAACAGCACCATCATTTGTGTTGAAAATCAAGCCTACAAGGTCATTGTAATAACCTGTTGGACAATGGAATTGCTTGAGGTTTCCTGTGCTACCAATGTTGGGACATTCTCAATTGAACATTGCCCCTGTCAAAAAGGTTGTGCATTTTGCAAGCCATGGAAGTCCAAAATGCAACAAGATGTAAAGATGGAGATAGCACACGCAAGAAGCATTTTGGATATAGGTCCCTTCCTGTCAATAAAACATAACCACGCCAATCATGACCACTCTGCACAAACTCCACAAAGATTTTTTAAATTCGAAACATGGTATAAGAGTAAGATAATCATAGTATCTAAATATACATACTACTTGATGAGGGCATAAAGCCTCAGAGTCTTTGCAAGGAGGTAGTTGTAGACAACTCCCGCTACTCCTCCAATAACTCCAAGTATCATCACAGGAATCAGATCAACAAATCTATATGTGATCGACGGAGTACTGACATCAAACATTATTAGGCCACCATTTCCAAAGAGACCATAGTTCCCATTTTCACAATAATTTATGAATCGCTTCAGCACCACAGCAACCACTGCTGTGGTGAAAAAAGTCCTCCAAGGAAGAGTACTTCGCCACCTGAAAAAGCAATCAGAACCACCATATCTCATTGTTTTCTTTTGAAAGCATGATTTCACTAATATAAAACTACAAATTACAAATTTACATGTGCACTATCTTCTGTGCTATGAGCCATAGTGGTTTTCATCATAGGCATATTCCCTGATTTGCTACTACTTGAATGCAGGTCATATCCTTATCTGACATATATGCAGAGGGTGAAACCCTAATGTATTGTACCATGTAAATGAATGTAATAAGGATTCTTAATCATACATCCAACAACACTCTAAATATCAAAGGAAATAAGCATACATCCAACAACACTCTGGATATCAAAGGAAATGCTTACATACCATGTTGCTATTTCTTCTAGTGTAAAGAGCACACCACTGATTGGTGCACGGAATGTTGCAGCCACACCAGCAACAACACCATAGGTGATGAGATCACGCCTGTATCGGTCATTTTTGAAGTACCTCATCCATCTCCAAGTTAGATGATAATGCCTTGAGCCACCCTGCCCCAGAAGAGATGCTATGCAAGACCCAGTGTTTATCAAGGGACCTTCCTTCCCTAGATCCAATCCAACAGACACAACACATATACTTCCAAATACCTGCACACATCCAAAATATACTAGCCATTAACAAACACATGAAACCCATAAAAGGTTACATTTCAACATTAAGATATGTATCCAATGGCAAGCATAACATCCATTCTTTTTTACATTTTCCAGTCTCATTGGCTAAAAGCTCTCAGAATTTCGTTGGATTTTTCATCGGGTCTTGATTACAGGGCTCCATTTCAGCATGATCACGCACATGCCTCTTTATGGGAATTTACTTGTTCCTGATATGCACATACCTTAACAAAAAGAGTGTTTCGACCTAAAAATCCGGGCAGATCAACGCCATTCAGATAAGCCTTGATTTCTGGCACACCATCCCCTACAGTCATTGGTGCAATATAAGCAGTACGCACTACTGCCAATAAATTTAGTGCTAGACTAGCACTAGTGACCATTGAAAAGGCTAATATATACATGCAGTTTAACACATTTCAACTAATTGTCAAAATGATAAAATCATAAAACTAAACACCCCTATTATGCACTGCACTTTGCACCAAGACCTCTCAACAAATGTTTGAATTGATTGAATTAATCAATCTAATATATCATAAATTCAATACAAACTAATAAAACTTCATTGTCTGGATTAATGATAAACAAATGAAGTGATCATTACAAGAAAAATGAGGGGGGATTAAGTAAAGATGCATTGAATCTAGACATTTCATTGAAATGGACACTAGCACAAACCCATCGAACTAGGGTGGAGATTCATAACCTGAAGGTGCATACCACACCTGATTGAGATGGGTTTTTGGTAGTGCAAAAATAGAATAGGATACAGGCCTCTGGATAAAAGTAAAACAGAATTACTACTGTACATGTTCTGCAATATCAATTTAGAGGCAATAAGCAGCTTCAACCCTGCAATGTTCTCTACTGCAAAGTTGACAAAGGCTGCAATGAGGCCAACACATAGGCCAATCAGGAAGGCCAATCCCCATTTGAGAAATATGTATTGAAATATTTCTACCTTTGTTCTAGATCTCCAGTCTTGCTTGAACAAGTCATTTTCTATAATCCTACGCATTCATACACAAAACAAAACACTGCAATTGAAAATTATGAATATAGACAAAGAAAAAACTGCAATTTTGTATCAAGTTAAGAGAATAAATAAAATGGATTCTTACTCATAATCCAAACTCTCTACGGGACAGAGCTGTGATCCAACAAGAGTTGTCTGAGAACTGGGATATGCAGTGGACACAATAGGTCTCCCATGTCTTTGTTTCAAAAAAGGCTGGCGTAACCCATCTTCTAGTGAATTTTTCTCGTTGTTGATATCCCCAAGGGCATCCATTGTTACCACTACACATCACGGATTTATGTATATTTCAGTGCTCTGAAACTCTTGCTCTCTTCACCACCATGGACTGAAACTGTCGAATGTGATAGACACCATGCGTATATTCTCCACAATAGTAGATTGCAACAAGGAGTGGATTGCCATCAATAGCTACAGAAGTCAAGAAATTTCAGATCATTTGAAGATGAAATTCTATACTTTCAAAGATTCAATCAAACGTTATCACGGGTCTTTTGCATTGGGTTGTAAAGCATGGGCATTCATTTCTTATCAGATATGTTACCAGAAACGAGAAACGAGAAACAAAATGAGAAACAGAATTGTACGAGAAATGAGGTTTAGAGGTTTCAAACTTTGAGGACAAACCAATAGTAACCTTTTAGTACCTCTGATAGAAAGGCATGACTTTATTTCCTTTCAGGACCGTACTTGAGCTCAAGTCCTTTTGTGACTAAATATTCTAGCTAGCTCAAATAAATGATCACTTTACCTTCTAGCTTAGGTAACGTTGTGGTCTTAGTTTAGCTTTCATTTACGATCCTTGGATTGAGTTCTATTAAGGAAAGTAAGTGTTTGATCCTGGAAGACAGGGTTGTAAGGCTGGTCTTGAAACGTCTTACCTGGGCTATTACATAACTGATAAGATTAATGTTTGAGGACAAACCAATAGTTACCTTTTAGTACCTGTAATAGAAAGGCATGACTTTATTTCCTTTCATGACCTTACTTGAGATCAGATAAGTCCTTTTGTGACTAAAAATTCTAGTTAGCTCAAATAAATGATCACTTTACCTTCTAGTTTAGCTTTCATTTACTATCCTTGGATTGAGTTCTGCTAAGGAAAGTAAGGGTTTGATCCTGAGCTCTTTTAATGCAAGCAATGTCCTCATTATGAGTTCTGTTAAGTGATCTATTGATACTAAAGACTACTCAAGTGAGGCCCTGGTCTTTCTTGTCCTAATTTAAGTATCCGATCTTACTGATCATTTTGTGGTTAGTCCTATTGTCAACTAATAGGTCTTATATGTGCACAATGTGAAATATTTTAAAAAACTGGAAGGACATAATTAATTTTTTGTTTGTTTTGTTTTTTGTTTTGAGTTATCATCAGAAGTGGAGGCATTTGCATTGATGATTGTATATTGTGTATACCATATATGTTGATCACATGTATATATCATATAGTCTCAGTAGAATAAGAGCTTATATTATAATTTCTGCATATTCCTTTCACTTATTTCTTGGCCATGTGCACAATTCATATTATTTTTTTATTAACTCAGGTTGATTGCCAATCCAAACTCACATCGTTGGTTGGATTGTACTTTGAACATCAATTGTATGCAACTTGATATCAATTGTTTTGAATTTATTATTTTGCTTGTTTTAGTTCACAATTATTATTTTTCTTTGTTGTGACTTTCATTGTTATGCTTGTTTTATCTCATGACATGCTTTCCTTACTATAGGTATTGTTTTACTCTATTCATTGTGTATTAGTGAATTGCTTGGTTAAATATTATGTAGTACTACATACTCATTTAGATATTAGAACATATTATGTATTTATGATTTTAAGGAAAAAGCTATACTAATGAGAAAGTGTCGATGTGCGTATTATAGCTAGAAACTGCTCTTCGGGCATCTGAGGCAGCGCAATTTTCATTGCGTAAGAAATGGGAAAATACACGGGTTGTTGTTTATACAGGTGAAGAATTTAGCTCTCTGCAGTGCCAAGTATGTATAATGAGTCCAAGGTATTCATGCCCATTTTCAGTTGGATAATATTGTGTCATGGTATTGCAGTATGTTCAACTCGAGTGCTTGTGAATTTTGCAGGTAACATAAACAAACTTGTTAAGAGAAAGTAATGCATAGCTTAGAGATGAAAATAAGATAAATTTTGAGGAATGCCAGTTAAATCCTGAATATTGTGTATATGATAGATGTTTTCTTCCTTACAAAGTTTGAAGTTTAGACAATGTGTTTCAAATTGTTCCATATGACGAACAATGATTTTTGTCGTAGGAATTACATGATAGACTTCAAAATGTACAGTTAGACATTGAGCAGCTACGCAAGTCTGTGAGAGAGAAGGACATTGAGTTGGATGTTGCTCACAAAGTCTCCAAGGTATGTAGTATTGTAGGCTTCGTTATTTTTTGCTCTTGGTCACTAAGGCATTGATTTCAGATTTATTATCCTAAGATGGGTTTTTTTATAATCCAGATCTTACCTTCTTGATTCTTTGGTTGTGAGTTGTTTGAGAAACATAAGTCAATTGATGTGGAGCACTATGAGCATATCAAGGTTGAGCTGCAACTACTTCAGGTAGCATGGACTCATGGAATACCAAATAACAATGGTTGTAAATAAAGCTGTGTTTATATAATATATACTGCTTTCTTTTAGTTTTTTGTTCTCTTAGAAGTAGGTTTTCAATTGTATTTTTCAAAGATTATTTAATCGGTAAAAGTTGAAGGAAGTTAAAATAGTTTGTGCAAAGCATTCTAGCAAATTGTATACTCATTTGATTGTAGTATGATGATTTATGGACTCTAGAGGCAATTTAGATTCTCATTGTTTATGTATTTTCTTCTAGAACTTTCATTATATGTCTCGCAAAATTTATATCTTGATATCAGTTTGCTATTTGCACACTTACATGCTATATACATGAGAAAAATTTGCATATTTGGTGTCCAATGGTTCCTCTCTCTCTCTTTATATATATTTATATATAATCCAAGGAACAACCTTGCAGAAAACCCTCCAAGTAATTCTCCGTGATTCATGGATGGTAAACAAGGTAAATCATTGCCCTTGATTACGGAGCATAATCCAGGGGCAATTAAGTGAGGCCCACAACATTCACATAGATAGCCAGCTCGGGGATGTGCTTTCCTATACTTTAGGATGCATCCTATATCCTAAGTGAGGGAAGGCATCCCTAGCTAAACTATGGGAAGGATTGTATGGTCTAATTCCACGCTTATTCCCATTTGTAAGTTTTGATCTGCATCCTTCATGCCCAACGATTTGATTTAATATCTTATATGTATCTGATTTGTGCCTTGTGATATATTACATGAATATTTCATGGAATTTATTCTAAGAGTTTGATTTTTTGACAGAGTTTTTAGTAGTGGTCTGCATTCGATATTTAAGACCTTGACTCCTCATTTTACAACTTCAGTCTTCCAATTCTTAGCTGTTTTGTTTCAGATTTAATTATTTTAATATCTTCATTTTTATTCTTCTTCATTCCAATCCGCATATCATTATTGTATGAATGATGAATTATATTACTTAATGTTCTTAGTTTTTCTGATTAACATAAATTTCAGTTATGTTTTTATTTTTTATGTGTATAAAATTCATATGTGAAGTACCCTTGTGTCCCTCGGCACCTTGACTTTGAAAGTGGCATCTCCTTATCAGCTCTCATGCCTTCTTGATAATATGGGAAAAAAGTATAGTTTTTAGTTTTACCATAAAAATCCTGAGCAATGGAGTTCCAAACTATAATTGGACCTAATTGATGAATTACTCCCTTTCCTAGTGTTCACCTTTCTTTGGCTAGCTTGATCCCTGGTATATAGTAAGTTATTAAGTTCCTAGGTGTTTTGCTAGCTTGATCCATTATATTCAATTATGCTAGAATGAGAAGAATATTAATTTCCTAGGTGTTTTGGAGCATTCTTTAATTCAATATTAATGGATACCTTGTATCTTCATCTTTGCAGTGTTGAATTTTCAATGGATGGAAAATCTCAAGTCTCAAATCATAGATTCAGAGTATCATTCTCATGTATCACTGAAAAGTATCATTCTCTGGAGTATTTTTCAGGCAGTGAAAGAAAGTAATATTTTCTAGCAAACATTTGTAGGTCATCAATATGATTTCTTGAGATTGTGAATGCATTGCTCAAGTAGGAATGTTAGAGTGTAATGCCTAACTTGGGTTGTGCAGATTGTACAAATACTCATTATTCAAAGGAAATTTAATTTCACTTTTACAAGTATGTTGGTTTTGCTAGTTCTGTGAAAATGGTAAATCAACTTCTTGTTGGGGTTCACATTGCATCTATTGCTGAAGCAATGGCATTGGAGCATAATTTATTTGATATTATTTCCAATGCTGGTGGAAATTTTTGGTATGTGCTAAAACCTGTTGCCAGCTGGAGTTGAATATGCGTTATCCCAATTTATTTTGAGAATTATCTTTTCTATAAGTGCAGTTATATGTTTGTCTTAAAATTTTTGCTCATCCATACTTCCTCTTTCATAATTATTCTAAACTCAAGTGCCAAATTCCACTTATTTGGCATGAAACCTATAATTATGACACTTAATACAACCATATTTTCGAGTTGAGGCTTATATGACACTTAATACAGCAAAATTTGTTTGAATATCATCATTTTCAAGCAATAACAACTTCTTAAAGGGTGATAGCTCAATGGTAGAGCACCTTCGTAATTATAGGCAGGAGATTGGTGGTTCAATTCCTCCGTACCCTATCATAAATTAGTGACTAAGAAAACAACTAAATTCACATATATATGACTATTAGTAGCTAATTTCTAGTATGTTATAGTGCGACTAACATTTAGTTGTATTTAGATTAGTCATTAATATGTTATCATCTAGTAGTTTATTTAGTCGTATATTTGGTCATTAATTGTGGTAATCAATGACTAAATTAGTGAGTATCAATGACTAAATCAATGACTAAATCAGTGACTAAATTAGTGAGTATCAATGACTTAATCAGTGACTATCAATGACTAAATCAATGACTAATAAGTCAACCAATTAATGACTAGTGAAATATGACTAGAGATAAGATAGTGGAAATCGGATACTATTAGTCACTAACTCAAAAATAGTCGTTTATAGTCAAATTTTAGTCATTAATTTCTCATTTTGTACTAGTGTTACCATTGTTCTCAATGCTAACATCAAAGGGGTATAAATTGAAACCAAGATACAAGATAAGACATGTTAAGCCAATAGTAATAAGATTCCTAGCACTAGAAGTGTTATAGTTTACCAAAAGTACCAAATTTGGGATGATGGACATGTCTCAAATAAGGATATTGAAAATACATCTTACATTTCAAATTTGGAGATTCTACTGAGCATATGTTCCTATGATTCTTGATCCCTACCTAGATGTCAATGGTGTAAATGTATAAACCCTTGAGCTCGAACTCCCATCCCTCTCACATACACATTGGCAACACTGAACATAAATGCGATAAATAGCTAAATTCCTAACATTGATGAAGATTCACGGTGTTCCTAAACTAGTGATTCTTCATGTCCTCATAAGAAATAGAGCAATTCTAGTTTTTATGAAGAAATATTGCAAAGTGAGTTAATCCTATGAACATAAAATTTACTTTATTGTGAGAGAACTAAGTCATAATAAAGATATAGATTGTGCGACATAACTATATTTCCAATATGAGAGTTGGCAAGCTCAATTGCTTCATTATATCTTAACCAATGACTAAATGATCCTTCACAACCTGCTTTGATTTAGGATTTTCATATAGTAGCTCTCCAAAGTAACAACCAAAGATTAAAAGTACAAGAGGTGCAATGAGAAAATCTAAATTAATGATCCCATATCTTTTCATTCCAAGAAGATTAAGTATTTTGAGTTAAGTTAGAATAACACCCACTCATACAGGTGTACAACATGACATATTAAAAGTAGATGCACTTCCAATTGCTTGAGGAATATTTTCTATTATTCCAAACCCTTCTGCATTACTTGATATCTCTGTCAATAATAGGTTCAAATTTTGAAATAGTAGTTCTAGAAATCTTCCCATTATTGTAACACTATGTTTTGGAAAAAGTTCCAAATTGTATGGAGTTATGAATCTGAAAATGGGATTCACATTTTATGCTTGACCTAGATTTTGGTTTTCTTTTTAGTATTGTTGTATGACGTTTGGGGATTATGGTTCTTTACATTAGGGTTAGTATTTTCTTTTGCACTCCTAATTCTATCTTGTTATAATGGTTGTACTTCTGAGTCTTGTTTCCCTGTTGTATTTAAATTAAAGTTCTTGTGTAGATAGGTGGCATGCAAGTAGACACATAATGTAGCATAGAGGCAATTTCTAGTTGTTAGTCACTTGAACCATTTGGACAGAGACAATTTCTAGTTTCCTGAAGTGTGCTAGCCTATTTTTCTATGTTGAAGCAGTCTTTGTTAATTATCATTAACATTTGTTATGATGTTGTTAGTGCTTCTATTTGTGCTAGATACTAATACAAATATTGGGGGTGGCATTAGTGCAGTGCTAATACAAGAACTTTCTTGGTGCAATTTTGACAATGCATGTTTGCATATTTCTACTCGCCTTGCTTCTTCTCATGCATAATGTATCTAATCAATATCAATCTCCTTTATTTTGTGAAATAAATTTATCATTTCTTCTATTATTTCAATTTTCTCTTAGCTCAATTTTCCTTTGTAATATTTATAGTGATATTCTCATATTTTTGTATGCCTTTGTAGCATGCTTTAACATTTAATATATCATTGGAATCTAATTACTTCAATTTGTGGAGCTCTTGATGGATCTAGTCAACCAAAAACAATCTTCTCATCCTAATTCTTCTTTAGAGAAATATTATATCTGGCCTTCATGACAACATCCATTGTCTTCCTAAAGTGGTGATTCTTCATCTCGTCATGACAAGACCTTTTTAAAGAATCAAAAAAATATTATGTGATAAAAGAGAGACTCAATATGTGCATGGACTTGATGTTTGATATTGAAGGCTCTTTTGGAATGCTCATTTTTCCTTCTAAATTTTGTTAATTCTCTCTTATCCTTACTAATATTCCTTTAATGCTTTTTCTTGCTCAACTTAATGAAATCTTCCATTATAATTTCAAATTCAACATCTACAAAATGCATATCACCCTTGGTCACAATGCTAATAGCAAAGGTGTATAGATCCAAATCAAGATACTAGATAAGGCATCTTAATCTAATAGCAATAAGCTTCCTAACATAGAAGATCCATAGATCACCAAAAATACCAAATTTGGGATGATGCCCATGTCTTAGGTGATGATGTTGGAAATACACCTTAAATTTAAAATCTAGAGATTCTCGTTGGCATATGTTCCTATGAATGTGAGAGACAGAGCGATTCTAGTTATTATGAAGAATTATTGCAAGGCGAGTTAATCCTATGAACATAGAAAGTTTCTTTACTGTGAGATAACCAAATGTCTCAGGAATATGAACCACAACCTAACTGGTCATTACTTGAAATAGATGTCAATAAAATTTATGATCTTCCTATGTTCAAGTTTCGTGCAGCCCAGTTATTTCGTTTCACATCTGTGAATATACCCATATCTTTTGGTCAGTCTGTATACCAGATTTTGTTAATCAAATCTGAAGATATAGCTTGGGGTTTGGAGCATGAATATAAATATAAGGCATAATGAAGATATACCTATTCTCATTAGAAAACTAACAAATGATTGTCAAAGAACTTGTTATGGATGAATAAAGGTTTTTATCATAGATAACCAGTTGTTCTTTGAAATCTAGTAGTAAGTATTTTGCTTGTATTCAAATCCAAACATTTTTGTAGATAGGTGGTATGCAAGTAGACACACAATGTAGCATATAGGAAACTTCTATTTCTTGGTCACTTGGACCATGCGGGTAGAGGCAATTTCTAGTTTCTTTGACCATGTGGACAGAGGAAATTTGTAATTTCTTCGACCATGCTAACCTGTTTTGGTGCCTTGAAGATTGTGTTTGTTAATTATCATTAACATTTGTTCTTATTTTGTTTGGGCTTTTGTTTATGCTAGATACTGATGCAAACATTGGTTGTGGCATTAGTACATTGCGAATACAAGAAATAGTCATCTATCTCAAAATGTTTTCTTATAGAATATAGGGATATTTGGAAAAACAATTGTGGATATGGACGAGGAAATTAGGGCATATTGAAATCACAGGGGCTTCACTAGAAGGCAAAATAATATCACGTTCATTCATATTGGGGTATTAAATAATCATGAAAACCTAAAAATTATATTAAGGGGCAAAGGGTTTTTTAATTTATGTAACAATACAAAAATACTTTGGGGTCTTTTTTATATGGGCGGACTGACAAATATACGCCAAATGGAGATGGCGGCATCATAGTCGGATGAGAAATCGGGTTGAGGAAAGCCCCGGTCTTACCAGTACGCAAGGAAATTGCATCTTGAGGCATGCTTAAGGATAGGGGTTTCGTGGTGAAGAGGGTTTCCAATCGATCATAGTCGAGAGATAATGGTCATTAACAACTAGTTGTTACCAATAGCACTCATCCAGTTCTTACCAATTGCCTTGGGAGGATCTAAGCCTCCATGGCCTGTTATAGGCCCTCGATAGGCCTTGGGGGATTGAATACCCAACCAATCATGCTTATTACAGTCCTTGGGAGGTTTATTCAGCCTCCTAGAGCTTGTCACACGCCCTAGGGGCTTGGATACCTAGCCTACAACAGGCTTAGTCAACGATTGGGGAACTGCAACATGCAATATAAATGTTTTACTATGTGCATTGGATCTAGTGACATACAAGAAGTGATCTCCTGTCTCTTCATTAGACCATTAGATGTTGCAAATAATAATTATATGTGATTGAGTAATTTCATTGTGGGTGAAGTAATGTGCATTAACAATATACATCGAAAGAAGCAAGGTGCATTGTAGAATGCATGTGGGGTCATAATAGGGGTATCATATCAATATACTAGGTATAAATATAAAGGGGTATACAAAATGTTAATGAAAAAATTGATACATACAATATCTAGTGAAAATAGGGGTTTTTTAAAATTGGGAAATCATATTGGGAAGGGTTAAAGAAAACGATTTTGGAAGGTATTTTCCAATATTTAGTGAAATTAGGGGTATTGTTTCATATTCCATGAACGAACGTGATATGATAGCGGTTTATTGAGTGAAGCCCCTGTGATTGAAATCAAAGCTAGGGGAAATGCTTATGTAGCCTGTTAGTCTTGTACCTTTGAGGCTATTGTTTATAGTGTAGCTTTTCCTTTAAGGACCATATCCCCATTGCAAGGAGCAATATCTAATTGTTTGGGTTGTTGTGTCTGCTAGGTTTGTTTTTGTCACCAATCCATTTTTCCATTGAGAGTAAAAGACCCAATGTCTCTCAAGACTTAAGTTTATTCTTAAAATATGCATGGTTCAAGTACAACATTGACACAACCCATATTTTACAATTTTGACATATATCATTGTGCATATTTTGAAATTTGTACATTTCGTGTGGCACAAACTAAGGAAAAAAATCCTTGTGATGTTTCACAGTTTGGATTATGCTTTTAATTTGGTCTCCTTTTTCTTGAAATTGATTTAGGGCTTAAATGATCTCATTTTTGCTTAAATTGTTTTGACATATATTTGAAATGCATACTTTCCCTATGAATATGAATGCTAAATTTGTTTAAACAATTTCATGTCTATTTAAATTGTTTTTGCATTTGTTGGTGTTGCATTAATGCCGTGTAAATATGAATGCTAAATGCATATCATGCCAATTTAAAGACTTGTAGCATATGGAAATGTTGTGGATGTCAGCATGTCGCCACCTCTACTAGCACATTGATCGATGTTGACATCCGCCCTACAACAACCAATCACACAACTTCATCTCTCTGCCACAACCAATGCAAAAACTCCACCCCGCATTAATTTTCAATCCCAAATAACTAAGCCAACTTGCATAAACTCTATATATAGAAAAATTGCAAAACATTCCAGGTTCCTCAGTCATCAAGCTCAACATCTTATGCAAATCAACATCTTATATTCCTCTGTTTTCTACACATGTTCATTCAGAAAAAGTCATGTCTCATTTTTTTCATTGAACATACAATGTTGTTGCAGTTTGTAGCAACCTCTTGGTCAATTTTAATTTTCTCTTGATATTAATTCTTAATATCAAGGCTCTGGCACTATATATATACTCTTGAACAAATGTTACATATATATACTTTGTTGTTTGTTCGTATGTAAATCTATCACTATGATACAACCTTTGAGTTCAAATCCTTTTTAAGGATTCATTTTTGTTTACAAACACATCGTTATTGTTTCTTATGTTGATGTCAACAACATTCATGTAGCATACTGATTTTTCACAAATATACATTTTTATATAGATACAGATCATTCAAGACAATATCACAGGAAAAGCATCTAAATACATTGGTCAAATATTGCATGCTCTTCAAGGGTAACTCCCTCTTCAATGCTAAATGCTTAAGGCATATACTCCCTTGAGTACTAGCTTTAAAGCTTCAACTTTACTTACAAACATTTTGTTTCTTTGTCTTCTTGTTCCATCAATACTTAGTTTATGCAAATGAACATCATATGTTCCTTGTTTTTCTAGACATAGCCATTCAACTAAAGTCATCTCTCATTTTTTTCATTGAACACAATACATTGCTCTAGTTTGTAGAAACCTCTTGGTCAATTTTGATTTTCCCTAGAAACAATTACTTCTTAATATCAATTTTTTAGCAATAATAACTCTAATTACTTTTATAGAACACATATGTTTTTTTTTTCTTATATATTATCATTGTCGAAAAATTATTACATAGATATACTTTGTATTTTGTTCTTATGTAAATCTAGAACTATGAACATGTTCTTAAGTTCAAATTCGTTATAAGTCTTACATTTAACTTACAAACATATTATTTCTTGTGCTGATGTCCCATCCATTGTTCATGAAAATTAGATATCAAACATCTAACTTACAAACATATTATTTCTTGTGTTGATGTCTCATCCACTATTTATGCAAATTAGATATCCATGGATATCAATGAATTTGAACTTTGTTAATTTCAATATGCAACCTACCAATAAAACACAACTTTTTAAATTTCAACTTGATTAATTAATCATTTGATCTTATGCAAAACTAGAACAATGGTACTTTTGAATAAGATTTTCTAGATTGTATTGTCATCACAAATATCATTGTAACCATTTCTAGTATCACGACATATAAAGAATCTTAAAAGAAAATGGGCTTGGTCCTTAGTCTCTTCTACATAGTTTAAGTTAAATAATTGTAAAAGTTTATAATATTTATGAGCCTTTTCTCATCTATACAACTCTTGTTTTTATCAAATACTTCTTGCAAGCTCATCTATATAACTCTTGTTTTTATCAAAACCTTTTTAACACTTGCAAGAGACATTGCCACCTCGTGGCTATTGCTTATTGGTGGCTATTGCTTATTGGTAACAATATTTTAGATTTGAAAATTTTGCGAAATGATTTTGAGCTAAGGTGTGTGAATACTTTGTGAATTTATTTAGCTGTACTTTGATCAATTAAATATTTAAGTTGCTCCTGTGTATGCAAACATAATACAATGTAGTTATACAAACTAAATTCAATGTAGTTGTCATGGACAGGTTAATTCCGTGACACCCTCAAGCTTGGATTCGTGTGGAATGCCACAAGGTACTTATGAAGAGGGCGTGTTGCTAGATGAGTGTTAATTAACTCCCCTCCAAGCATTCTTCAAAAATCTCATAAATCTAATTTCCAATTTATCGTTCAAGCATCTTGATTTTATTTCGTGAAATTTTTTTCGAGTTACACATTCTTCACGTTTACATTTGAAAATTCTTTATCAAAATTTTCCAAGTTCCGCTTTCTTCACGTTTACATTTGATACTTGTATGAAAATTCCCAAGTTCCCTGTCGCAACCTTCACCTTTACATGTACTTATGTTTAAGTTCGGCTTTCTTCACGTTTACATTTGATAATTCTGTATGAAAATTTCCAAGTTCCCTGTACGTTGACCTTTAAATGTACTTATGTTTTTCAGTGGTTTACTAAATGTGGTCAACGCAGGATGTTAAGACGGTAGCGTGAATGTAGGAATATTAAGTTTTATATTTATTCCAACGGTGGAGAAAGAAAAGAAAATTGCAATATGCCGACTCAGAAGGATTGGAATGATAATAAAACCGTGAAATATTTACCGCCACTTCTGACATTTCAAGTTAAGAATGGTGATCAAGTGCCACAAAAAGGGGGTGAAATAAAAAATTGCAATACGCTGACTCAGAGAGATTTAAAAACAATAAAACCGTGAAATATTTACCGCCACTACTGACATTTCAAGTTAATAATGGTGATCAAACGCCACAAATATTTTATCACGTTATTACAATCCTCCAAGCCGCCAGTACCGTGTAGATTTTCCGAACCAATGGTGCCGTTTCGTCTGCCTCAATGGAAAATGATTGTAGTTAAAAAGAAGAAAAAAATAGAAACGAGAAATGTTAGTCTGTTTTTTCAAACTGTGGCCATTAAATTGAACTATCGACCAGAATTTTATTCCGTTCGTATTTTTTAATCTTTCGTATTTAGCCGTCGTCAGAAATGACGCTTATTGGGAGCATACAGTATCCGAACGCACAATAGAATTAAAGTTCACGGAGAGGGTAAACTATAAATACGATCAGCCCAATACACACAAATATATCTATCGACTCATCATTGCTGGTTGTGTATACCTCATTCAACAGCAGAATCAGCCTGCTCCTTCCATAGTTTGCATACCACGCCTAACAGCCAACAGAAGTAGAGCATTTCAAGATGAAGATATCGATGGACATCCCAACAGCGCAACAGCAACGAGAAGCTACTCGGTTGCCTGCAAGAGTAGCCAGCCTTTCATCGTTGGCAACGTCTAACGTCCATGGCGAAGATTCTCCTTACTTTGACGGCTGGAAGGAGTATGAAGCTAATCCCTACCATCCAATAAACAACCCATATGGAATCATCCAAATGGGCTTGGCAGAGAATCAGGTACATATCATAACATATCTATTTATATTCTACGATTTCTCCAACACACATATATTCCATATGTGCCGAAAAACAGTTTAGAGTTCATCGAATTGGATGATATTTACAATATTTGAAATTAATTGCAGCTGTCATTCGATTTGTTGAAAAGCTGGCTTCTTGCGCATCCAAGGTGTGAGAGCATGGTGTCCACTGTCAACTAATCAATAAGTATTGTCCCTTCAAAATGTAATAAGTAGTTAATGATTTGTATGAGCAAGAACTTCAAAAGCATGATCCTATTAAATGGATTATCTTGATCTATTCTTGTCATACCATAGTTAGCTACTACTTCTCAAGTTAAAATGCTGCTAAATGAATCTTTTGTTAGTGCAGTTTTGACAGAGATCTAAAATGGCGTACAGGAGTGGAGCTCATACCCGTCCATTGCAACAGTTCTAACGATTTTCAGATAACCATACCCGCCCTTGAAGCAGCCTATCAGCAAGCCAGGGCTCGAAATATACAAGTGAAGGGCCTTTTGATAACAAATCCTTCAAACCCATTAGGGACCACTATGGAGGCTACCACTCTAAGAAAGCTGCTTGCTTTTGTATCTAAGAAGAACATTCATCTTGTCTGCGACGAGATCTATTCGGGATCGGTCTTTTCATCTCCAAACTTCACAAGCATTGCAGAGATTTTGGCCACCGATAAAATATCTCAGAGCGAGCGTGTTCATATTGTTTACAGTCTGTCGAAAGACCTAGGATTACCGGGCTTCCGAGTCGGAGTCATTTACTCTTACAACGATACTGTCGTTATGGCGGCTCGTCGAATGTCCAGTTTTTCCTTGGTTTCTTCACAGACCCAACATATGATTGCTTCAATGCTATCGGATACGGAATTTGCAAGAAAATATTTAGCAGAGAATAGTAAGAGGCTCAGAGAGAGACATCAAATGTTCGTCTCTGGACTGCGTGTTGCTGGCATCAAATGCCTGAATAGCAACGCCGGTTTGTTCTGCTGGGTGGATCTCAGACATCTTCTGCGATCCCATAAGGAAGAAGGAGAGATACGACTGTGGAAGATAATCTTACAAGAGATCGGGTTGAATGTTTCTCCCGGTTCTTCCTGCCACTGTCGTGAGCCTGGGTGGTTTAGGTTCTGCTTTGCTAATATGACCGATCAGACAATGGAAGAGTCGTTGAATCGGATTCAGTGCTTTATGGAGAAGCTGATATCGAATGGGAGATATGATGGAGGGGAGATGACGCTAACGATTCCAGGGAGATGACGCTAACGGATTCAGAGACAACGATTCCAGGGAGATGACGCTAACGAAAAATTCCATTCCACTGATATAGACGACGTCCCTTCAAGCGGGTGTTTGCGGCTCGAAGAAGCAACCAGATCGGATGTCACCCAACAAGAATTGAAAGTTAGCATTTATTAATTCAATGAAAAAGTTAGGATTATTATTATTCTGGATGAACAATAAGGAAAATTTCAGGTTTATTAGTACATTGAAAAAGTTAGGATTTATTCTTTCAGTGAAACAATTTCTGCAGAGTATTTTTTAATGTTATTGTTGTCGGGTTTTGAATTTTTGGATTAATGGAAAGGGGAGGGATGCTAGTAAGTGAGTGATTATTTTTTTAATTTTTGTATGTAACTTAATTTTTTATGTTTCGGAGTTTGTTTTTCTTCTAAATTTTTATGATATATATTTTGGGGTGTTTTTTATCTAATTATATTAGTGTTGAGGCGTGACAAATCTAAATGGATGCCATGTTAGCCACAAAATTCCAAGTTGTCTAGTCTTAATGTCACCATAGTGTATTTTGCTTGGAACTAATGGGTGAACATTGATGTGACTTAAAATGAAATTTCTGATTTCAAATATTCATTTTATTTCAAAATGTAGAAGAAAGTTTTTTTTTGAGTAATTTTAAAAACATGAAAATATTGACATTTCCTTGTACATAAAGTACTTTTATAAATAACAAATGGTACCAAGTATTTCTAAAATTGACATCACCGAACATCACTTCTATCTCCATAGTACTCCTAGTTCACATTCAAGTAAACTCAACAGCAACATTAAAAACTTTACTTCCTAATGATTATTAATACTCATTTTTAAATTATATTTTTTCATTTTCAATTGTATTTTTACAAATACATGTGAACCAAACCCTAATGGCCTTTGTTCTATTAGACGGATACACTCAATGTGGAGTGTTCATTGTTGTGTTCATCAATGATGATTTGGATATCTTCAATAGTACTTTGGAAGAGATAAAATTCACGATTTCAATTATAGTTTGTAAAATAAAAATCAACTATTTGAAAATCAATTTAATTACGTGAAGATGCGAAGATTATCATTATAATCATTATATTGTATACGGAGAATATTTTTCAATCACGACTAATGTATTGATGTCAAAATGCTAAGAACAAAATTTATAAGTTTTATAGTTTTAGAATTGATTAAGTGAATGTTTAGTGTGTTTTTATAATTAAAATAATTATTAAAATAATGTTTTTTTCATAAGTATGAATAATTATTATATTTACAATTTATGGTGATGATATTAACTTTTTGTGAGACCAACTTTGGTTTATGAGATCTTAAAAAGGTTATTACTTTGTTTGCGTTAAACTTTTGTTCCTATGCTTAAAAAGCTTGGTAAGAAACTTTCCAAGTTTACTATACTTTTGGCAACTTACAAGGTTAGCAAGATTTGTATTATAGCAAATACTATGAAACTCATATCTAATGTGGGTGTAAGAGAGAAAATGATTTTCATCCTCAAAGCTCATATACTCACAAAGATGGCAAACCCTTTCCACGGAAGCTCATGGGAGTTCGTTCTAATCTTGGCTATATTAATTTTATTCTTTGAACTAGTTATTATTGAGAGATAGATATTTATGATCTTCCAAATTATGGTTAATGACCTCCTTATAATAAATAGTAGTTTTCTCTTAACTCCTAAATTTTCATCACACTACAATTTCTCTTTAAACTTAAAGGTAATAATATTTTTGACATTATCATCCCCTATGGTCTAACCAAGCCATCGTATCTTTACGCCAATTCCACTTGAGGCATAGTTGGTTTTAACTTGACTTATACATATTTACATTTGCAAATTGCAGTTTTCATGGTGATTGGATATTATTTTGTTTATATTATATTAATAATAAATAGTTGTGTGAGTTTTTAACAATGAAAAAAAAAACCATTTTGCCAAATTATTTTAGTAATGTTTGTGATAACAAGACTTTCAATGGTTTATTCTCTTATCTTTGGTACACACAATACATTGTGAGGAGCCCTTTGGCTTCAAGTTTTAGCTATCACCAAATAGTCCATGATTTCGAAATCAATAATTGCTATAGTTTATATTTATTTTTCATAGAATAAATCAGTTTGGTCCCTCATATTACATGTTTCTCTACACAAGACTTCCAACTTTGAAGTCAATGGTATAAGTCCAAGTACTTAAGGAGGGAACCACCCAAAACATGTGATGGAACACATCAACATTCAAGTGATGAATTTAGTCACTTATAACGTTACTAAATTCATGACTAATTATTTTTAGTCACTTATTGATTGTGTTAACTAGCTGTTTATTTAGTAGTTATAGTCATTGATTTTCATCAACAAGCAGTATATTTATTCATTTTAATCATCCTCAATCATTTTTATTCACTAATTCCCATGGATTCGTAATATATTTAGTCATTTTAATCATTAATTACCATCAATTGGTATATATTTAATTATTTTTAATCATTAATTAAAGTCAATTAGTAGTATATTGATATATTGTTTATTGTTTTTAATCATTAATTACCATTAATTAATACTATGTTCATATATTGTTTATTAATTGCATAAATTACAAGTGTCTGATCATAGGGTGTGAATAGTTGAAATCAACTTAATATTAAAGATTGCATAGTCACACTTAAAGTACAAACATGAATTTTACCGAAAATGATTTAATTGGTAAAGAAAAAAAAAATCTTCAGTAGCTAGGTCACTCTCAATTCCAATTTATAAACTGATATATATATATATATATTGCGAGAAGTCATGTCACAAAGCACCCCAATAACATATTTTGGAAATCCTATGAAATTCTACCAACTGTATAGACTATCAAGGATTGGGGTGGCATATAAATATTGTAGCCCCATTTTGGATTTTGGGATCTATAACGTTCCCCTCACCCAATCCGAATATCGGGAGGGGACGTTGGCCAAAATAGGGTTCTAATAATCCGCCCCAATGCATAATATGATTTTGCATTAAACAGAATGTGTGCAAAAATGTAATAAGCATGCACACTGGAATTAAATTCTATGCACACACATTTAACATGCAAATACACAAGCAAAACACTTCTGAATCAAATACATGAGAATACTTATCTTTATTCAACATAGATCCAAGCAACTAGTTGTGTAAGAGCGATTTTCCACCCAACCATAGGGACTTCGTCCAACATATACTCTTTCTATTGGGAAGCCACCCCCAAGCTGGGCTATGAGTCCACCAGGGCAAAGGGGACGCTTACAGGTTTCTATCTTCCCTTCAAGGAATGCAACTCTGTCTTCTAATTCGAATTTCTGGGTTAAGTATTGTTGAGGCCTTGGTTATGCAGGTTAGATGCAAAGGTGCTGGAATGGTTTCAAGGATCCCAACAGAGGAAGAAAACCCAAGTTGAAACGCTTTGAAAGACCCTACGCAAGGACAGTTCTATCCCGAACCTGTTTGGTATGGTAATCCTCCACGGATATTCGGCCTCCGTTGGCACTCTAAGAGTTGGTAATTTGACCAATTAGGTAAGTTTTTCAATCAAGGAAAACAAATATATGAAAATGGTAAAGCTAAGCTAAGCTAACTTATTTAAGAAGAGGAAACTAAATCTAAGTTAGTCCTATTCTAAAAAGAAAGCTTGATATTGTGTAGGGTGACTTGGTTTGTGTTTTAATAAGTTATTTCATTAGCTTAACAGAAATGTAAAACTAGATTATTAACCTATTACTTCAAAGTATGATCAAACAATGAAAATTGATGATAACAATTTAAATATTTGAGCGCATCTAGGAATATCTTGTTGTTCTTTTGCCAATTTAAAAATTAGCACGAACTTAAAATTCACTGTAAATTATTTGAAAAAATAAATAAACATGTTGCATAAATAAACTTATTCAACACATTTGTAAATCGAGATCGTGAATCATGATAAACCAAAACTCCAGATCCAGAATTGCTAATTGATTGCAAATTAATAAACAGTAATTGATAATTGACTCAGAGCATCATCAAACTAATCAAATAAACTTGATAAGTAAACAAGAAGACATATGGAGAAACTTTACTGTATTTAACACAACTGCAAGAAATTACAGTGTCTGCAAAACAGGGCATGTCCAATTGCTCATTGCTGATTCGAGCTTTCAAATCATCATCAACCTTGGCAACGTCTCCTCAGTTGTGAAAGACAAATCTTCTAGCTCTGTCGAGCACTTCCCCCCTTTCAGATAATTGAGGGTAGGTATTTATACAGAAAAATTATAAGAAAGGATCAGATCCATTTCCCTAAATGCTAAGCTAACTAGCTGAGTTGTTTCATTGCCAGATCCGTTCATGAGACAAATCTCGCAAAATCCGTTTTGAAGAACCAGTCGTATCTCTGAAATGAAGAGCGTTCTGAAGGATTCTGCCCATTGACAAATTAATTGGGCACCTTCTGCACAAAACCCATGTCTCGGATTTTCCAGATTCGTCTTCGTTACACTGGAAATCGCGTCCAAAAATCATTGATGTCCACTTGGCATGTTTTTTAACATTCCAAACTTGGGATGTAGTTCTTCATCTTGATTCTTCCAAATCCAAATCCACACCTATACAATCAAAAATAGAAATTAAAATATCATTCCAAATCTAATAAAAAAAATCTAAAACAAATAACAATTCATTTGCAAATCTAAAATAATAAAAATGAACAAATCTTATGCAAATACGAAATTAACTATTCAAACAGACTAGGGCTTGATTTGGACTCATAAATCTCAAGATATTGCTCTTGGAAGATAACACTCAACAACTGTTGATTTCATTTCGGAATGAATTGTAGCCGTTGATTTTACAATTAAATCCATTATTAATCATTTTCCAAAATAAAAACCAACCCCATAAAATCATAAATCAAATGTCGGGAATGAAATTAGGATTTTTTAAACAAATTAAAATGGGAAAAACCAATGATTAACACCAAACTTAAAATCCTAAGTAAAAATTAAATTACAAAAATTTATGGACCCGAAATTACATTAAAATATAACCTAAGATAAACTTAGCGTCGAGAAAAATGCATGGATGAAAAGTGAAAAAGTGAAACCCGCAACCCGCATTTTCGGGTTTAGGGTTTACACATTGCAAAAATAAAAAATAATGTGTTTCTGAAATCCGCAACCCGAAATTTTCGGAAACCCAAACTATTTACAAGTTAATTCTTAAGAAAATAAATGTTGGAAACAAGTTAAGTATGTAGGAAAATAATCAATCCTATAATATAGGAGAGTTAATGAATTCCATAAATAGGTTTCTTACATAATCATTTTCAGGAAAAGAAAACCAAAAAAATAATAACAACATTCCCTTTTGCACAATAATAAATGAAAATATTTTTAAATTGCAAAATGAAAAATGTATTTTGCTAATTTCACATTCGTGAATGTTGAATTTTAATCCCACTAATTTCCAAATAATCATAAAACCAAATCTCATATAAGTTAGAAAAATTAGAACCCAAACAAACTAGAACATGTGTTCTTTTAATTTCCATAACATCAAATTGTGTATAAGTTTAATACATGGAGTTAATGAACTACACAAATTAAGTTAATGAAAGTCAAAGCATGATCATGAATATTTAAAAGATTTCAATAAGCTTAAACTAAACATTAAAAATGTTAAACTAATATAAGCAAACAAACCCAAAGACTAAGATTATTTACACTATTTACATTATGATTCTAGGCATGCAAAAGTTAAATAAAATTCCATCAAGCTCAAATACCATACTAATGCAATATTCAAAATCATAAGAGAAGAAACCACAAGATTAATCAAAATCCCAAAATGAAGGTAATCAACTAGCCATAGTCTCGAATAATCAGTTTGTGCAGTGAAGACCAAATCTAGGTGGGGCATGTGAGGAACAACATAATAAATTAACCACCAAGATCATGGAACCAAATCAAATGATAAAAAACAACTCCAATGAATCAAAAACAAATAAGTAAAAATGGAAACAACCGAAATAATTATTCAAATCACGCAGTGTAATCTCATCCACAGGATCAAGACAAATCAAAGGTCAAGATTAAATCTTGTGGCTATGGGGTCAAGTTGCGGGGTTTTATTGACAAACTTTATTTATGATTCCTGAAGGCATTAGCCCGAGACTTGCGGGTTGCAGGTTTCCGAGTTATGAACTACAAAAAAAGATCGTAAAAATGAGTTTCCGAAAGCCACAACCCGAAACTTGCGGGTTGCGGGTTTCGGAAACGGAAACAACCGCGAAAATGAAAAGGCTTTCCTGCATCCCGTAACCCGAAATTTTTGGGTTGCGGGTTTCAGGAACACACAACAGAACTAAGGTAAAATAGATTTCTGAAATCCGAAAGCCGCAATTGCGGGTTTCAGGTTTCGGGATGAAAATTTCCCAAAATTATTAATAGAGGATTTCCACAACCCGCACCTGTCGGGTTGTGGGTTTCGAGTTGGCCAAAACCAAAGACTGAAAAATGAAATCCTGAAATCCACACTTAATGGTTCCGGGTTTCGAGTTATTGAATTTTTGGGTTTCGGGTTGGCAAAAGCTAATGACAGAACACTCAAAAATTGAGGCTTCCTGCAAACCAAAAACACTTAGAAATTTTCAAATCAAAAGGCAAACACACAGAACAAAGGTATGGGTAAGGGATCTTAGGGATAAAAACCAAAATCTCAAATTTACAAGAAAACTCACCCAACTACGTTTGTGTTTATTCAAAAATGGGGCTCCCGTGCTTCATCTAAGCATGGGATCTATTGTGGCCACAACAAGCATACAGTCTAGTAGTGGACATGAACAACTATGGTAACTCTACATAGTGCAACATCTTGCATGAGAGAATGAGAATGGAGTAATGATCAAAAGAGTGTTGAATCCAAGGATATGAGGTGAGGGTGAAAAGGCAGTTGACATGGCTTCTTACCATAGAAGAAACAGGATAGCTGACAGCTGACATAACTGTCACAATCCCCATGCTCAATAACTATATGAAGTGACTTTTCCCACCAACCTCACATGTGCAATAAATGATTGGAAAATGGTAAAAAGGGCGATAATTGACTTATTTTCATCACATGATAGAATTTAGGGTGAGTTCTAAGGTCGACACATGGCAGCACAGGATTGGGTTTCCCATAATCCCCCTTCCTCTTCCCCTTTGATGGAATCATAGCCCCTTTGATGCTCTTTACACAGCCATTGTTGGACCATTCTATTAATTTTCAACATAATATTTACATACATTTCGAATTAGGCATAAAATCCAATCATGTGGTCCAAAATAGAAATATAACATCATACATGCCTATCCATTCACTAGTCGGGCCTTGGCCTTGAGCTCCGCACTAGGAATTCACACTAATATATTTACGTCATTTTTTTTTAATGCAATCGGGTTAAAATCGGGATATTACAATCCCCTCCCCCTTGGAATAACACCGCCCTCGGTGCTCCAATACTTAGGAATACATACACACTTTACGCATGTCCAAAATCCACAAAATGGGGTAGGTTTGTCGTGCATGTCATCTTTTACTTTGACCTTCTAGGACCTAGTACTTGGTTTCAACAGGATGCTCCTACTAACTTTGACCTTCCAGCTAATCCACAAGTCTGGAAACTTCATGGCTACAATTCTTCTTGCTATCCTTTGTTTGGAATTTACGGAGGCAATGATTTCCTCCACATTCACAACATTTCAGTGGCTTCTTTTTCTTTACTTACTCCTTTTCCCTGAAGTATTCCAACTTGGAACGCTTCTTAATGGGATGATTGGATGAATGCTTCTTCATTGATCCACTTTCGTTCCCACTGCTGATTTCTCCCATAAGGCTTTTCACCTCTCTTTGCAAACAAATAGAGTCCTGCAAAACCTTGTGGTTCATCTCATTTTGCTGCTTCTGTAGCTTGAGCATCTCTCCAATATTTTCTTGGGTCTTGGAAATTGTTTGAACAAGACTTTCAGTCAAATCAAATAGATTTTGGTCTGCTACCATGGTCAATGTGCACAGTTGACCACAATTTGCTTACTAGCAACACTTGCTTGTATCAGCTGCAACCAATTGCTTCAATTTCTTACCTGTGAAATTCATCATGGCATTTCTTTTTTAGGCCAAGCATAACATAAACATTAAAATCACTCACTTATTTTCCCAATTGACATGGAATGTCCATGATTTATTCATGAGACTTCCACACTTGTCATGCTTTCCCAACATACACATGAACTCATTCATGTTCATCCTTTCACAGGCAATTAACTATTTCAACATTCCCAATTCATTTCAAGAAATTAAACACAATCTATTTTCATCCATGACATGCACTCAACGATATTTTGTTTCTAAGATGCATCAGTCAAAAGTAAAGAGAAGAGTAAGAGTTTCCCCCTCTTAGTCTTGTTCCAATCTGGATCCACACCACCACTGTGGTTCCATGCTCCTTAGCCTCTTTCACTTCAATGTGAATGCTTGACTTGCCCTTTCTCTACTATGACACTTAGTGTCTAAGGTTTTTCAACTAGGGAACCCTTCCCCATTATTTCCTACAAAACCTTTGGCTGCTAGGACCTACACAATTCCACTAGCTGTTGATGTATATGTAACTTCGGAATGTATTTCATCTATGTATTTTATATATATTTATTGTACCCTTATTAGAGATGTGTTATTCCTCTATAAGGAAGTGTCGTCATGTGGATTGACAAGTGTTGCAAGTGTGTGTACTTGCCGATGGGTTATTAGACCACCATGTGTGGGGTCGGCCCTCAAAGATATATTATATTGTGGATGTACCTAGCTAGACAAGTCGGCCCCATAAGGTCACTAGGAAAACAGATTAGTATAAATAGAGATCAGGTGATCTCTATTTAGATCACTCGGAAAACTATCTCACTCTCACTGAGAAAGTGGCGCACTAGTGAGGAGGAGGATCATCTGCTACTAGGAGACTATCTCAGTGTATTTTGGTTGTACTTTGGTTGAGCCATTGCTCTCTCTATCTCTGAGGAAGTTGTGGGGTTTTTCACCTTAGGGTTTTCCCCACGGAAACTCTGTGTCTCTTGTCTCTCATGCTTTTGATTCTTGTGATGCTTGTCATGCTTATTGTGATTGTCATGTATTGATATACTGTATATGTTATTCTCTCAGTAAAGATCCTAGAGTATTGTGATTTAATGCTCAAAGATTAACATGGTATCAGAGCTAACCTGAGAAGAAGACATTTTGCAGTGATGAAAACTTGAGTTTCTTGTTTATTGGGTTTCTCTCCACAGTTTTTGGAAAAGCGGTATAGTCGATTGACTCTACTCATCAAGGCGCATCTATCTTTCCAATCAGAATTCAATTCCGAGCATTTTGAGATTTGGCCCTAAAAATTAGGGTTTCAACAAAAATAGGAATTTCTGAAATCTGAAGACATAGATGGAAGCTCCTTGCAAAAATTGAATTTTAGAGTTTTGGATCGAGATTTTTGGCTGGGTAGATCTCCGGGAAACTCAAACCCTAATTCAGGGCTCTCTTAGTGAACCTCGGAGGACAAAAGGACAAATCTGAAGGGTAAAGCTTTGCTAATCTCAAATTCTGAATACACTAGGCTGATCAGCTCATCAAGGTGCATCTCCCTATCCTTTCAGAAAATTGAAATTCACATTTTGAATTTTTAGGGTTTTTTCGACAAACCCTAATCTCGGACCAGATCCAATTTTCAGCATTTCAAGTGGTAAGACCTAAATATTTTCTATTTCCATTTGAAGTACTCTTTAAGATGTCTCACCACACCAATCTTGAGGATACACTTGAAGGAGCTGATAACTTCCGAGCTTGGAAGTATAGAATTGGGTTAATCGTGGAAGAGAATAAGTTGAACTCATATGTAAAAGAAGACATCCCTATCCGAGAGGATGAAGAGGCCAAGGTATTGCATAAGAAGAACTTGGTCAAGGAAAAGAGAATCATTGCTGATTCCATTAAAGACCATCTTATACCCCATGTGTCTTCTCTAAAGACACCCAAGGAGATGTTTGACTCTTTGACCAAGCTATTTGAAGGGAAGACCGTAAATCGGAAGATGACCCTGCGGAACCAATTGAAAGGAGTAAAGTTTCAGAATGGAGAAAGCATTCAATCTTAATTTTCAAGGGTCTCCCAGATCAAGGAACAACTAGAAGCAGTGGATGAAATGGTGGAGAATGATGAAGTAGTGATGACCACTCTAAATGGCCTATCGAGGTCATGGGATTCCTTTATTCAAGGAATTTGTGCAAGGAAGAAGTTGATCTCCTTCAATAGATTGCGGGAAGAATGCTCTCAAGAAGAATCTAGGCTTGTGGCCCGAGAAGAAAAGATGGGAAATGAAGATCAAGCTCTCACAGTACATGCCAGGAAAGGCAAGTCCAAGAAGGAATCATCTCATAACAGAAGATCCTCACACCACCATTATCATAAAGATAAGAAAGATCTAAGATGCTTCAATTACAATGAGAAGGGACACTTTTCTTCAGATTGTCCCATGAAGAAGAAAGACAACAACAACAACTTCAAAAAGAAGAAGAAGAATAACAAAAGAAGATATCATGCTCATGCTGCTGAAGATGATGAACCCCCCAAAGAAGAAGGCTAGGGCAGAAAGTGATAGTGATGATGACTCATCAAGTGAAGAAGAATATGTTCTAATTTTTGCTCTCACAGGTACAATCTCCCATGGTTGTAATGATTGGTTGATTGATAGTGGAGCTTCCAAACACATGACTAGGTTTAAGGAATCTTTTGTGAATCTATCTGAACATGAATCACCCCATAAGGTGAAACTTGGGGATGATTATCAATACCCAATCAAAGGAAGTGGTGAAGCCTCCTACAACCTAGATTCTGGAAAATATTTAAAAATGAAAGAAGTTCTTTATGTACCTGGGCTCAAGAAGAACTTACTTTCCATCTCTGCATTGGATGCAAAAGGTATGAGGGTTGCATTTGTAGATGGCCAAGTCCTAATGTGGCCAAAGAGTAAAACAATCGATGATGCCGTAGTGATTGGAGAGAAAGAGGGAGGTTTGTACAAATTGAAGGGACAACTTGAACATGCCATGGTGACATAAAGACAAAGATTCCTCCATATTCGTGGATCACATAGAGGTATGTATAATTTGTTTTGCAAAAGTTAACTAATGAGTTATGCAAGTCATTGAAGAGAACAAGAGCACATTGCTAGGCATAACTAGCAAATATGGTGACCACGTATGTGTTTCTTTTATCATTATATAAGTATGCATAACATGATTGATGATGAAGTCATAGGTTTAAATAATCATGGGTATATGCATATTACATGTCTTACCTTATTCAATGTTATGACTAACCAGAAGAGTCATAGGTTTGAGTAATTACAGGTTTAGACATGTTATGCTTCTTATGACATGACTAACCATAAGAGTCCTATATAAACCTTGAATGCTAATGCTTATTATTTCTGTTTGAAATGATCATGGCTATACATGCTTGAGATTATTGTGATTTTGTATGAGATCACAAGGATAAATCATGATACTAATAAGCATGCATAGGGACCAAGGATGAATATGAGTTCAAGAATAGGTAATCCAAGAAGCAAAGATCAAGAGGGAGCACACTCCAGTGGTTTCTGCAAGGGTGCAGATATTCAGAGGGAGTTGTTCATCTCTCTACATTCCACAACAGAAAGGTGTAGAAGGACTCCAGCAGCTCCTACAAGGAAGCAAAGACTCAGAGGGAGTCCACCTAACAAACAAACAAAGATAAGTATTTTAATTATTATTTCTTGCATATTTGTTTGCTTAAATAAAATTGTTCAATGATGTATACGCTCATGTTCCTATACTTAGGATATGTATTGTGCATATTAGAATGATTGCATTAATGAATAGTATACTACTAATATGCATATGTTGGGTAAGTGGCCTATGGCACTGCACAACATTCCATTGCTACTTATCTAGAATGAAACCTCTTTGCTGACATGTTGGGAGTAGTGCAAACTCTTAACAATGTTATGGTAGAGACTGGAAGGCATCTAGAAAGCTATGGAACATGGACAAATGTTGTATTAAAGCATTGGCTAAGATAATTGCATGATTGTATGACATATTTCTTTATGTGTAAGAATTTGTCTGAAAATTATGAGATGTTTCTAATCATGAAATTTAACTTGTTTTGTAGGAAAGACCATATACCTTCACCTACAAGAGAAGGACTACAACATTTGTTCAAGCAACAAAATTATCTATTGAAGATATTGAAGTTCCCAGGATACGGGAAGAAAGCCATGATCCGTCGATCATGAAGAATGATGTTTGGATGTAGTCCCAAGACCTAAAGGGAAGTTTTGTTATGACTTCCATATGGATCTATCAGATCAAGCATGTTGCAGATGGCATCATAGAGAAATATAAAAGTGATGAAATGGAAAATACACCAGATGGATGTCAAGACTGCCTTCTTGAATGGTGTAGTTGAAGAGGAAGTATATGTGGAGCAGCCACTCGGTTTTGAAATACATGACAGGGAGTCATATGTGTGCAGATTGAAGAAAGCCTTGTATGGCTTGAAACAAGCTCCCAGAACCTGGTATCGTAGGATGGACAGTTTCCTATCTAGTTTGGGCTTTACCAAGAGTAAAGCGAATTTCAACCTTTACTACAAGGTTGAAGAAGGGAATCCTGTGGTTCTACTCCTGTATGTGGATGACTTATTTGTAATAGGAGATGACAGATTGATTGCAGATATGAAGAGGAAGCTTGTTGCTGAGTTCGATATGAAAGATTTGGGAATGATGCATTATTTCCTAGGTATGGAGGTGTGGCAGAGTCTAGGTGGGATCTTCCTTGGTCAAGGGAAGTACACAGTAGATTTCCTGAAGAGATTCGGGATGATGGATTACAAGGCCATGGCCACACCTATGGCATCGAATCTGAAGCTTCTATGTGATGCTTCATCTGAGCCAATTGATGTTTCTATGTATTGTCAGATGATTGGGTCCTTGATGTACCTGACGAACACGAGACTAGATATTTGCTTTGCGGTTAACACATTGAGTCAGTTCCTGACAGATCCAAGGAGTGTTCATCTGGTTACTGTAAATCATGTTCTGAGGTACTTGAAGGGTACAGTGGATTATGGGCTCAAGTATGAGGCGAATCAAAAGTTTAAACTGCAGGGTTATGTTGATTCAGATTGGGCTGGCAGTGCTACAGATAGGAAGAGCACATCTGGGTGTTGCTTCAGTATGGGATCAGGTGTGATCTCTTGGTTTAGCAGGAAGCAGTCCTGCATAGCACTGAGTACAGCTGAGGCAAAGTATGTTGCAACCTGTTCAGCTAGTTGTGAGTCAGTATGGCTACGGAAGCTACTGTTTGAGTTATTTGATCTCCTGTTGGATGCTACTGGTATCTTCTGTGATAACCAGAGTTGTATGAAGCTGTCCGATAACCTAGTGTTTCATGATAGGTTGAAACACATAGAGATCAAATATCACTATATCAGGGATATGGTGCAGAGAGGAGCTGTGAAGCTTCTGTATGTTGCGACGGATGAGCAGATTGCAGATGTGCTGACGAAGCCACTAGACAGGGTGAAGTTTGAGTACTTCAGAGAGAGGCTTGGCATTCTTCAGATCGAGGACACTTCGAGGAAGAAGTGATGGACACATTTGCTGAAGCCATTCCAATCAGATTGAAAGGAGTATCCTTCACATGGCTGTGAATGTAAGCGTTGGATGATGAGCATCAGGATGATGTTCTGGTTTCTACTTTGTATGATCAGTTGGATCATTTATATGTATATGTATGTACGCATCATGTTGGATGCTGGATATGATGAGTTGGATCATTTATATGTATGTACGCATCATGTTAGATGCTGGATATGATCGGTTAGATCATGTGTATGTATTTTGTATATGCATCATGTTGGATGCTTGGACCATGTATCTTTATATGTATCAGGTGGATACATTGTATGATCAAGTAGATGATGTATGTTGATATGTATCATGTATTTATATTTGTATCAGGTGGATACACTATATGATCAGGTGGATCATGTATGATGATATGTATCAGGTAGATACTTGGTATGCATCAGGTAGATGCATTGTATGATCAGGATGTTGCTCCATATGACATGTAGTAGGATGTTGCAGTGATGATGATCAGGATGATCATGTGTACATCAGGATGATGTATGGTGAGTATCAGGTTGATACTCTGTGGCCGTGGAATAGGTTATGCAGATAAGCATGTAATTTGTGCCCTGGGAGATTTGCAGATGGTCTTTCGAGGTTTTTCCTATGGCATGTAATTTGTACCCTGGGACATCTGGAAAATGCTCTTTCGAGGTTTTGCTTGGGAGGACATATAATTTGTTCCCTGGGAGATCTACAGATACTCTTTTGAGGTTTTTCCTATGGCATGTAATTTGTGCCCTGGGATATCTAGCAGATGCTCTTGCGAGGTTTTGTCCTATGGCATGTAATTTGTGCCCTGGGAGATCCGATAGGTTGAGTCGTGTGCTCTTAATCAGTCCTGAGATGCTCTTTCGAGGTTTTGCCATGACCACATGTAATTTGTGCCCTGGGAGATCCGATAGGTTGAGCTGTGTGCTTGTAATCAGTCCTGGGATTCTCTTTCGAGGTTTTGTGGTGGGGTCACATGTAATAAGTCCTGGAGATCTGGACAGGATGAAAAAGGCCTCAGATGCTCTTTAGGGTTATTGCTAGTCAAGAGACTCTTTTAAGGTTTTGTGACGCACGTAATAAGTCCTGAGATTTCCACAGTATGGCGAGCGATGATGAAGACCTGCAGGTGGTGGGCCTACATCCAGTATGATAAAGGACTAGCTCTGTAGAACTTCCTATGACGAGTAGAGTCAGAGATTGGTTGAGATAGCAGCAGCAGTGACGATGATGATGACGATGCATCGATGACGATGATCCCAAGAAGAATACTTGTCTAGCAGATCTGTGTCGAGAAATACCTTCCTAGTTAAGATGGAGTGTTGATGTATATGTCACTTCGGAATGTATTTCATCTATGTATTTTATATATTTTTATTGTACCCTTATTAGAGATGTGTTATTCCTCTATAAGGAAGTGTCGTCATGTGGATTGACAAGTGTCGCAAGTGTGTGTACTTGCCGATGGGTTATTAGACCACCATGTGTGGGGTCGGCCCTGAAAGATATATTATATTGTGGATGTACCTAGCTAGACAAGTCGGCCCCATAAGGTCACTGGGAAAATAGATTAGTATAAATAGAGATAAGGTGATCTCTATTTAGATCACTCGGAAAAGTATCTCACTCTCACTCTGAAAGTGGCACAGTAGTGAGGAGGAGGATCATCTGCTACTAGGAGACTATCTCAGTGTATTTTGTTTGTACTTTGGTTGAGCCATTGCTCTCTCTATCTCTGAGGAAGTTGTGGGGTTTTTCACCTTAGGGTTTTCCCCACGGAAACTCTATGTCTCTTGTCTCTCATGCTTTTGATTCTTGTGATGCTTGTCATGCTTATTGTGATTGTCATGCATTGATATACTGTATATGTTATTCTCTCAGTAAAGATCCTAGAGTATTGTGATTTAATGCTCAAAATTTAACACTAGCACCATCTTTATTAAATGCTCATGCTGAGCTTTTTAGGACAGTCACATGTACACATGCATCCTTATGATGCCTTCATAGTCTTTTCTTTCAACAATACCTACACTCAAACATTGAATCAATTGACATGTTTAGTTTATTTTCATAGCGTTTATCTCCAAAAAAAAGAGTTTAAGAAATAATATACACACGTATTTCATATAAATTAAGCAAAAAGTTACAAGATAACCAAATACTTATTTGTATTGGGAAGTTCCTCGCTACTCCACAAGTTTTTTTCTCTGCTTCACAAGCCTTGGATCACCTGTGGGGTGGATGTTTGGCCATCACACATGCTTCTCTACAACATCAAGTAGTTAATTCCCAACCAGTTCATTGACTGGATTTATGTCACCTACCCAAATTATGAAAATATTATTTTATTGGCAAAATACTTTATGTTAAATTTTAATTACAAAGTTTTGTAATTATGACCAATTTTGGTCAAGGATGAATGTAATTACTTATTATTATTATTTAACAAATTAAAGTAGGAGACAAACACCCAAGGGAGCTGTTAAATGAGTGTTCATTGACCCACTAGGAGGAATGGAAGCTGTTAGAAGGCATGAGACAGATGGCAGCAATTGCACTTCACCACTAGCTATTGGTTATGGGACAACAACCCCTACAAATGTGGCACTATCCCCCAGGTGGAGGGAGTGAGCACACAGCTCATTTAATGACCAGTTAAAAACTGAAAGGCTTAGGTATCCTACATAAGGCAAATTCAAATTGAGCAAGTAGCTCTTACACAATATTTTCTACAGAAATATTCCTCATGTGCATCAGGTGATCACTGAGAGATTCGAATAGGGAGGCTATGTGAGAGTGCAACTGTAATTCTGCATATCATTCTAAGAAGGAGAAGCAGAGGTGCTGGTGTAGGTCCCTTTGATTGCTAAGTCTTTAAGATTGGAAAACTATCTTGACTGCTAATTCTTTAAGACTGGATAACTATTGCTACTGCAAGTTGAGGTCCTAAGCTTCTAAGTTTCTTCCTCTTGGTGGTTCAGTGAACAGGCTTGGGGGTCCTAAGGCAAGTAAGTTGGCTGTTTTCAGGAATTGGTTGGGTGGAACAAGCTTCTTGGGATGTTTTTTTCCCTACAATTAACCAGGTTTTGTTGTTCCTATTTTGTTTACAGTTTAATATTTCTGTTTAGTAAAATTATTAAACTATGTTTTGTAAATGAATTTATTTTCTGATCTTTGTTTAAGTTTGAATGATAAAGCTTTGTTAAAAGATCTGATTAGATAACCATATCTATATTTTTCCACATGCTGTTATTTGCATCGTACTCTAGTATAGAGAAGCAAATTAAATGATAGATGAGAGATAGGCAGATTGCCATTGATTGGACAAATAATTACAGTCAGTGCTATGTTTACAATTCTGTCCTATATCTAAACATAGTAAAAATTTACTTAATAGTATCAACAGTAATATAGGATTCTTTTCTTATTTTATGAAAGAAAAATATAGTCTAACTTCTATATAGTTATATATTTTTATCTTATCTCTATTCATTTAAAATAACAAACAAATGCAATTAAAATCATACATATCATGTTTTCCAAGTAATAGTATTTCCAAGGGTTTTAACATCTGCAAGAACTAATCAATATACAATTTTCTTATCTTTACACATACTTTATTTCTTCACTGGTTTTCTGTTTGATTTCATGTGTCAACTGTTTATTTCAGTAGTATCAAAACCTAATACATTGCAAACCCTAACTTTGTATACAAACATCATATTTCTATCTCAAAGACAAACTGTAGACATTATTCAAAGAATGATATCATTTATGACTTTTTAAACCATAGTCATTACTTTCCAGAACCATATTATCTTTTATATATGGTAAGTTACTATCTAAGAATCATATAACAGTTAGCCGAAAGCACAAATTACATACTCATGTTTAAACCTTAGCTTACAACCCTAGTATCTAAACTTATGCATTATCAAAATTATTTTGTCAATGATTTAATCTTGGATACAAACCCTAGTACAAGCCATAAAACATTTTGAACTTACATGTAAGATATCCTTTGTAAAAATCAAAACTAGAACATGGGGCATAACCCTTTCGAAAATATTTAACAGTCGAACTACCTCAACGATTTTTTGAATTATAGTTATCAACAACGAGAATGAAGTAGAGACATACTTTATGCAAACTATAAACCCTCATCCAAAGAAAAATATCATGGCTTGGCAAATCTTAACAATTATTTTACACAGTGATCTCAACAATTTTGTTTAAACATAACTTTCCATTGCAAGAAACGAACCCTGATTTACAGAGATAAATGAGCCCTCAGCTCTTAGTTCCATACTCAACAGAAACAACCAAAAACTCAACAGAGTTCACTTTCAGACTTGTTAAGGTTCTAAACAACACGCAGAAGCTCAATCATTTCAACAAAATTACTGTTTCATTTCAAGAGAAAATGAACCATAGTTTATAAGTACAAAGAGAACCCTTGGTTCTTGATTTCCATTTAAAACTATAACTGAAAATTACACTTTGAACCTGTCAAGGTTTCACAGTACACGGGACTTTCCCTCATCAACTAAAAACAATAAAATAGAATCGCGAAACAACGAAGACTGTACATGGTTTTTACCCTTAAGGCATCTAGCAGAACAAACGAAGGTTCGGAGTCTCTATCGACAACATAACCAGGCATAAAATAGCCAATAGATAACTTAAATTACCGAGAGGTTACCCTCTATACAATATAAAACAAAACAAGACAAGCTTAAAACCTTTCTTGCGGCCATCACTATTACAAGTCGAAGATTTCCATTTCTCGGCACACAAAAAACACATCAAGGTACCTACGAGGCATGTAAGAACCACTAGAGCTTACCAGAAATCCATAGTAGCTTTCCTTTCCAAAATTGTGGCATAGAAACCTTCCAGCGAAGAGAGCACCTGCCAAAGCACAATGCGAGTGGTCAAAAAATGTTAACACAATTTAGAATGCAAAATCTACGTTATCAACATTCGTTCATTTACTCACTTACTTACCCTGTAGAGTGTTATTCCAAAAATCAATGGCAGAACCAGAGGTCGGCTGCAATCTTTCATACACGCGGGAAAAACAAGAAGGCGTTACCACCATTCAAAGGAGCCAAAGGACAAACTACCAACTACTCTCAACAGCTAATGAATATCAACCCTTCATACTACGTCATCACGGCTCTATGGCACGAAGCCAAGCCTACAACATTTAAAATTTTCTCTCATAAGTCACAGGGTCGAAACCCTTGAAGAGCACCTCCTCTAAACCCTAAAAAATTTTTGCAGCCTGTCATCCTCATTACCACATAACAATGAAGGGCCGAGAAACTTGCTAACAATACATACAACACGGATTAGGGTTACACAAACCAACGACCAATATCTGGAGCGATCGACGGATAGAAATGAGCCAACAGTGCTACGTCAAAAGCCGAGCAACCTCACATTAATACCTCATTAAATTCCAACAACCACAGAGTTGCCAACCCTGCATGCCAAGGAATGATACGGTGTACAGCGTGGAGGAGAGGGGACAGGGCATCATTTCCAACTAGAACTCCCGACTACAATATTAACGTGGATGGACTATGTGGTATGACAGCCACCCATTCCACTATGGAGTGCATTTAAATCACAAACCATAACTCTGCCAACCTTCAATTAGAATTTAATACTTGTCATTTCATCACTTTAACGTTGAGACTTGGGCGATTACATTAACATGATATTAACACTTAGGATACGAGCTCATACTTACAGCATAGTTCAAACTGTCACTTAAGCCACGATCTTAATAAGGTTGTTTTAATCGTATTCATGATTTGTATAGGATAATATCCTATCATGCTAAGGGTATAGTTAGGATTTATTATAGCAAAGCACAATATTGCTTTTGTTTTTCATAGCATGGTATAATAAAAACCATATCATACTATATAGTAATATGTAGTGTATGTTTTATATAATTCCAAAGTTTAAATTGGTATCAAAACAATTGAATATTATGCCATGCATTATGTAAATAAATAGTAGCTATAAGATATATAGCTACTTCATTTCTATAGTTTGTATAGGACATAAGGTAGTCTAAGAATTGTAGACGCCAATTATAATGATAGTTCGAAAGTGCATTTTCCTATAAGTTCGTAATTGCATACTTAATAGATAGTAGTACTGTTGCATTAATATTACTGACAATAGTCTCATGACGATAAATGTAGCATCATAACAGAAATATTGGGTGACATGGATTTATTACATTAAGGAGCTTTGTAAGACAATACTTAAGCTAGGAGTAGAATCCTTGTATCCATACCTTCTGTTATTGATGTCGCAGGGAAGTATTAACATTTTACATTGACGATGAATTGATAAACATAAGTACTCTAAATTTTTATGCTGTCTTGTAGATTTCTTATTGCGGTCTGCACATGGAAACAAGATTCCAATGCCTTCGCTAAACGTAGCTAAGTAAGCTCCAGGGTGCCTCATAGGACCCCTTCTTCAACAAACAAACAAACTGTCAGCACTCCATTAAGAATATGAAAGCGGTACAAATAGTAACAACATGTAATAATAATAATAACCAAGAACTTAAACAAATTTGTAAAGTGTAGTCGTCTACATAATCATACAAAGATCTTTCGTTAAGAAGTCTAACATTCGCTTATATCTGAAGTAGCAATTACAACTATATTTATTTGAGAATTATAACATGTCATCGTCATTAAATTATCTTAGTTAAGATTTCGATTTAGTTTATATGTTCTGCATTAAATGACTTTGATAATTATTTGTATTATAATATTTTTTTTGGTATTTTCAGGATGTTACAATTTACCAAGCATTGGTGGTGCCAAACCAGTCCCATACCTAGTTTTTCCTCTCCATTTCCAAAGCCAGCACATCCATCTAGGTCATCAACCAAAGGAAGGAAACTGCACCATGACCATTTCTAGGTCAAGGCTCTACTATGGATCCATATGCATCTTAGGGTTTCTAGTCTGTCTCAGTACCCCACCTTACTGCTGACCCAATAGAGATTTTATACCTTCATCAATATCACCACACCTTTACACAACACAACCCTTCACACACATATCAACTCTTCATCCACACAAGGATGGCACTCCTTCTATGATGGAAACCAATGGTTCCCTCTAGGAACTCTATAGGTGACCTTCTTAACTATAGGATACCATGGCCCCACAATACCCACTCACACTACACAAGGATGATACCCATTTTCTACCACACAGCTCCTTGGGCCTATCCATCCCTTCTAGTGTCCTTTAGTGTGAGCGTAGAAAGGTTACCACTACCCATACAGTCCTCCTGAGTACCCTTCCTTCACTTTTCATCTTAGTGTGCAGCACCAAATCGCATCTGTGTAAGTTGACAACATAAGAAGGATAAGCAACTCATAAGTGTTGATGTTCTAAAATTGTAACCATATTTCATAACATTCACTATTAAGTATGGAAACACCAGGAATGCATCCATTCCCTTAGGGTGTAGTCAATATTGACAACCCAATCATAACTCATCACCAAAAAGGTGTGCACCCCTCTCTGATGTGAGCCATGTAGGCCCTAATCACACTTCAAGCAATCTGAATTGATAATGAAAACAATAAACATGTTTTGCATATTAACTCTAGTAATCAGACATGCATATTCTTAGCTAGGGTCACAAAATACTCATCCCTTTTCAAATGTATTCTCTCTTCATTTGCGAATAATGGGGGCTCCCTTCGTTGAGTCTACAGTCCTTTGGTTTTCCACCCCAATATTTTCACATTTCATAACCCACATATGCCTTCTTAGCATGATTTTACCATCTCACTCACATGGTTTTTGGACATTCAGTGTAGCTAAGATATTATAAAAATTTACAATGGCATTTCACTCGAAACCCATTTCCAAAGCATGGGATCCTTCCCATGGAGTTTGGCTTCTGCAAGCCATCACACATGGTCTTCTTGTAATGTGTCTTCTTGACACACTTCTAAAAAAACCAAACAGTCAGTTGCATTTAATAATAAACTCTAATTTGATCTTTCCATAACCAATCAATGGCATTAATAATTAAATTCAAACATGAATTTAAAATTCTGTATCCTACAGAAATTGATTTGTGTAACCATGAGGGCATCCTCATATTGTTTGGTTCTTGTAAGTGGTATCACTCTGTCCATTATGGTTTTACACTTTCTACCATACATGAACATCCACCTACAACATGTCCTGCTGACACAATTTTATATAAGCCAAATAGTCATTAACAATTATTAGCAAAATTTCAAATCTGAAATTTACAAATTTGTTCAATGCATAAATTAAATTTCACAACTATGAGAACCTTCTCATAACCCTTGGATTTTGCACATGTTACATCTTGGTCTTTAATATGGACTTATTATCATTGTCATACTCAATACATTTCTACCTGAAATCTGAAACTTTCAATCAGCCATTGAGTATCTATGCAAATAATATTTTCATTGCTACAATAGTCACTGAAGTGATCTCATAATTATAACACTCAATAATTCAAACACCTTCAGATGTTAACATTTTAAATACAATTAAATATACATATATATATATATATATATATATATATATATATATATATATATATGCATCATTATCATAATAAAATTGCAAGGTACAGTCACATCATTTATGCAATTTAAATGAAACTTTAGATACTCATTACTTCACAGCCCTAACATTTATACAACTCTTCGATTGCATAGAGCATTCTGGAAGTCCATCAATCCTAACTACCTTCTTCATGCACTTACTCTCCTTCATTCATAGTAGTTCATGAAATGATCCTAAATTTATCATCAATTCATCATCTCATCCATTATTTAGTTTTCAATAATACATACACCACAACCATGCATTCACAAAATGCATCTCAACATCTGCACCTACACCTATGCGTGCACATTCACATCACTCACATAATATTTTCACGTGCATTCACTAAATGCAACCACAAGATTTGTAAAATCTCTTAATGCATAATCACTCAATGCCACCTTGAACCGATTCATGAATACTATACTGTCATGTCATTCATCCTATCATAACAGGGCCATAAGTCCTTACTTGCTTTTGTTATTAAACTCCTACCAAACATACACAAATGGCATGATATAATTTAATATGAATGCATTGAGGTTTCTAAGCAACTATAGGGTGTAAGGATCCTTACCTTCACTCACCCACACCTCACCATACTCGGTAGGATGAAATTCACATTCACGCACTCAATACCACATGCAAACCAAGTCAACATAGTTTAAACATATTTGAAGGGATCTTACCAAATCCTCTTTCAACATTCATGAAATTAAGCAAAAATAAGAATTACCTCCATGGTTGTCATTAACATTGTTTGATGTTACCTGATCAGTTGGCCTCTTACCAAGGCTACACAGTCCTTTTCCAACCTTTTGATCATGAATCATTATTCCATCCTTCCCTCTCAAGGTTTGTTGGTCACATGCTATGATTTCTTTGCATTCACAGTCATGCTTCTATGGTCTGATTCCTACAACCATTATCAACAACATTAATTGTCATCAACCATAGGCAATACCATCAATGGCTACTGCATGTGTAACTTCACTACATTTACCCATATGCAACATCATATACGTGCACAAAAATTCTCACATGCACTGTGCAATGTTTATTAATATGTCATCTAGTGCATATTCATTTCATCTATCTAGTCTCTTGCATTTCCAACATCCCTATGCCATAATTTATATGCATGACAACTTCAGAATTATAAATACAATAGCAAGAGGGTAGTGGAGGGATTCTCCCTTCCAATTCCCATCTTAACAGGGAATTCCACTTCCACATCATAGCTGATCCAATTTCCTGGCCTCTTAACAAGCACACAAGGAACCATTAGCTATGATTTTCTCACAAAGCAACAATTCAATGCATATACTCATGTATAACATTCCTACTTTTTATTTTCCAAGCATACAATTGTTATGTTATGAACATAAATTAGCTTAAGGTGAGAAATTTCCCTCTTATATGTGAAATTTTAGGATTAGGATCACTCAATAGTAGTAGACCTCACAAATAATTCACTCAAGAAGTACAAAAAGAAGAAGAAGAAAATGGAGATTCAATGATCACTAATACACAAGAAATGACAAAAACTGTTGTATCATACATCAGCTGTGAGCTGGCACTCTGTAAAGTGAATAATAACTGAATACAATCAAATGGATTCGAATGCCTCTAAGGTCATTCGAATTCTCCTCAATGTGTGGCTTGGATAGCATTGGAGACATCATCCAAACTAGTGGAAGTAGTCACCATAGTCAAATAGTTAGTCAAATGAGTCTAGCTGAGTCTAACTGAGTGCATGGGCACTAATCTAGGGAAGGAGACTCCAATGTGGGTGTATGAGGAGCTGGCAGTAGTCAATATAGCTGATCTAGTCTCTCTGGAGATCTATATAAGTGGTTCAGTCAGTTAAACTAGCAATCAATCCCCAAAACAAGGAACATATCCACTAATCATGGAACTAACTGAAGTAACTCCTAAATAGGTGGAAGAAGGCACACTTGTACTCCAGTGATGAAAACAAGGGTGCATAAGTGGCTAGGAGGGATAAAACTAAGCAATATTAGACTCTCGGGGTTGAAATACTGAGGACTAGGTGCTGAGAGACTACCATATCGATGACTGGATGCATGCAAATGATTGGATGCATGAAAAATGCGTGCATACATGTAAAATACAAAAATGATGGTGAGAATATTCCAATAGCCCCCCACAATCCAAACTATGAGGAACAACTAAAATGGTAGGGCCCTGGTAAATAATACCAAAGGTCACTCCGTACAACAATCTAAATAAACAAAGTGAGGAAAGAGGGAAAACCCAGTGGGAAGAAAGCCCCCCCTGAAAATAGATTGTGGTAGGATGATCAATCATGTACATCACTCACCCCAAATGGTAAGTGAACTTCTTCACCAAAGAAATCTCTATCGGCAAGAAATGGATCAGTAATGTGAGAAGGATGAAACCTTCCATTCGGAAAATCAAATTTGGTCCTCCTTAGATCAAGTGGATCTCCAACAAGATATCGAACAGATTTAAGAGTAGTGTCTTCCATCTAGGAAGAGGAGGATCATCAGGTGAAAGATCATCAGGTTCTTGTGGATCTAGATCTCCCATTCGCTCATATTCATTGTCAGTTGCTAGCTCTTCAGGATCTTGTGGATCTGGATCTAGCAATTACTCTTCATCTTCTTCACTGTCATACTCTGATTCTGAACTGTCATGTGATGAAGGTTCTCTCTCTTGCTCATCATCACTTCCAAAATATGAATCTGAAATCTCATGTGATGAAGCTTTGCTCTCTTGCTCATCAAGGAATGATGGTGATATCTTCCTATTGAGAAGAAGTGGATCATGCTCCAAAAACATGTGCTTGAATTCTCCAATAATGGATGCAAGCGAATATGGAGGATTCCTGAACTTGCTCTTCCTACCAAGCATGGTGAGAAAAAATCCAAAAATTTGAAGATCATTATGGAGCATGTGATTCAAACCAATTGAGGAAAAATCAAATCCATGAATGTGTATGTAGTTCTTTGATATCTCCTTTCAACCAACATAGGTGAGATCATAACCAAATGAACTATGACATATTGGTGGTGTCTTGGACTTCAAAATCAGATCCAAGAATTATAGACGGTTTCTTATGATCTCCTTTGAACCAGCAGGGGTGATATCAAAACCAAAATCACAAGGATATGCATGAGACTTGAAACCAAGCAAATGATGGTGTCTTCCATAAGTTCCGTGAAGCTATGAAAACATGTGCCAATGACAAAATAGGAGTTTATAGGAATCATTTGATGAGGGAGGGTGAATGCATCACCTCCAAAATCTGATTTTACCTCCAAAATACTTAGTAGATCATCATCTTGCACATCATCAAGCTCATGGGAAGTAGAGATTTCAAAAGTCTCTTCAACTTCTAGAGTAGTAGATGACATATCTTGCTCATAATTTGAATTAGAAAATGGATCAACTTCATTAGTGGTGATGGACCATTTTGCAATAGTAGATCTTGATATCATGTCTTGAATTTCGACCTCATAATGAACAACTTCATCAGGGGATAGGATTCAGGCCGAATCATGAATAGAGAGAGCACTTAAGGCAATACTACTGGGCTTGCTCTCCAAATGGATAACATCATCATCTTCCTTCTTTCCGAATAATCTATCCAATCTTGTCCAGTTATCACTTGGATGTTCTGCATGATCAATGAGGTATTCCATATTGGGAAACATAGCAGTACATATTGTTGTTGAGGCTCTGTCACAATCATCTAGCCAATCTTCTTCCTCTTCATAGGAAGCTAAATATCTCTTAACACAAATACACATATCGAAAATACCATATCTCTTTAGGTATGGAATCATCTTGGGTTTCCATTCTTCATAGTTGTATGAAAAGAGAGAAGGAATTGCTTCCAGATCCATGGAAGTTGTTGTAGAATTCGAATCTACTGTTGATGTATATGTAACTTCGGAATGTATTTCACATATATGTATATTATATTCCTATAGAGATGGTATTATTCCTCTATAAGGAAGTGTCGTCATTTATATTGTAAGTGTCGTAACTTATACTTGATGGGTTATTAGACAACCTTGTTTGGGGTCGGCCCTGTATAAGTCATGTGGGTCAAAGGGTTATTAGACCACCCTATTGGGGGTCGGCCATGTGGGTCAAAGGGTTATTAGACCACCCTATTGGGGGTCGGCCCACTCAGCATTATGTTTTGTGGTAAAGTTCGAGCCTACATGAGTTAGGTAAAAAGGCAAGTCAAGTCAAGTATAAATAGAGTGCGGGAGGCACTCTATTTACTCACTCACTTCTCACACATGCACTCAAGGAGGAGTGGCGCACTTATGGAGGAGGAGGATCTGCTGCTAGGTTGTGTCTATCTCTTATGGTTGGTTGTATCATTGCTCTATCTATCTCTGAGGAAGTTATTGGGGTTTTTCACCTTTATGGTTTTCCCCAAGTAAATCTTTGTGTCTCTTGTGTGTTTGCATTATTGTCTCCATGATTGATATGATGTAGATATGCTGTACATGTTGTTCTCTCAGTTAAGATCCTAGATCATATTGAAGTAAATTCAGAAAATTTAACATGGTATCAGAGCTAGCCTGAAAGAAGGCATGATATGGCATGTATGACACTTGTTGCACTTACGATGCTAGGGCTTGATATAGCAAAAACCAGTCATCGTAGCACTTTCGCTATAAATCCGTTTTGGAGAAGTTTTCGAATCTGAAATTGTTACAAGACGAAGCTAAGATCTCCCGGTATCTTGTGTCCAAAGGACAACCTCTAATTCGTTGTACTTTGTGATTTATGATCTGTACAATATAGGGTTTCTGCCTCTTCCAGATCCGAGTCAAAATCAGGTGACCTTGGGAAAAAGGTCATATCTTGGGCTAGGAAGCTCCAAATGAAATTTCGTAAAAAGTGACAGGTAGTACACAGTCTGCACTATCTCAGAAAACGTTTTCAGAGGCCGAAGTTGAAACAGTGACACGTGGAACGCCGTACAATTTCGCTCTCCTGTATTATCCCATAAATAGGTCACGTTCCGACATTTGGCATAACTCTCTCTCAGAGAGTCCAATTGAGGTCAGACCTGTCAGGATGGAAAGGTAACAGGCCGAGATATCTCAGAAAACGTTTTCAAAGGCCTAAGTTAAATCAGTGACACGTGGCACGCCGTACAAGTTCGCTCTCCTGTATTATCCCATAAACAGGTCACGTTGCGACATTTGGCATAACTCTCTCTCAGAGAGTCCAATTGAGGTCAGACCTGTCAGGATGGAAAGATAACAGGTCAGGATATCTCAAGAAACTTTTTCAGACCCTGTGGATCAAAAATTTTGGAGTTACACCAGAAACAATCAGGTACATATTTCTGTCAAAACAGAATTTTTTTTGGTACCTTCATTCATGGCTTCCGGAATTTAGGGCTTTGGAGAAAGTTGGAATTTTTGTAATCGGAGACCACGGCTGGATGCTACTCATCAAAATAGAAATTTAGAGACCAAGATCAAAATTTTTGGTTGGGCAGAAGGCCGGGCTTGATTAGACCCTAGTTCGGGACTTTGATCAGAAAAGTGGAAAATTAGGGCTTCTGTAAAAATGGGAATTTTTGAAATCTGTGACCACGGCTGGAAGCTCCTCAGAAAAATAGAAGCTTAGAGCTTTGGATCAAACATTTTGATGGGGAAAAAGAGTGGGCTTCATCAAACCCCAGTTCAGGGTCACGTCCAGTGAATCCGGAAGTTTCAAAGGCAAAATTGAGGAGTGAAACTTTGCAGTTTTCAAATTCTGAATATACCAGTTTGATCAGTTCATCAAGGCACATATTCCTATCCTATCGGAAGGTTTAAATTCAAAGTTTGAATTTTTGGGGTTTCTCTGACAAACCCATATCCAGCTCAAGGTCCAGTTCTTGCAAATCAAGTGGATTGGGTTAATCCTAGAAGAAGATGGATTGATCACCTGCATAAGTGAAAGAAGTTCCTGTCTCAGAGGGAGATGAGGATAAGGCCTTACATAAGAAGATTACAAGCGATCTCGACAGGTATGACTCATCGAGGTATGTTTCGATATTTGTCCATGATTAAGTTTATGGTATGTTTGTCTTCATGTTATTACGGTTAGTACAATTTTGATTTTAGATTTGTCGTATCACCTTAACAAAATTATGAATGCATGATAGAAGATATTCATTGGTTAGGGTGTTGACACTTATGATTGTACTAATGCATTATGGTGTTGTATGAGGTTTATGTTGTCTACTAAAATGAAAGGTACACCAAGAAAGACAAATCATGTTCTAGTTCAAGAACATATGATCATGATGACATGAGGATAAAGACTCATCCATTGTCATGGATCTCATAGAAGATCCATTTACGAGGTATGTATAACTTTGTTTTATAATGGCTAACCTATGAGATATACAGGTTACTAGCACAAGTCATTGAAGAAGAACAAGAAGACATCATGTGAGTATGTTAGACATAACTAACTAGCATGCTAATCCAGGTATGTTTTTCCTATATCAAGATAGATTCCTACCTTGGGTTAGGATCTTATACTATTGTGTTGTTGATAATGATTATTCATGATGGTATAGGTTTGAATAATAACAGGTTTTATGCACATTATATCTCTTATCTTAATTGATGATTCAACTAACGCGAAGATTCATAGGTTTGAGTAATTATAGGTTTAGACATGTTATGCTTCTTATGATTTGACTAACCATAAGAATCCTACATAAACCTTGAATGCTAATGCTTATTATTTCTGTTTGAAATGATCATGACTATACATGATTGAGATTATTGTGTTTTAATAGTATACTAATGAATGTATGATTTTATATGAGATCACAAGGATAACACATTCATGATACTAATAAGCATGCATAGGGACCAAGGATGAATATGAGATTCAAGAACAGGTAATCCAGGAAGCAAAGATCAAGAGGGAGTACATTCCAGTGGTTTATGCAAGGATGCAGATATTCAGAGGGAGTTGACCATCTCTCTACATCCCACAACAGAAAGGTGTAGAAGAAGCTACTTCAGATTAGGACTCCAGCAGCTCCTGCAAGGAAGCGAAGACTCAGAGGGAGTCCACCCAACGAACAAACAAAGATAAGTATTTGAATTGTCATTTCTTAAATAATACTGTTCAATAATGTATATACTGATGTTCCTAGAATTAGGTTGTGTATTATGCATATTAGAATAATTGCATTGATGAACAGCATACTCCTAATATGCATGGGTAAGTGGCCTATGGCACTGTACAACATTCCATTGCTACTTATCTAGAATGAAACCTCTTTGCTGACATGTTGAGAGTTGTGCACACTCTTAACAATGTTCTGGTAGAGATTGGAAGGCATCTAGAAAGTTACGGAATATGGATAAATGTTGTATTGAAGCATTGGCTAAGATAATTGCATGACTGTATGACATATTTCTTTATGTGTAAGAATTTGTTCTGAAAATTATGAGATGTTTCTAATCATGAAATTTAACCTGTTTTGTAGGAAAGACTGTATATCTTCACCTACAAAAGGACTACAACATTTGTTCCAGCAACAAAGATATCTATTGAAGATATTGAAGTTCCCAGGATCTGGGATGAAGAAATGGAATGCCATGATCCGTCGATCATGAAGAATGATGTTTGGGATGCGATCCCAAGAGCTAAAGGGAAGTCTGTTGTGACTTCCAAATAGAACTATCAGATCAAGCATGTTGCAGATGGCAGCATTGAGAAATACAAAAGTGATGAAATAGAAGATGCACCAGATAGATTTCAAGATAGCATGGTGTAGTTATATATGTGTGCAGAACTTGATATGGTAGGATAGACAGCTTTCTATCCAGTTTGAACATTACCAAGAGTAAAGCAGAAGGCTATCCAGTGATACTACTTTTGTATGCAGATAACCTGTTTGTTACAGGTAAAGATAGATTGATTGCCGACACGCAGCGGAAGCTTTCTGCCAAGTTCGAGATGAAGAACTTGGGGATGATGCACTTTTTGTTTTTTTGGCATGAAGGTGTGGTAGAGTGGTGGAATCTTCCTTGGACAAGGGAAGTATGCAATAGAGATCCTGAAGAGGTTCGGGATGATGGACTGCAAGGTTATGGCCACACCTATGGCATTGAATCTAAAGCTTCTATGTGATGCTTCATCTGAGCCGATTGATGTCTCTGTGTATGATTGGGTCCTTGATGTACCTGACGAACACGAGACCAGACATTTGCTTTGCTGTGAACACATTGAGCCAGTTCCTGACGGATCCGAGGAGTGTTCACCTGGTTGCTGTAAAGCATGTTCTGAGGTACCTGAAGGGTACAGTGGATTATGGGCTCAGATATGAGGCGAATCAAAAGTTTAACCTGCAGGGTTATGTTGATTCAGATTGGGTTGGCAGTGCTGCAGACAGGAAGAGCACATCTGGGTGTTGCTTCAGTATGGGATCAGGTGTGATCTCTTGATTTAGCAGGAAGCAGTCCTGTGTAGCACTGAATACAGTTGAGGCAGAGTATGTTGCAGCCTGTTCAGCTAGTTGTGAGGCAGTATGGCTACGGAAGCTACTGTCCGAGTTATTTGATCTCCCGTTGGAGGCTACTGGTATCTTCTGTGATAACCAGAGTTGTGTGAAGCTGTCCGAGAACCCAGTGTTTCATGACAGGTCGAAACACATAGAGATCAAATATCACTATATCAGGGATATGGTGCAAAGAGGAGCTATGAAGCTCCTGTATGTTGCGATGGACGAGCAGATTGCAGATGTGCTGACGAAGCCACTATCCAGAGTGAAGTTCGAGTACTTCAGAGAGAGGCTCAACGTTCTTCAGATCGAGGACACTTCGAGAAATAAGTGATGGACACATTTGCTAAAGCCATTCCAAGCATGTTGGAAGGAGGATCCTTCACATGGCTGTGGATGTAAGTGCTGGATGATGAGCATTAGGATGATGTTCTGGTTTCTGCTTGATATGATCAGTTGGATCATTTTTATGTATGTATGTACGCATCATGTTGGATGCTGGATATGATCAGTTGGATCATTTTTATGTATGTATGTACGCATCATGTTGGATGCTGGATATGATCAGTTGGATCATTTGTGTATGTATGCATCATGTTGGATGCTGGATATGATCAGTTGGATCATGTGTACGTATTTTGTATATGCATCATGTTGGATGCTTGGACCATGTATCTGTATATGTATCAGGTGGATACATTGTATGATCAGGTGGATCATGTATGGTGATATGTATCATGTATTTGTATTTGTATCAGGTGGATACATTGATGATCAGGAGGATCATGTATGATGATATGTATCAGGTAGATACTTGGCATGCAGCAGGATGTTGCAGTGATGATCAGGATGATCATAGATGACGAGCTTCAGGATGTTGCTCCAGTTGACATGCAACAGGACGTTGCAGTGATGATGATCAGGATGATCATGGATACATCAGGATGATGTATGGTGAGTATCAGGTTGATACTCTGTGGCCGTGGATCAGGTTGTGCATATGAGCATGTAATCCGGTGCCCTGGGAGATTTGCAGATGGTCTTTCGAGGTTTTGCCTATGGCATGTAATTCGGTGCCCTGGGACATCTGGCAAATGCTCTTTCGAGGTTTTGCTCTGGGAGGACATGTAATTCGGTGCCCTGAGAGATCTGCAGATAGTCTTTCGAGGTTTTGCCTATGGCATGTAATTCGGTTCCCTGGGATATCTGGCAGATGCTCTTTCGAGGTTTTGTCCTATGGCATGTAATTCGGTTCCTTGGGAGATCCGATAGGTTGGGCTGTGTGCCCGTAATCAGTCCTGGGATGCTCTTTCGAGGTTTTTCCATGACCACATGTAATTCGTTGCCCTGGGAGATCCTATAGGTAGAGCTGTGTGCTCGTAACAGCCTGGGATGCTCTTGCGAGGTTTTGTGGTGGACCACATGTAATTTGTGCCCTGGGAGATTTCATGTCGGAGTTGTGTACCCGTAACATCCTGAGATGCTCTTTCGAGGTTTTGTGGTGGGGTCACATGTAATAGCGCCCTGGGAGATCCTACAGGTCGGAGTTGTGTACCCGTAACATCCTGGGATGCTCTTTCGAGGTTTTGTGATGCACGTAATAAGTCCTGAGGATTCCACAGTATGGCCAGTGATGACGAAGACCTGCAGGTGGTGGGCCTACATCCAGTATGAAAAAGGACTGGCTCTGTAGAACTTCCTATGACGAGTAGATTCAGAGATTGATTGAGATAGCAGCAGCAGTGGCGATGATGATGATGACTCGATGACGATTATCCAGTGACGATGATCCAGAGAAGATGACTTGTGCTAGAAGAATTTTGCTGAGAAATACATTCCTAGTTAAGAGGGAGTGTTGATGTATATGTAACTTCGGAATGTATTTCACATATATGTATATTATATTCCTATAGAGATGGTATTATTCCTCTATAAGGAAGTGTCGTCATTTATATTGTAAGTGTCGTAACTTATACTTGATGGGTTATTAGACCACCTTGTTTGGGGTCGGCCCTGTATAAGTCATGTGGGTCAAAGGGTTATTAGACCACCCTATTGGGGGTCGGCCCACTCAGCATTATGTTTTGTGGTAAAGTTCGAGCCTACATGAGTTAGGTAAAAAGGCAAGTCAAGTCAAGTATAAATAGAGTGCGGGAGGCACTCTATTTACTCACTCACTTCTCACACATGCACTCAAGGAGGAGTGGCGCACTTATGGAGGAGGAGGATCTGCTGCTAGGTTGTGTCTATCTCTTATGGTTGGTTGTATCATTGCTCTATCTATCTCTGAGGAAGTTATTGGGGTTTTTCACCTTTATGGTTTTCCCCAAGTAAATCTTTGTGTCTCTTGTGTGTTTGCATTATTGTCTCCATGATTGATATGATGTAGATATGCTGTACATGTTGTTCTCTCAGTTAAGATCCTAGATCATATTGAAGTAAATTCAGAAAATTTAACATCTACTACTGCAACTGCAGAAAACTGTTGCAATTGCAGAAGAGATCAAAACTGCTACAACTGCAGGACACTTCTGCAACTGCAGAAAAATTCAAAACTGCTACAACTGTAGGAAACTATTGCAACTGTAGAGAAATTCGAATAACTTGCAAAAACAATGGAGATCCATAGTAGTTGCTTATTTCGAATTTGTTGAAGATGGATTCGAATGATGGAGATAACCTGCAAAACAATGAGAATTGTAAATGGATATATGCTACAATTCGAATTGAACACTGCCTTAGGACACTGAGAACATGTGACTAAGTCCTTCACACTTGGCTAGACTTCACTAGATTGATCCAGTGAATTCAAGGAAATAGCACCAGGATTTGTTGTGGAAACACAAAGGCTTCTGGTGCTCAATGAAAGATAGCTGCTCAAGGAATTGCTGCAGCTACTGCAACTGTTGTTGTTGCAATTCGAATAGCTGTTGTCAGCTCTGATACCGTGTGATGATTTAGGATTAGGATCACTCAACAGTAGTAGACCTCACTAATAATTCACTCAAGAAGTGGAGAAAGAAGAAGAAGAAAAATGGAGATTCAATGATCACTCATACACAATAAATGACAAAAATTGTTGTATCATACATCGGTTGTGAGCTGGCACTCTATAAAGTGAATACTAACTTAGTACAATCAAATGGATTTGAATACCTCTAAGGTCATTTGAATTCTCCTCAATGTGTGGCTTGGATAGCATTGGAGACATCATCCAAACCAGTGGCAGTAGTCACAATAGTCAAATATTCAGTCAAATGAGTCTAACTGAGTGCATGGGCACTGATCTAGGGAAGGACACTATAATGTGGGCGCATGAGGAGCTGTTAGTAGTCAGTATATCCGATCTAGTCTCTCTGGAGATCTATCTAAGTGGTTCAGTCAGTTAAACTAGCAATCAATCCCCAAAACAAGGAACATATTCACTAATAATGGAACTAGCCGAAGTAACTCCTTAACAGGTGGAACAAGGAACACTTGTACTCTAGTGAATAAAACAAGGGTGCATCAGTGGCTTAGAGGGATAAAAATGAGCAGAAACAGGCTCCTAGGGCTAAAATACTGAGGACTAGGTCCTGGGAGACTACCATACTGATGACTACATGCATGTAGATGACTTGATGGATGCAAAATGCATGTAGGGATGCAAATACAAAAATGATGGTGATAATATTCCAACATTATCAACATTTACTTACTTCTAGAATTGCTCTCAGAAATTATGGCTATGTTCAAGTTGACCTTTCTTAACTTCCCTGCACTTATGAGAACTGCAGTTGATTCCATTCTAACTCGATCAGGAGTCTTTTCAAGGTCCCTTATATACCCTTGCACCTCATTCAAATATGATACTTTCTCCCCTTTCTCATGGAAATATTTCCACAATTCTGAACCACATACCTGATTCACATATGGGATGCCTCATTACATTCTAAAAAATACACAAACTAATTTCCATGCATGATGGAGACAATCCATATTGACAATTTCTGTCAGCCACAAAATTCTCTCACAATCAATGACTGTCTTCGGGGGAGGACGGGGGTCAAGGGGGCTTTCCCCCTTGTGGCTTCCCAATTTTATTTTATAAATCATTCGATTTCACGCAATCTGGCGCATAAGATCAACTGCAATTTTTCGATTTTGGGCACCCAGAAATCAGCTGCAAAAAACACTGCTTTTCCCCTGGTCCGTACCCTTCAGATGCCACCTACCAATCTATTGGCGCGTTCTACAAAATGATTATAGAGCAACAGTTCAAATTGATGTGTAGGTTAAGATCAATGGCGGAGGTACATTTTGCAAGAGGAAGAAGTGAGGAATATAACACATTCCCAATCACCGAGATAACCGTTGAGATGTGGTTAAATAGGGGACAAGATCAATGATGGTTGATCGATTAGAGGCATATCAATGACTCACATCCATTTCGCGCCAGAGTAAAGTGATAAGCGGTTGCGAAATCCTAAACCGCCATCCACATGTCAACATCACATGATTTCGCAAGTTGGTAGGGTGGTAAGGGAAACCACCTCCCACCACTGCAAAACCACCTTCACGCTTCCTCCTTTACAGTTAAATGGTGGGAAAGATAAATAGTTCATATTGAAGCAGCATATGAGATCTACGGTGGAGCTAGGTTCCGCTGGAAAAAGAAGTGCATAATATAACACCGTGAAGTGACCGTTGGAGTACAATTAAACCGTGGAAAAGATCAATGGTCGTTGACCGGGTGGTGAAAAGATCAACAACCCACATCCTTATTGCATCGCCAACATGTGCACTAGGAGGGATTTACGGGTGGTTTTGAAATCCTAAACCACTCTCCATGTGTCGACTCCATATGATTTCACAAGTTGGGAGAGTGGTAAGGAAAACCACGTTCTCCCATTGCGAAACCGCTTTCGTTCCATCCTCCCATAAGGTTACCTACGCACCCAAGTTGATGTGGCTGGTCCACATCACATCCTCTTCCCATGCCACTCCTCCATGTCGGACGTCCTGCCCATGTGGATCCTACATGTCACCCTCCCACTTAGCACGGGTGGGGCCCAACCAAATTTTCCCCAATTTCAAATTTTTGGGTTTTGTGAAGGTCTTTCATTGGTCAATGATGGGAACAAAAAATTCTAAACAACTCGAGCTCACTCCCGTCTCCTTCACTTTCATTAACAGAAATGGATTTTTAATGTATTTCCTCTGATTTTTGCCTATAGCTTGTGATCTATGGCCCATGCAGCTCTGATATTGCAACCGAGAGCTCTAATACCACTCTGTAACGTCCCCCTCACCCAATCCGGTCATCGGGAGAGGATGTTGGCCAAAATGGGGTTCTAATAATTCACCCCAATGCATAATAAGATTTTGCATTAAACATAATGCGTGCATAAATGTAATAAGCATGCACAACGGAATTAAATTCTATCCACACACATTTAGCATGCAAATACACAAGCATAACCATCACAGGAATGAAATAAAAACACTTCCGAATCAAATACATCATAATACTTATCTTTATTCAAGGCAGATCCAAACAACTAGTCGTGTAAGAGCGATTTTCCACCCAACCATAGGCACTCCGTCCAGTATATACTCTTTCTGCTTGGAGGCCACCCTCAAACTGGGCTATGAGTCCACCAGGGCGAAGAGGACGCCTACAGGTTTCTATATCCCCTTCTAGGAATGCAACTCTGTCTTCTAATTCAAATTTATGGGTTAAGCATACAGTCTAGTAATGGACATGAACAACCATGGTAACTCTAGGTAGTCCAACAACTTGCATGAGAGAATGATAATGGAATAATGATAAAAATAGCATTGAATCCAAGTATATGAGATGAGGGTGAAAATATAGCCGACATGGCTTCTGACCATAGAAGAAATAGGACAACTGACAATTGACATAACTGTCACAATCCCCATTCTCAATAACAACATGAAGTGACTTTTCCCACCAACTTCACATGTACAATAACTGATTGGAAAATGGTCAAAAAAGGAGATAATTGGCTTATTCTCATCACGTGATAGAATCTAGGGTGAGTTCTAAGGTCGACACATGGCAGCATAGGATTGGGTTTCCCATAATCCCCCTTCCTCTTCCCCTCTAGTGGAATCATTGTTGATGTATTTGTAACTTCGGAATATATTCACTTGTATATTACATTTGTATTTTATTGTATATCCAACAGAGATATATTATTCCTCTGATTGGAAGTGTCATCATTTGTATTTGCAAGTGTCGCAAGTTACATTGTAAGTGTCGTCATTTGTATTAATGGGTTATTAGACTACCAGTGTGGGGTTGGCCCTAGTTAGGTCATGTGGTTGGGTTATTAGGCTTCCTTAGGAAGTCGGCCCTGTTGGTTTATTGGTAGGTCAAGTCAATATATAAATAAAGGGTGTGCCTCTCTCATTCTATTCATTCACTCACTTCTCAAGCTCTCATAGCTAAGAGAGAAAGTGGCACACAAGTGGAGGAGGAGGAGTATCTGCTAGAGACATCTCTTTGTGTTTGATCATTGTGATCTTGGTTTATGGCTTATCTTATCTCTGAGTTAGTTGCGGGGTTTTTCATCTTCTTGGTTTTCCCCAAGGAAACTCTGTGTCTCTTGTTTGATTTTGTTATTGTGTATATGATTGATATGCTGTAGATATGTTGTACATGTTATTCTCTTAGTGATCCTGAATGATAATGGAATGAAATTATCAAAAAAATTAACATGGTATCAGAGCTAACCTAAGAAGAAGTCACTTTGCATCTACGAAAGTTAGGGTTTCTTAATTTTTGGGTTCCTCTCCACGGATCATCAAAGTTAGGAGGCTATATTGACTCTCCTAGCAAGGGCACATCTTTCTGTCGAGACAGAATTCAATTCTGAGCATTTTCAGTTTTGACCTAATCTCTGCTGCAGGAAATTAGGGCTTCGGAGAAAGTTGGAATTTTTGGAATCCAAAACCATGGCTGGATGCCCCTCATGAAAAACATAGTTTAGAGATCAAGATCAAACTTTTTGGTTGGGTAGAAGGCCAGGCTTGATCAAACCCTAGTTCAGGATTTTGACCGGAAGAGTGGAAATTTAGGGTTTCTGTAAAAGTGGAAATTTTAGGAATTTGTGACCACGACTGGAAGCTCCTTAGAAAAATCAAAGTTTAGAGCTCAAGATAGAACCTTTTGGCTAGGTAGAACCCCAGGAAATATCAAACCCTAGTTCGAGATCCTATCGAGGAAATTCAGAAATTTGAAAGGCAATTTTGAGGGGTCAAATTTTGCAATTTTCAAATTTGGAGTATACCAGCTTGACCAGCTCAGCAAGGCACATCTTTCTATCCTTTTAGAAGTTTGAAATTCAAATTTTGAATTTTTAGGGTTTCTCTGACAAACCCTAATTCATCTCAAGATCTAGTTTTCAACAAATCAAGTGGTAAGACCTAATAACTTTTCTATTTCCATTTGAAGTACTCTTTAAGATGTCTCACCACACCAAGCTTGAGGATAAGCTTGAAGGGGCTGATAATTTCCAAGCCTAGAAGTAAAGGATTGGGTTAATCCTAGAAGAGAATGAGTTGGACACTTACATAAGTGAAGAGGTTCCAGTTCCAGAGGGAGAAGAGGCTAAGGCCTTACACAAGAAGAACTTGGTCAAAGCCAAGAGAATCATTGTTGATTCTATTATGGACCATCTCATACCCCATGTGTCTTCCCTAAAGACACCTAAGGAGATGTTTGACTCTTTGACTAAGTTGTTTGAAGTAAAGAACATAAATTGGAAGATGACTCTGCAGAACCAATTGAAAGGGGTAAAGATCCACAATGGAAATACCATACAATCCTACTTCTCCAAGGTCTATCAAATCAAGGAACAATTTGAAGCTATGGATGAAGTAGTGGAGAATGGAGAAATTGTCATAACCACATTGAATAACCTACCTAGGTCATGGGACTCCTTCATCCAAGGAATCTGTGCAAGAAAGAAATTAATCTCTTTCAGTAGACTTTGGGAGGAATGTTCACAAGAAGAATCTAGGATTGTGGCTCGAGAAGAAAAGATGGGAAGTGAAGATCAAGCCCTCACAGCACACACTAAAGGAACAATCACAACAACAACAACAAGAGCAACAAGAAAAGATATCATGCTCATGCTGCTGAGGATGATAAACCTCCCAAGAAGAAGAATAGGGCAAAAAGTGAAGAGTCTTCAAGTGAGGAAGAATATGTATTGATCTCTGCTCTCACATGTACTATCTCTCATGGATGTGATGATTGGCTTATTGATAGTGGGGCTTCCAAAATGGGTTTAAAGAATCCTTTGTAGACCTATCTAAACATGAGTCACCTCATAAGGTGAAACTTGGGGAGGACTATCAATATCCCATAAAAGGAAGTGGTGAAGCCTCCTACAAACTAGACTCTCGGAAGTCTTTGAAGATGAAAGATGTTCTATATGTACCTGGGCTCAAGAAGAATCTTCTCTCCATATCATCTTTGGCTGAAAAGGGAATGAGAGTTTCATTTGTGGATGGCCAAGTACTCATGTGGCCTAAAGGTAAGACCATAGATGATGCGGTAGTGATTGGAGAACAAGAGGGAGGACTATACAAATTGAAGGGACAACCTGAACATGCCATGGTACATGAATCCATGGAGCCAAGTGAACTTTGGCATAGAAGGCTTGCACATGTTCACTATAGAGCACTACCAATTGCAAGCAAAGTAGTAGAAGGTATTCTTGAAATCTAGTCAAAGCATGAAGGTGTTTGCAAAGAATGTGCAAAAAGGAAAGAACACAAAGAAGGCATTTCCAAGCAGTGAAAGCAAGAGAAATCTTGGAAATTATCCACTCTGATTTATGTGGTTCGATGTCATCCAGTTCTCTAAGTGGGTATGTATATTATGTGTCTTTCATTGATGATTTCTCTAGGAAGACTTGGATTTATTTCATGAAGAACAAAGATGATGTATTCAACAAATTCAAGGAATTCAAAGCCTTGATAGAAAACCACACTGAAAAGAAGATCAAGACCTTTAGATCTGACAATGGTGGAGAATTCACTTCAAAAGACATCAAGAAGTTATGCAGTGATTCAGGGATTAAGAGGGAGTTGACTACTCCTTACAATTCAAAATAGAAAGGAGTACAAGAAGCTACTTCAGAGTCGGACACCAGCAGCTCCTGCAAGAAAGCGAAGATTGAGAGGGAGTCCACCCAACAAACAACAAAGATAAGTATTTGAATTGTCATTTCTTATTGCTTAAATAGTATTGTTCAATTATGTATTTACTTATGTTCCTAGACTTAGGTTGTGTATTATGCATATTAGAATAATTCCATTAATGAACAGTATACTACTAATATGCATGTAATGGGTAAGTGGCCTATGGTATTGTACAACATTCCATTGCTACTTATCTAGAATGAAACCTCTTTGCTAACATGTTGGGAGTTGTGAACACTCTTAACAAATGTTCTGGTAGAGATGGAAGGAATCTAGAAAGTTACCGTGTGAATACAGGATATGGATAAATGTTGTATTGAAGCATTGGCTAAGATAGTTGCATGACTGTATGACATATGTTTTTATGTGTAAGATTTTGTTATGAAAACTATGAGAAGTTTCTAATCATGCAATTGAATTTGACTTGTAGGAAATATCGTGTACTATCACCTACAAAAAGAAGGACTACAACATTTGTTCTAGCAACGAAGTTCAAGAAAATTATCTATTGAAGATATTGAAGAATCTGAAGTTCCCAGGATCCAGGATGCAGTAATGGAAGGATGCCATGATCGAGGAGTACCAGTCAATCATGAACAATGATGTCTGGGATGTGGTCCCGAGATCATAAGGGAAGTTTGTTGTGACTTCCAATTGGATTTATAAGATCAAGCATGTTGCAGATGGTAGCATAGAGAAATACAAGGCGAGGTTTGTAGCTCGTGGCTTCTCCTAGAAAGAGGGGATAGATTATGAAGAGACTCTTGCTCTTGTAGCCAGACATACTTTCATCAGAATAGTACTTTCCCTGGCTACAGTGATGAAATGGAAGATACACCAGATGGATGTCAAGACAACTTTCTTGAATGGTGTAGTCAAAGAGGAAGTGTATGTGGAGAAGCCACTCGGTTTTGAGACACATGACAGGGAGTCCTATGTGTGCAGATTGAAGAAATCCTTGTATGGATTGAAGAAATCTCCTAGGACTTGGTATGGTAGGATAGACAACTTTCTATCTAGTTTTGGATTTACCAAGAGTAAAACAGATTCCAACCTTTACTACAAGGTTGAGGAAGGAAATCTAGTGATACTACTACTGTATGTGGATGACCTATTCGTTACAGGTGAGGATAGATTGATTGCCGATACGAAGAGGAAGCTTTCTACCAAGTTCGAGATGAAGGACTTGCGGATGATGCACTATTTTCTAGGCATGGAGGTGTGGCAGAGTGCAGATGGAATCTTCCTTGGACAAGGGAATTATGCAGTAGAGATCCTGAAGCGGTTCGAGATGATGGACTGCAAGGCCATGGCCACACCTATGGTATCGAACCTGAAGCTATTGTATGATGCTTCATTTGAGCCAGTTGATGTCACGATGTATCATTAGATGATTGGGTCCTCGATGTACTTGATGAACACAAAACCATATATTTGCTTTGCAGTGAACACATTGATCCAGTTCCTGACAGATCCAAGAGGTGTTCACTTGGTTGCTGTAAAGCATATTTTGAGGTACTTGAAGGGTACGATTGATTATGGGCTCAAGTATGATGCGAATCAAAAGTTTAACCTACAGGGTTATGTTGATTCAGATTGGGCTGGCAGTGTTGTAGATAGGAAGAGCACTTTAGGGTGTTGCTTCAGTATGGGATAGGGTGTGATCTCTTGGTGTAGCAGGAAGCAGTCCTGTGTAGCACTGAGTACAGCCGAGGCAGAGTATGTCACAACTTGTTTGACTAGTTGTGAGGTAGTATGGCTTAGGAAGCTACTGTCTAAGTTATTTGATCTCCCGTTGGATGCTACCTATATCTATTGTAACAACCAGAGTTGTGTGAACTTGTCATAGAACCCGGTGTTCCATGATAGGTCGAAGCACATCGAGATAAAATATCACTATATCAGGGATATGGTGTAGAGAGGAGTAGTGAAGCTTCTGTAGGTTGCGAAAGATGAGCAGGTTGCAGATGTGTTGTTGAAACCACTAGCCAGAGTGAAGTTTGAGTACTTTAGAGAGAGGCTTGGTGTTCTTCAGATTGAAGATACTTTGAGGAAGAAGTGATGGGACACATTTGCAGAAGCCATTCCAAGCATGGTGATAGGAGGATCCTTCCCATGGCTGTGGATGTAAGCGCTATGTGATAAGCATCAGGATGATGCTCCAGTTACTGCTATGTATGATGATCAGGATGATCATGTATGAGGATATGCATCAGGTGGATGCTTTGTATGATCAGTTTGATTATATGGTTATCATGAGTATCAAGACGATGCTCTAGATGATATGCATTAGGATGATGCTATGACAATGATTAGGATGATCATGCGATGATGACATGCATCAGGACGATGCTGTGACGATGATAAGTTTGATCATGTGATGATGTGCAACAGGATGATGTACAATATGATGATGATTAGTATGGTCATGAGTAGCAGGATGATACTCCGTGGCCGTGGACAGGTTGTGCAGATAAGCATATAATCTTGCCCTGGGAGATTTGTAGATACTCTTGCGAGGTTTTTCCGATGGCATGTAATAGTTCCCTGGGAGATTTGGAAAATGCCCTTTTAAGGTTTTTCTTTGGGAGGACATATAATATTTGAGATCTGAAAGGTTGAGTAGTACGCTCGTAATTAGTCCTGGGATGCTCTTTCAAGGTTTTGTCCTATGGCATATAATATTTCCCTGGGAGATCCAATAGCTTGAGCAGTATGCTCGTAATCAGTCTTGGGATGCTCTTTCGAGGTTTTTCCATGATCACATGTAATATTTCCCTGGGAGATCCGATAGGTTGAGCAATACGCTCGTAAACAGTCCTGGGATGCTCTTTCAAGGTTTTGTGGTGACCACATGTAATATTTCATTGGGAGATCCGATAGGTTGAGCAGTACGCTCGTAATCAGTCTCGGGATGCTCTTTCGAGGTTTTGTGGTGGTCACATATAATATTGCCTTGGGATATCCGATAGGTTGAGCAGTAAGCTTGTAATCAGTCCTGGGATGCTCTTTCAAGGTTTTGTGACACACGTAATAAGTCCCAAGGATTCCACAATATGGCTAGTGATGATGAAGACCTACAGGAGGCTAGGCCTACATCCAGCATGAAAAAGGGTTGGCTCTGTAGAACTTCCTATGACGAGAAGAATTCAGAGATAGCCCAGTGATTGAGATGTCGAGTACAACAGCAGTGATGATGATGATGCTCCGTGATCCGGTGATGATGATCCAACTCCAGAATTGAAGACTTGCGCCAATATGTATCGACGACCTGTGTCTAGAGAATACCTTCCTAGTTAAGAGGGAGTGTTGATTTATTTGTAACTTCATAATATATTCACTTGTATATTACATTTGTGTTTTATTGTATATCCAACAGAGATGTATTATTCTCTGATTGGAACTGTCGTCATTTGTATTTGCAAGTGTCGCAAGTTACATTGTAAGTTTCATCATTTGTATTGATGGGTTATTAGACCACCAGTGTGGGGTTCTCCCTAACTATGTCATGTGGTTTGGTTATTAGGATTCCTTAGGAAGTCAACCCTGTTGGTTTATTGGAAGGTCAAGTCAATGTATAAATAGAGGGTGTGCCTCTCTCATTCTATTCATTCACTCACTTCTGAAGCTCGCATAGCTAAGAGAGAAAGTGGTGCAAAAGTGGAGGAGGAGAAGTATCTGCTAGAGACATCTCTTTGGGTTTGATCTTTGTGATCTTGGTTTGTGGATTATCTTATCTCTAAGGAAGTTGCGGAGTTTTTCACCTTCTTGGTTTTCCCCGAGGAAACTCTGTGTCTCTTGTGTGTTTGTGTTATTGTGTCTATGATTGATATGTTGTAGATATGTTGTACATGTTATTCTCTTAGTGATCCTGAATGATAATGGAATGAAGTTACAGGATATGGATAAATGTCGTATTGAAGCATTGGCTAAGATAATTGCATGACTGTATGACATACATTTTTATGTGTAATATTTTGTTCTGAAAAACTATGAGAAGTTTCTAATCATGCAATTGAATTGGACTTGTACGAAAGATCGTGTACAATCACCTACAAAAGAAGGACTACAATATTTGTTCCAGCAACGAAGTTCAAGAAAACTATCTATTGAATATATTGAAGAATCTGAAGTTCCCAAGATTTGAGATGGAGTAATGGAAGAATGCCATGAGCAAGTAATACCAAGTCGATCATAAAGAATGATGTCTGGGATGTGGTACCAATACTAGAAGGAAAGTCTATTGTGAATTCCAAGTGGATCTATAAGATCAAGCATCCTACAGATGGTAGCATAGAGAAATACAAGGCGAGGTTTGTAGCTTGTGGCTTCTCCCAAAAAGAGGGAGATGAGGCTAAGGCCTTACATAAGAAGACTACAAGCAATCCTGATAGGTATGACTTGAGGAAATACAAGTATGTTTTGAAATATGATTCTTGATTAAGTTCATAATATGTTTGTCTTCATGTTATTGAGGTTAGTACAATTATGATTGTTTCATAATGAATGCATGTGAATGATAGAAGACATTCATTGATTAGGGTTATTACACTTATGATTGTACTAATGCACTTGTGGTGTTGTATGAGGATGATGCTGTCTGCTAACAAGACACAGGTACATCAAGAAAGACAAATCAAGTTCTATGACCATGATGACATATAGACAAAGACTCATCCATAGTCTTTGACCACATAAAAGCTCTACTTATGAGGTATGTATGACTTTGCTCTACTATGCTTAAATTATGAGATATGCAGGTTCTAGCACAAGGTCTCTAAATAATTGAAGAAAACAAAGAAGATATTGTTCAGGTATGTTAAGACATAACCAAGCATGATAATCCAGGTATGTTTTCCTATATCAAGTTAGAATCCTACCTTGTGTTAGGATCTTAGGTAAGTATACCTATGTATGAAATGATCATGACCATACATAATGTTTTGATAGTATTGAGATTATACTAATGAATGTATGTTTATGTATGAGATCATAGGATGACACTAGTGCACACTTAAGCATGCATAGTGGTACATAATGAATAGAAGTTCAAAGACATATAGAGATCAAGCGGGAGGAAACCACACAAACATAAAAGATAAGTATTTGAGTTGTTATTTGAATCTATGAAATAGTAAATGATATTGCTTGTAATAGTTGTATGCATATTTGTATTCCTAGAATATATCATGCATAGTGTAAGCATCCATATAGCATTGAACACAATACTACTAATATGCATATGATGGGTATGTTGGACAAACATTCCATTGTTGTTTATCTAGAATGAAACCTCTTTGCTGACATAGTGAGAGCTGTGCAGGCTCTTGACAATATGTTCTGGTAGAGATGGAAAGCATCTAGATAGCCATTGTATGCATACATGATATGGAAAAGTGTTGTGCCAAAATATTAATCAAGATAGTTGCATAACTATGTGAATCATATCAGTATGCATAATAGGTTATCATTGAAATGACAACATGATTTGGTGATTATGAAGTATTCCTAGTCATGTTATTAGATTTGATTTGTAGGAAAGATCATGAATAATGATGAACACCGAACAAGTGATGGAGGCTCAAGAAGAAGACTTAAAAATCAAACATACTATAGAAGGCTCGTGGCTAGAAGATTCTCTTAGAAAGAGGAAGAGGATCATGATGAGATGTTTGCTGCAAGTGGCTAGATAAGATCATTCTCTTAATCGTGTAATTGAAAAAGAAGTACGAATTGAGAAAACTCCCAGGATTCAATTGAAGAAATCCCTGTACGGGTACCTAGGATCGATAGTCGATTGATGAGCTTAATGATCACCATGGGTGATGCATATTTCAACCTTTTCTACAAGGTTGAATATGGTGTCTATATATAGATGACATTATTCTCTTATATGGATGCAAGAAGGAACTCACCATAGAGTTCGAATGATCTTGAGGCCCATATCAGTAGACCCATATGACGGGAGATGGCACAGATAGATATGCAGAAGATCACTCAATATAGAGTGTGAATGATGTTCAGTTACAGAGGGGAAATTGATAGCTTCTTGACAAGCTTGGGCTTTACCAAAAGTAAAGTTGATCCTAAGGTTATGGATGATGAACCTGTCATACTATTACTGTATGTGAATGATCTCTTTTTGACAAGGAATGAGAAACAGATCATGGAAAGCAAGAAGAAGCTAGATACAGAATTTGAGATGAAAGATCTCGGATTGATGCATTACTTCCTAGGTCTGGAAGTATGGCAAGGCTCAGAAGGAATGTTTCTCAACCAGGGAAAGTATGTCGTGGAAATCTTGAAAAGATCTGATATGTTGGAATGGCCACTCTCATTGACTCCAACTTGAAGCTGTTAGCTAATGACTCATCAGAGTTAGTGGATGTAACTCTGTACAGAGATATTATTTGGTCATTGATGTATCTGACTAACACTAGGCCAGATATATGCTTTGCTGTGAACACCTTGAGTCAATATCTAGTGGAACCTAGACGTGTTCACTTAATAGATGCAAAGCATGTGATGAGGTACCTAAAGGGTACGATAGACGTTGGTCTATATTATCTTGGAGATCATGATTTCAGATTGTATGGATACACAAATGCTGATTGGGATGTAAGTGTATCGGATAGGAAGAGCACATCGGGTGGATGTTATTGTTTGGGATTTGCCATGATCTTATGGTTTAGAAGGAAGCAGTCTAGTGTGTCTCTAAACACAGCTGAAGCGAAATATATAGCTGCTTGCTCTACTAGTTGTGAAGTGATATGGCTTCAGAAGTTGTTATTAGGATTGTTTGACTTAAAGATGGACCCCATTGTGATCCTGTGTGACAACCAGAGTTGTATCAAGATGACATAGAATCCAGTGTTCCATGATAAGTCAAAGGACATAGAGATATGATATTTCTATATATAGGATATGGTGTAGAAAGGAGCTATCTAGCTCGAGTATGTGAGCATTGATGAACAAGTTGCTGATGTATTGACCAAACCTCTGTCTCGAGTAAAGTTTGAGTATTTTCGAGACAAGCTTGGTGTAGTTCAGAAGGACCGTCCTCGAAACAGGGAGTGATATGGTCGATGATGGTATTTGGATACTGGTATAGATATAGATACTTGTATCGATGATGAGATTTCCTACATCAATAGTAAGGTTAATGATGTGGATATCTGTATCGATGATGTGGATACCTGTATTCATGATATTGATGATGAGGTCAATGATACCAATGATGAGGTCGATGTATGGTCCTTAGAATTTATGGATGTGATAGGACTGAATCATCCCTGAACGTTTGGCTCAAAATGTACATGATAGGACTGCATCGTACCTGAACGTTTGGTTCCAAATGTACATGATAGGACTGCATCGTCCCTGAGCATTTGGTTCAAAATGTACATGATAGGACTGCATCATCTCTGAACGTTCGGTTCAAAATGTACATGATAGGACTGTATCGTCCTTGAATGTTTGGTTTAAAATGTACATGATAGGACTACATTGTCCCTGAGCACTTGGTTCAAAATGTACGTGATTGGATTAATCATCCTTAGACAGTAAATCCAGTAATTCTGAAGGAAGGATAGTCTTAAATGTGATTGTGATTGGATTAATCATCCTTAGATAGTGAATCCAGTAATTCTGAAAGGAAGGATAGTCTTAAATATGATTGTGATTGGACTAATCATCCTTAGACAATAAATCCGGTAATTCCGAAAGGAAGGATAGTCTTAAATGCTGATTGTGATTGGACTAGTCATCCTTAGACAGTAAATCTAGTAATTCCAAAAGGAAGGATAGTCTTAAATATTGATTGTGATGAGATTGATCCCGTAATTCCAAAAGGAAGGATCATGTGTATTGCAGAGTATGCTGCTATGATGATGCTGTTGATTAAGAGATCCAGATGTTGATGTTGTTGATTGAGAGAATCCAGATGATGATGCTGCACGGGGGATTCACTACCGAGGTAATATCATATCACATCCACTCATATTGAGGGTTTGAATACTCTTAAAAACCTCAAAAATACATTGCCCCATGTTAAGGGGTAAAGGGGAGTTTTTAATTTGACATAATAATATAAATATTGGGAGTTATTTTATTTAGGTGTGTTGAGGAATAACCTCCAAATTGTGGGATGGATTCATACCTTCAAATCATGGGCTCAATTCATACCCACCTAAAAATTAAGGACCCTCCATTTTTATTTGATATTGCTTATGATCCCAAGTTTTGCATAAATATGATAATAGTGTACCAATGATAATATTGATGGAAGTATCTTTTGGATTATTGGCATTGAACAATCCTTATTTAATAGCTTATTTCGGCTTGGTTTGAATTGATGTTATATTGTTTTTCATCTTTAATTTAAGAGATGCAGCTAATCGGGAGTTCTAGAGTTGAACAATTGTATTGTATTTTTTGTAGGCATTCGAGTAAAAGATCTAACTAGTCATTGTTTAGGTTGGGGTTCAGGTGGGTATTGATATTCAATCAAACCTTTCTCCACAACAACCAAGAAAAGTGAGATCAATCTTTCTTGGCTCACTCGAACCAAAAAAAGTTAGATCAATATTTCTTGGCTAATTATTTATTTCAACTTTTTGTATTCTTCTTTAACATTTTCACATTGGCAGTTAGGAATAGTTGTTAGATTGAGTTTTATTAGGCACATTCATAATTGTAATTAAAATTTTTATATGCAAGGAATACATCTTAATATTGTATTGGAACTGACATGCATATAGGTGAAAATTGAAATCCTTATTTACATACCGTATGTGTTATCGTTACCATGAAATTGTATCTTATAAGTTTCACCATTTTTGTATCTTTATAACTATTTCATGCTTTAAACCTAACAATGTATATCATTCCCTCTCCTATAAAGATTAAAAAAAACTAGATATAACCCAAGAAAAGGTAACTAAATGTTGTTAATTCCTTTGATTGTAAGAATAAATGTAGAGGAAGTGGAGTAAATTCATTGCATCCTGTGAATGACCCAAATCCAAGCTATGCACATGATCATATGGTGTTATTCGAAATTAAGAGTAATTTTTCTATGTTCAATTGGGTTCAAGCATCAATGGTGTTTGTTTTGGTAGGAAGGTAGGGGAGTCTATCCATTAAAGGGTTTCAATTTTGTATTTTTATGGAGTTAAATTTATTAAGCTTATAAAAAACATGAGCTTTTTATGGATATACTTGTATTTACATGATATAAAATTGGTAGATTGGTTGGCTATGGTGTGAAACCTATGCAATTATCATCTTTTCTAAGCATTGCACTAACTATTGGAATAATAATATTTTACATTCTTTGTTATGTTGATCTCTTGACTTGGTTTCCTTTTACGCATTTTTCCTTCCCCAATATTATTCATTGGGTCTTCTACTATCCAATGCTACAAATTGATCAGTCACCCCTGCAATCTTGGTGGTGTCATTATAAGCATTATACTATTATTTTATTTAGCATCATGTTTTCTTATACTAAGATGTGTTAGGGATCGTATTTGCTACAACTTGATAATATGATATAAAGGGGTATTAAAAATGGGTTGATAAAAATGGATAGCTACATTATATGGTGAAGCTAGGGGTTTTCTTAATTAGAAATGTGTATTGGGAGGGGGGTTCAATAATATAACTTTAGGAGGCATTTTCCAATATTTAGTGAAATTAGGGATATTCTTTAATATCACGTGAACAATTGTGTTATGTAAAAAGTTTACTAAGTGCACCCCCCTGTGTATTTTAGCTATTACATCAGGACCAACTCTATTATTGACCCAAGTCAGGCCCATTTGTATGGGCCCTACATGCACCCAACCAACGGATTCAAAGTTATCTCTTAAAAAACTCTGCCACATGACCAAGTCAGAGTTAAGCCCCCAAACCTCCCGATGGATTAATGTTAAGTTTAGATCCCCACCAACCACGAATTTTTTTGTTTGCAAACATTGATACTTGAGGATACCCACCCAAAAATATTCCCAACCATCATATGGCACATAGATGTTTAATAGGGTCAATGATATTCCCAAGCTCTTAACAAATACTTATGTGCATAAACCATATTGCAAAGAGAAAGAATTAAGAAGTAAGATCACTGAGCACCACTTCTTAATAAATCCCCCTAACAAACCAATTTATTCTACAGCCACAAAATCCCAATCATCCATGGGGGCTTCACTAGAAGGCAATATAATATCACGTTCATTCATATTGCGGTATTATATATTCATGAAAACCTAAAAATTATATTGCTTATATATTAAGGGGCAAAGTGTTTTTTTAATTTAATGTAACAATACAAAAATTCTTTGGGGTCTTTTTTATATGGGCCGGCTAACAAATATCTGCCAAATGGAGATATGGCGGGATCACGGCCGGATGAGAAATTGGGTTGAGGCAAGGCTCGAGCTTACCAGTACGCAGGGAAATCATGTCTTGAGGCATGCTTGAGGCCAGGGGTTTCATGGTGAAGTGGGTTTCCAGTTGATCATAATCGAGAGATAGTGGTCATTGACAGCCCATTGTTACCAATAGCACTCAGCCCGTTGTTACCAATAGCCTTGGGAGGCTCTAACCCTATAGGGCCTGTTATAGGTCCTCGATAGGCCTTGGGGGCTTGAATACCCAACCACTCATGCCTATTACAAGCCTTGGGAGGTTTAGTCATCCTCCTAGAACTTGTTACAGGCCCTGGGGGCTTGGATACCTAGCTTACAACAGGCTTAGTCAGTGGTTGGGAAACTACAACATGCAATCTAAATGTTGTACTATGTGCATTGGCTCTAGTGACATACAAGAAGTGATATGCTATCTCTTCATTAGACCATTAGATGTTGCAAATCATAATGATATGTGGTTGAATAATTGCATTGTGGGTGAAGTAATGTGCATCCATAATATACATCAAAAGAAGCAAGGTACATTGTAGAATGCATGTGCGGTCATAAGAGTGGTATCATATCGATATATTAGGTAGAAATATAAAGGGGTATAAAAAATATTAATGGAAAAATTGATACATACAATATCTAGTGAAAATAAGTGTTTTTTTTAAATTGGGAAGGCATATTGGGAGGGGGTTAAAAAACACGATTTTGGAAGGTATTTTCCAATATTTAGTGAAATTAGGGGTAATGTTTCCTATTCCACGAACGAACATGCTATGATAGCAGTTTATTGAGTGAAGCCCCCATGTGATGCTGTTGATCGAGAGGATCCAAATGCAAATGATGTTGATCGAGAGATCCAGATGTTGATGTTGTTGATCGAGAGGATCCCGATGATGATGTTGTTTATCGAGAGGATCCATATGCTGATGATGTTGATAGAGAGATCCAGATGTTGATGCTATTGATTAAGAGATCCAGATGATGATGTTGTTGTAGATGTTCCAGTGTTGCAGAAGATGAAGATTGAGTATTGAAGATCTTGAAGATGTTCCAGTAACTGTTTGAGTTGCTGATGATGTAGGAAGAAATCTTCCAATGATTTATAGATGTATCATGTGCTATGTAGTTGATGAATCCTTGCACCTGCAGATGTTGTTATAATATCCTTCTCGTTAAGGGGGAGTGTTGAGATATTGTAACTTCTAAGAATATTATATTTGTACTTTATTATTCCGGAGATGTTTCATTCCTCCATGAAGACCCTATTGTATATCCGGAGATGTTTATTCCTCCGAGAGAATGTGGTAACTTGGATTATTAGACTTCCCTAGTGGGGTCGGCCCTATATGAGTCATGTGGGTTAAAGGGTTATTAGACCACCCTAGAGGGGTCGGCCCAGTCAGTCTTATGTTAAGTGATTAAGTTGGGGCCAACCTAGTTAGTGTGAAATTCAAGTCAGAGTTATGTATAAATAGAGGAGGTGTGTTCCTCATTTAACACACATTCATTCACTTGTGATTGGTGCATAGGTGAGAGAGAGATCTGCTATGGAGGAGAAGGAGCTCATGTTTTAGGATTACATCTTTGTATTTTCTGGTCATCTATATTAAGGAAGCTTTGCTGGGTTTTCTACCCCATGAGGGTTTCCCACGATAAATCTGTGTCTCTTGTGTTTATGTTGTGCTTGTTATTATTTCAAGGATCCTGTATATGCTATTGTTATGAAATGGAATGTAATATTGATATTTTTTATCTTATCATATTAAATCTTAACATGGTATCAGAGCTCCAAAATTGAAGACTTACGCCAATATGATCCAACTCCAGAATTGAAGACTTGTGCCAATATGTATTGATGACCTGTGTCTAGAGAATACCTTCTTAGTTAAGAGGGAGTGTTATTTTTTTGATAATTTCATTCAATATTATCTAGGATCAATAAGAGAATAACATGTGCAGCATAACAATCATAAACACAAGAGGCAATAGACATAGAGTTTCCTCGAGGAAAACCAAGAAGGTGAAAAACCCCGCAACTTACTCAGAGATAGAATAAGCCACAAACCAAGATTACAATGATAAAACCCAAAGAGATGTCTCTAGCAGATACTCCTCCTCCTTCACTTGTGCGCCACTTTCTCTCTTAGCTATGCGAGCTTGAGAAGTGAGTGAATAAATAGAATGAAAGGCACAACCTCTCTATTTATACACCGACTTGACCTCCCAATAATCCAATAGGGCCTACTTCCTAATGAAGTCTAATAACCCAACCACATGACCTAACTATGGTTGACCCCACACTGGTGGTCTAATAACCCATCAATACAAATGACGACACTTACAATGTAGCTTGCGACACTTAATGACGACACATCCAATCAGAGGAATAATACATCTATGTTGGATATACAATAAAGTACAAATGTAATATACAAGTGAATATCTTCCGAAGTTACAAATAAATCAACACTCCCTCTTAACTAGGAAGTGTTGATGTAATTGTAACTTCAAAATGTATTTCACCTATGTATATTGTACTCCTATAGAGATGTTATTATTCCTCTATACGAAAGTGTCGTCATTTGTATTGACAAGTGTCGCAAGTGTTGCAACTTACATATGATGGGTTATTAGACCAACAAGTGTGTGGTCGACCCTGATTAGTATAACAATGGGTTATTAGACTGAGTTAGACAAGTCGGCCCTGCTAGGTTATTAGGCAGGTCAGGTCATGTATAAATATAGTGCGGGAGGCACTCTATTTGATCATCTCATTATTCACTTCTCCACTACTCGAAAAGTGGTGCACTAGTGGAGGAGGAGGTTCAACTGCTAGGAGGACTATCTCTCTGTACTTGGGTTGTATCATTGCTCTTTCTATCTCTGAGGAAGTTGTGGGGTTTTTCACCTTTAGGGTTTTCCCCAGTGAAACTCTGTGTGTTGATTGTCTCATGTGATTGCTTGGTGTGATTGATATGGATTGTTATACTTCATATGTTGTACATGTTATTCTCTCAGTAAAGATCCTAGAGTATGTTGAATTAATGCTAAAAAATTAACATGGTATCAGAGCTAACCTGAGAAGAAGACACTGTGTAGTTGCAGAAACTAGGGTTTCTTATTTATTGGGTTTCTATCCACAGATATTGAAAGATAGTAGGGTATTTTGACTCTCCTCAACAAGGCGCATCTTTCTATCCAATCAGAATTCAATTTTGGGCACTTTCATTTTTGGCCCTAAAAATTAGGGTTTCCACACAAATAGGAATTTCTGAATTCTGAGACCATAGCTAGAAGCTCCTTGGAAAAATTTAAGTTTAGAGCTTTGGATCGAAATTTTTGGTTGGGTGAAGCTCCGAGAAACTCAAACCCTAATTCAGGTTCCTCCCTAGGGAATCCGGGAGATTGAAAAGCATTTCTAAAGGGTGAAACTTTGTAGTTTTCAATTTCTGAGTATACCAGGTTGATCAACTCATCAAGACGCATCTTTCTATTCTTTCAGAAAGTAGAAATTCACATTTTGAATTTTTAGGGTTTCTTTGACAAACCCTAATCCAACACCAGATCCAAATTTCTGCAAATAAAGTGGTAAGACCTAAATCTTTTCTATTTTCATTTGAAGTACTCTTTAAGATGTCTCACCACACCAAGCTTGAGGATAAGCTTGAAGGGGCTGATAAATTTTGAGCATGGAAGTATAGGATTGGGTTAATCCTCGAAGAAAATAAATTGGACACCTACATAAGTTGTGAGGTCCCTGTCCCAGAGGAAGAAGAGGATAAGGCCTTACATAAGAAGAACTTGGCCAAGGCAAAGAGGATCATTGATGATTCTATCAAAGACCATCTCATACCACATGTGTCATCTCTAAAGACACCCAAGGAGATGTTTGATTCCCTAACCAGCTATTTGAAGGGAAAAACATAAATCAGAAGATGACTCTGCGGAACTAATTGAAAGGGGTAAAGCTTCAGAATGGAGAGACCATTCAATATTATTTCTCTAAGGTCTCTCTGATCAAGGAACAACTTGAAGTTGTGGATCAAGTAGTGGACAATGGTGAAGTTGTCATGACCACATTGAATGGCCTACATAGGTCATGGGACTCCTTCATCCAAGGAATCTGTGCAAGAAGGAAGTTGATCTCATTCAGTAGACTATGGGAGGAATGCTCACATGAAGAAGCAAGGATTGTGGCTCGAGAAGAGAAGATGGGGAATGAAGATGAATCTCTCACAGCACACTCCAAGGGAAGCAAGTTTAAGAGGGAGATATCTCATAACAAGAAACATTCTCACTCTCATCACAAGAAGAAATATCCATATCATGTTCGATGTTTTGATTGCAATGAAGTAGGAAAATTTGCTTCAAATTGTCCCAAGAAGAAGAAAGACAACAACAACAAATTCAACAAGAAGAAGAGGTACAACAAGAAGAGATTTCATGCTCATGCTACCGAGGATGATGAACTTCCCAAGAAGAAGGCTAGGGCAGAAAGTGATACTTCATCAAGTGAAGATGAATATGTTCTAATCTCTGCTCTCAGAGGTACTATCTCTCATGGATGTAATGATTGGCTTATTGATAGTGGGGCTTCCAAAAACATGACTAGGTTTAAAGAATACTTTGTAAATCTATCTGAACATGAGTCACCCCATAAAGTGAAACTTCGGGATGACTATCAATATCCTATCAAGGGAAGTGGTGAATCTTCCTACAACCTAGACTCTGGGAAGTCCTTGAAGATGAAAGATGTTCTATATGTACTTGGGCTAAAAAAGAACCTACTCTCCATATCTGCATTGGATGCAAAAGGCATGAGGGTTGCATTTGTAGATGGCCAAGTCCTAATGTGGCCAAAGGGTAAAACTATAGATGATGCAGTAGTGATTGGAGAGCAAGAGGGAGGATTGTACAAATTGAAGGGACAACCTGAACATGCCATGGTACATGAATCCATGGATCCAGGTGAACTTTGGCATAGAAGGCTTGCAGATGTGCACTATAGAGCACTACCAATTGCAAGCAAAGTTGTAGAGGGTCTTCCTGAAATCAAGACAAAGCATGAAGGTGTTTGCAAAGGATGTGAAAAAGGGAAGAACATTAAGAAGGCATTTCCAAGAAGTGAAAGCAAAGCAAAAGAAATCTTGGAGATTATCCACTCTGATGTATGCGGTCCGATGTCATCCAGTTCTCTAAGTGGGTATGTATACTATGTCTCTTTCATTGATGATTTCTCTAGGAAGACTTGGGTTTATTTCTTGAAGAAAAAAGATGAAGTGTTTGATAAGTTCAAGGAGTTCAACGCCTTGATGGAAAATCAAACTAATAAGAAGATCAAGACCTTCAGATCCGACAATGGCAGGGAATTCACTTCAGGTGATTTCAAGAAGCTATGCAACAACTCAGGGATTAAGAGGGAGTTGACTACTCCCTAAAATCCACAACAGAATGGAGTTGCAAAAAGGAAAAATAGAACAATCATGAAAGCAGCATGGGCAATGTTGCATGACCAGGATCTGCCTATGCATCTTTGGGAAGAAGTAGCTAGGACAGTTGTATATGTGCAGAATAGAACACCTCACAAGATATTGGACAACAAGACACCATAAGAGGTATTCTCTGGTAAGAAACTTGAAGTCAACCATCTCAGAATATTTGGTTGTCCAGTATATACACATGTTCCAAAGGAAAAGAAGACAAAGCTAGATCCTTCAGGAAAGAAGGGCATCTTTGTGGGGTATAGTGAAAGCTTGAAATATTACAGAATATGCTTTCTAGGGGTCAAGAATATTGATGTCAGCAGGGATGTAACATTTGATGAAAAATCATCCTTCATCAAATCAAGGAAGACAATTGTTGAAGATCATGAAAAACCAAAGGAAACCAGATTTCAAGACACCACCATGATTGAATCAATTCCAGAAGCAGATTGTGAAGTTGAAGATCCGCAAGAACCTGTAGATCCACCCCGTGAGAAGCATTCTCAGAAGAGGAAACCTTCATTGGCTAGAGAGATAATTCAAGATGTAGAAAGATATGACATTCCAGAAGAAGAACACAGAGAAAAGAAAAGGACTAGATCACATACTAGTTATGTTTCCCTAATCTGTGATATTATGAACAAAGAACCTTCCAGTTATGAAGAAGCAGTGAAAAAGAAAGAATGGAATGATTCCATGGTCGAGGAATACTAGTCGATCATAAAGAATGATGTTTGGGATGTAGTCCCAAGACCTGAAGGGAAGTCGGTTGTGACTTCTAAATTGATCTACAAGATCAAGCATGCTGCAGATGGAAGCATAGAAAAGTACAAAGCGATATTTGTAGCTCGTGGCTTCTCCCAGAAAGAGGGGATAGACTATGAAGAAAATTTTTCTCCTGTAGCCAGGTACACTTCCATTAGATCAGTAGTTTCCCTGGCTACAGTGGTGAAATGGAAGATACGCCAGATGGATGTCAAGACAGCTTTCTTGAATGGTGTAGTCGAGGAGGAAGTGTATGTGGAGCAACCACTTGGTTTTGAGACACATGATAGGGGTTCATATGTGTGTAGGTTGAAGAAATCCTTGTATGGCTTGAAGCAAGGTCCTAGAACCTGGTATGGTAGGATAGACAACTTTCTATCCAGTTTGGGATTTACCAAGAGTAAAGTAGAATCCAACCTTTACTACAAAGTTGAGGAAGGCAATCCAGTGATACTACTTTTGTATGTGGATGACCTATTTGTTATAGGTGAGGATGGATTGATTGCCGATACCAAGAGGAAGCTTGTTGTTGAGTTCTAGATAAAGGAATTGGGCATGATGCACTATTTTCTAGGCATGGAGGTCTGGCAAAGTGCAGATGGGATCTTCCTTGGACAAGGGAAGTATGCAGTAGAGATCCTGAAGAGGTTCGGGATGATGGACTGCAAGGCCATGGCCACACCTATGGCATCGAACCTGGAGCTTCTGTGTGATGCTTCATCTACTCTGGTTGATGTCACGATGTATCATCAGATGATTGGGTCCTTGATGTACCTGACGAACACTAGAATAGACATTTGATTTGCGGTGAACACATTGAGCTAGTTCCTGATGGATCCCAAAGGTGTTCACTTGGTTGCTGTAAAGCATATTTCAAGGTACCTAAAGGGTACAATTGATTATGGGCTCAAGTATGATGCGAATCAAAATTTTAACCTGCAGGGTTATGTTGATTCGAACTGGGCAGGCAATGCTGCAGATAGAAAGAGCACATATGGGTGCTACTTCAGTATGGAATCGAGTGTGATCTCATGGTTTAGCAGGAAGCAGTCTTGCGTAGCACTAAGTACAGCTGAGGCAAAGTATGTTGCAGCTTGTTCGGCTAGTTGTGAGGCAGCATGGTTCTAGAAGCTATTGTCTAAGTTATTTGATCTCCCGTTGGATGCTACTGGTATCTTTTGTGACAACCAGAGTTGTGTGAAGCTGTCTAAAAATCCGGTGTTCCATGACAGGTCGAAGCACATTGAGATCAAATATCACTATATCAGGGATATGGTGCAGAGAGGAGTAGTGAAGCTCCTATATGTTGCGACGGATGAGCAGGTTACAGATGTGTTGACGAAACCACTAGCTAGAGTGAAGTTTGAGTACTTTAGAGAGAGGCTTGGTGTTCTTCAGATTGACGACACTTCGAGGAAGAAGTGATGGACACATTTGATGGAGCCATTCCAAGCATGGTGAGAGGAGGATCCTTCCCATGGATGTGGATGTAAGCATTGGATGATGAGCAATAGGACGATGCTCCAGTTACTGCTCTATATATGCATTAGTTGGATGCTTTGATCAGTTGGATCATGTATTTGTATATGCATCATATTGGATTCTTGATATGATCAGTTGGATCATGTATTTGTATATGCATCATGTTGGATGCTTGATATGATCAGGTGGATCATGTATTTTTGTATAAGTATCAGGTGGATGCATTGTATGATCAGGTAGATCATGTACTTATGTATGTATCAGGAGGATGCATTGTATGATCAGGTAGATCATGTACTTATGTATGTATCAGGTGGATGCATTGTATGATCAGGTAGATCATGTACTTATGTATGTATCGGGTGGATGCATTGTATGATCAGGTAGATCATGTACTTATGTATGTATCGGGTGGATGCATTGTATGATCAGGTAGATCATGTACCTATGTATGTATCAAGTGGATGCATTGTATGATCAGGTAGATCATGTACCTATGTATGTATCAGGTGGATGCATTGTATGATCAGGTAGATCATGTACTTATGTATGTATCACGTGGATGCATTGTATGATCAGGTAGATACTTTGTAGGCATCGGATGAATATATTTTTTGACCAGGATGATCACAAATGATGAGCTTCAGGATGTTGCTCCAGATGATATGCATCAGGATGATGCTATGATGGTGACCAGGATGATCACAGATGAAGATATTCAGGATGTTGTTCCAGATGATATGCATCAGGTTGATGCTATGATGGTGATCAGGATGATCACAAATGACGAGCTTTAGGATGTTGCTCTAGATGATATGCATCAAGTTGATGGTATGATGATGATCAGGTTGATCATGTGATGATGTACGTCAGGATGATGTTTGGTGAGTATCAGGTTGATACTTTGTGGCCATGGATAGGTTGTACAGGTAGCATAGAAAAGACCCCTTAAAATTCAAAAAGGTAGAACGGTGTGCTCGTAACAACCTGGGATGCTCTATCGAGATCCAGACAGGTAGAGCAGTGTGCTCGTAACATCCTGGGATTCTTTGAGTAGGTTTTGCTATAGTTTTGCATAGAAAAGATCCTTTAAAATCTTGAAAGGTAGAGCGGTGTGCTTGTAACAGCTTAGGATGCTCTATCGAAATACAGACAGGTAGAGTGGTGTGCTTGTAACATATCGGAATGATCTGAGTAGGTTTTGCGAAATTTCACATAGAACCTTTAAAATCTGAACAGGTAGAGGGGTGCCGTCGTAACAGCCTGGGATGCTCTATCGAGATCTAGACAGGTAGAGCGGTGTGCTCATAACATCCTCGGATTCTCTGAGTAGGTTTTGTGAAGTTCAACATGTAAAAGAACCTATAGTCTGTGCTAGGTTTTGTTAACGCATGTAAGCAGTCCTAGGTTCCATAGTATGGACACTAATGATGAAGACCTACAGGTGGTGGGCCTACATCCAGTATGAAAAAGGACTGGCTCTGTAGAACTTCCTATGATGAGTAGATTGGAGATTGATTAGGATAGTAGCAACAGTGACAATGACGATGATCCAGAGAAGAAGACTTGTGCTAGCAGATCTGTGTCAAGAAATACCTTCCTAGTTAAGAGGGAGTGTTGATGTAATTGTAACTTCGGAATGTATTTCACCTATGTATATTGTACTCCTATAGAGATGTTTTTATTCCTCTATACGGAAGTGTCGTCATTTTTATTGACAAGTGTTGCAACTTGCATATGATGGGTTATTAGACCACCAAGTGTGGGGTTGGCCCTGATTAGTATAACCATGGGTTATTAGACTGAGTTAGACAAGTCGGCCCTGCTAGGTTATTATGTAGTTCATGTCATGTATAAATAGAGTGCAGGAGGCACTCTATTTGATCATCTCATTATTCACTTCTACACTACTCGGAAAGTGGTGCACTAGTGGAGGAGGAGGTTCAACTGCTAGGACTATCTTTGTGTACTTGAGTTGTATCATTGCTCTTTTTATCTCTGAAGAAGTTGTGGGGTTTTTCACCTTTATGGTTTTCCCCAGTGAAACTCTGTGTGTCTATTGTCTCATGTGATTGCTTGGTGTGATTGATATGCATTGTTATACTTGATATGCTCTACATGTTATTCTCTCAGTAAAGATCCTAGAGTATGTTGAATTAATGCTCAAAAATTAACATGAAGGTATTGTTTAGACACAGGTCATCAATACATATTGGCGCATGTCTTCAATTTAGGGTGAGTTCTAAGGTCGACACATGGTAGCATAGGATTGGGTTTCCCATAATCCCCCTTCCTCTTCCCCTCTGGTGCAATCATATCCCCTTTTGGTGCTCTTTACACAGCCATTGTTGGACCATTCTGTTAATTTTTAGCATAATATTTACATACATTTCAAATTAGCCATAAAAGCCAATCATATGGTCCAAAATAGAAATATAACATCATACATGCCTATCCATTCACTAGTCGGGACTTGGCCTTGAGCTCCGCACTAGGAATTCACACTAGTATATTTACATCATTTACATTTTTAATGCAATTGGGTCCAAATCAGAATATTATAGGATCTAATTGCAGCATTACTACTGTCATTGCACATTTCTTCTCCATTAGTAAAACCACTATCCATTTATGAAGTTGTTGTATGTGCTAAGGGAATCTTAGAGATCTTGCACAATCAATTCAAATATTAACAAGGCATGCAATTACAATTCTTGTAGTGGTTCTACCATGGCCCATCTTAAAATTTACACAACAATTATATTAGAAAAGAAATGAATGAACTAAGGAAATAGGTCGCCACAAGATCAAGAAAAATAATAAGTCTATAAGAGAATTATAAGATAATTTCAAAATGAACAATGAACATAAACAGACAAGAAATCACACATGACAATTGAAGACAAATGCAGTGTTGGAATTTAAGGAAATCTCATGGCTAATGCATCAAAATCAAAACTCTTAGGAGCTTTTCCATTAGTGATAAGAACTCATGCATACTCTATAGTAAATCCTTCATTCTCCAAGCCTTTGAATACCTCCAAATCAGTCTAAACTACTTTTAAGTTCACTACATCCCAAGCATATCTCGCAATCTACAAGAAAAAATAAATAAGAAATCATAAATAATTGTTTATGACAAAATATACTTGATTAAATAGAACATTAACAAAGAAGATTATATGCATTTTAGGAAGAAATGTAAACAAGTGATCATTTGGGATCATTATAGAAGTTGTGGTTGCTATAAACCCCAATGCAAACAAAAATACATTTACTCTACCTACTAGCATATTTCCACTTTCCGACCTGGATATTTTAAATGTAAATACCAGCAAGAATAAAATACATTATCATCTAATTTTCGAGCTCTCTATCCACTGAAAAAAAATCTCTTTTATGGAATATTTTTGGTTTGATTTTTTGTATCTTTATATAACCACTTCTGCTAGAATTCCTTAGTCATGCCATTTTATAGAAATATTATTTTCTTCCATGTATATGAATGTATTGTAATTTAAATTTTTCCCTAAAAAAATTACAAATATGCACCTTCTTTAGTGGACCAATAATATCATTTTTCTCTGACTATATCACAAATCCTTCTAGTAAGCATAATCATCATATGATAAGTGCTAAATATTTTCAAAATTCCCATGCAACTACAAACCATAAATCATGTTTGGTCTAGACACGCGTGAAAATATAATTGATTTTAGCATCCTACAAAGATTTGTCCCTCATCTCTACCTATTTAGATGATAATTTCATACTACCACTAAAATATGTTACCTTCAAGTTATTTCTTGCTACATATTCTGTTTTTTTAACAAGCGTTCTTCTCGCATCAGTAACATGCTACAAGTCATAGAAAATTATTGAGCTTGAAATAATTAAATTCTCTGAGAAAGGTCCTATTTTCTCAAAACATCATATCTAGTTCTGAAAAAGCATCTCATATAGGGAACTTTTCCATCAAGTAATAAATAAAAATGAAGTAACTATTTGAAAAATTGAGTTGTCAGTTACAAACCTTTGAGTAACCTACAAAAAAAACTATATATCGTTGAAAGGTCATCCATTCAGTGAATACTCACTTTCAGTTCACAATTTTCAGTAAAAGAAAACATACTAAAAAATGACTTCACATTTGCATACTGTAAATCCAAGTATTAATGCATACCTTCCCATCCTTTATAAATGAATGACACCCCGAATGTTCCTTCTCTAGAATCTAATTTTCATATTGGGAAATAAATTTTCTTGTTCTACTCTCTACACAGAAAATTCCAAAAATATAAGCAAAAAATGAAACAAGAGAGATTGAACAATCATAGATAAATTGGTTCTCCATTACATGAGAAATTGAGGATTCAAAAATAAAATTGAAATGAGAATCCTATGTGAAAACAAGTTATGCACTAACAAGAACTCTTACCGTCAATAAAATTTTCTCACTATCTTCACGTAAATAATGACTAACTCTCGCTTCAAACATTCTTCAGCTTGCCTGATTCTCAGCCTAATTATCGATGACCAATTTCATCCCTGATCAAGAATATATAGCTTGGTCCTATTTCATCTCTTTACAATTTTAGTATTAAGCATAGCGATCTTATCATTTAGATGGAGAGAAGAACCATCTTTGGTCCGAACCGTATAGGGTATGTTCTCATCAATTATCCAAGAATTGTTCTTCTTCTCCAAGCTATTTTTTGAGGATTCATATAAAACCTCTTTTTGTGAGGACCAAAATGCTAGATGAGTTATTTATTGTTCAAAAATAGATCGCTCAATATTTCATCCCATAGAGATGAATCTTTCAAGATCCACGAAATAAATGTAATTGAGAAAATTGGTTCGAATAATAGAATCTAACTAACAAATTGAATGAATTCTTCGATGGAAATAGTATAACATAATATGATCACTTTCGATAAGATTCGTAGGAAACGTGTAATAAGACTCATAGGAAACTTGTATCGGAAAACATTCCAATCAACACATGTCTGTATCATTATGAAAGAAAAGGATTCGTATGAATAAGATACATTTTTTACTTTAATTTAAATATTGAATTTCAAAAGAGTTGTTTACATATAGATTTTCATGACAAAGACCATATTTAGAATAATTTTAACATAGAATATGTACATGAACATTCCAGAATCGATGAAGCAACATTTCACGAGTAGTATGTAGCAGTGTTTTCCAACATGGCTGATTCAAAGTCATTCTCATAGTAGTCCATCTTACCCATCCCAATCTCCACAAATATTCCCAAAACATTTTTCAGTAAAGCACGATCTATTTCTTCTCCCTCACATTCCCAATCAATCTAAAACAATCAGTATAACCAGTCCTATAATGTTATCAAATGATGGTAAAAAAAATGACCTGTTAAACAATAAAACTTACTATTGTGTTTGGAAACTACCGGTCAAACAATAAAAAATAATGTTGTGTTTGGATAAGATTAAAAACATACTAGTGTGATCACTACATTTTTTACATTAGTCTTCAAATCCCGATAGACGTGGAGGGAACGAAAAGACAAAATTATTTATTTTTAGCCATCATTAAAAGTTTTAAATGATCCCAATTTTTTTAAAAGGTGTGCCTTTTGGAATACAAAACTATAAAAAAATAGAAGAAATTAAGAAACCAAAATGTCATGGACAAGCAAATAATTACTAAGTCACGAAAATAGATGGCCAACTTTATTAAGTGTTGGAATAGAGTGTCTTGAGGTTAGATTCATCTAATTTATTTTCCAAAAATAGGGAAATCTGATCCACTTTGACTGGATCTCAATTGAACAAATCATGGTAGTTGTTTTAAATAGTATGGTAGGAATGTATTGGGGATGGAAAAAGGGAAAATATGAGAAGTGAAGATAACCTCTGAATGTGTTGATAGAGACTATTTTTAATGTTAATAAATTTTTTTCCCTTGCATATGATCCTTACATTCTACAATGAAATAGTATATCATAGGGTTCATGTTTTGCTTATATGAAAATATATGATTTCATTGATTACTTTGATCACTAGGGTTTCATCGCTAATGAATCAAATATCTATTGTAAATCATTCAATGATTATGAATTCAAATCCTTTGAATGTGTTCTAGTGAATAAACCAAGTGAAATCACTAGTATGGGAAGATTATGGGATTAAGCATGAGCCATAGTTTCATTTCCAATGGTTTTATGAAATGTATACATGGTAAATCGTTGATGTGGGGATAAAAGGACTTGATTTTTCTAGTCTATAAAAGACTGCAACTTCATTCCTCTAATATTCCTTTATTCGTCCGTAATTCTCTACAAAGAATGGTTACTGGAATTAACTATCATTCCTTTGTATTGAAACTACCCAATCGTATGGACATGATTGTATTCAAATGGCATTCAATTTTTGTACAATATCCAACTCACATAAGTCTACATTAATGTAGGTCGAATAAGTTAAGCATAAATTTTAACAGTTATCCTTATCGTGTTGAGATACCCTCCTTTTCTACTTCCTAGGAATGCATATGCTCCTCTACAAAAAAGTGGCACATCGGCCTTTAGAAGAGAATGTGGAGAGACTTGAATGAATGTGGAAATTAAAAATTTAATTGGTGGATCTATTAATGTGAATCAAGTGAGGAAACACTTTTCCTTTCTGCACTATCTTCTTATAATTGAGACTAGCCTTGACCTCTATATCAAATGTCCTTGATAGAAGGAATCTATCGCCATTAAACCCCAATGCTTATAAACACTACAAGGGTATTCCCATTTTTTTGCTATAGCTATATGCGAGAACTTCGATTCAAGTCTCCTTAGTCAATCCCACCATGGAAACTTATCTATTAATCATCCAACACATCCAGCTTGGTAGTCTATCAATGCTAGATCTACCATCAATCATTTGTATGTGCACCATCCCTATCGATGTTCTCACTAGGCATAAAAATACAATGATTCTGTAGAGATAAAATGCCTACTTTTAATTTTAAGATTTGAACACATTCATTACTAATAAAAAAAACACATAATACACAGCTAGCCACTATAGAACTAATTCATAATCATTCAACTAAATTTATTTCGTACATATTGAGCTGATAAGAGATTTACACTTTCTAACCAATTTAAATACTCAAAAATCAAAGAGTGAAAGAAGAACACAATATAAAAATTCTGCAATTTCAACTTTTATTAACTAGAAAAATCCATTCTATGTTGCTTCTACTCCATCTCTTGCCTTCATGTCCCCTTTCTCTTTATTTTTGGCCTAATTTGCATTTTTGTTGGGTTGATTACAAAATTGTTGGGATAATTCTTTCTTGGCCCTCTGTAGTTTTTACTATGGCCATAGGCTTACATTATAAAGAAGGAAGATAAACATCCTAATTAGCTGATCCACAATATCCTCTACTTATTCCTAATATTTCTCTAAACTCATATGTTTAATAGGGTTTACTTATCATCTGCACCATTTGTGGTATCCACACCATATTTCTCAGTCTTATTCGCCACTATGCATGGGAAAACAACAACTTTTCAATCTTTTGTGATTTGGGGGAATAGAAAAGTTGAATAGGCAGGGGTTCATAGAAATAAATTGACCTTTTATGTATTTGGGAGAATGGTGATAGTTCCACTTGAACCATGAACATGTAAAATACATATGATAAACATAAATTTGTATTTTTGATGAGGCTTATGTTTTCCTTAGGAGAAATCTTGTAAAGGGAAACTAATGGAATTTTATTATTCACCGCATGGGTGAGTGACTTCCTATCATTAAATAACTATGAGTGAAATGCTAAGATAATGAACTACAATGGTCCAATACAATCTATCCATAAAGATGGTAGAAAATGGTAGGCAATGATGTTGATAGATGAGTTACAATTCCAACCCTGATTAAGGCCAACTTTAAATCAAAATCAAAACCAAATTGATAACAAAAAGAGGAAAGGAAATTTCCAAAGAAGGTATGAATGTTACCTATTGAACTTGAAGAGTTGGAAATCGAGCAATGAAGCTGTCAATGATATATTTTCCAATTGATATATAGGGGTGCTCCCATGAAGATGGGTAACACTTTTTAGTAAGAAGAGGGTGCAAGGATGGTAAAAAATGACCTCACTGAAGCTATTGTTAAGTGCTCAATCGAGATTAAAAAAGTTGGATTGAGGGATTAATAAAGCGCTCGATTGAGCTTTAAAAAGTTGGATCGAGGGATTGATAAAGCGCTTGATCGAGATTTTATAGTAATCTCATTCGAGGGTTTGTTAAACCCTCTATATAGATATTGGGATCAATCAATGGTTATATAAACCTTCAATCTAGATTAGGAGCTTGATCTAGAGTAGTTGCTCACTCGATTATTGAGGGTTGATTGAGTGACCGTAAAAAGAAAGGCCACGACTGTGACAAAGTTAATGCCCATTGAATTTAATAGCTCGATCGAGCTCTATAAATCTTACTCAAACTCTTGACCGAGCTCATGCAACAGGTATAAAAGAAAAAAAAATAGACTTCACCCTATTTCATTGTGTCTATTGCATAGGAGCTCAAACGAGAGCTGAAGAAATTTGGGACTTGCCACCACCACCAATTATGTTGATTAGACCGAGGACTTCAACTTGCCACAATCCAACACCTCTTGCTACCATGGTCTCCACACCGAGAGGTAAGCTATTAAAAATGCGAAAACCAATTCTTCTATGCATTGATTGAAAGTGTTGTTGTTTTTTTAGTAATTTTAATGAGAATTTTTTGAAATTTGTTCAAAACCCCCCAAAAGAAAAAATAAGTTCTTATATGCATTGATTGAAAGTGTTATTGTATTTTAATAATTTTAATGAAAATTTTGTGAAATTTGTTCAGAACCCCATGAAACCAAAAAAAAATTCTTATATGCATTGATTGCAAGTGTTGTGGTTTTTGTAGTTGTAATTGTAACTTCGGAAGATATTCCCTTGTATTTTATATTGTTATTATTATTTTATTTTATTTTGTACCTCTGACAAAGATGTTTTTCCTCTATCCGGGGATGTCATTATTATGCTTAGTCATTCTAGATCATTGAGGTAAAATCCTCCATTGTAAGTCAGGGAAATAGATCCCCAAAAGGTCAAATGTAATTGTATTATTGAGTCTCCTAGAAAAGTCATCCGAGTCAGTCAGTTAGGGCTGTCATAATCAGTTAGAAGGTCACCCCAAAAGTAAAGTATAAATAGAGAGAAAGGATATATAATTTGGACACACACTCACTCACATGAGTTCGCATAAGTGAGAGAGAGGATACAAGTTTGGATAGGAGAAAGAGAGAGGAGCTGTAGAAGACTATCTCGTTTTGGGGTTTTCCATTTTATGATATTGTATTGGTGAAGATTCTATATCTGAGGAAGTTGCGGGATTTTCTCCTATATGGTTTCCCTGAGGAAAATATTTGTGTCTCTTGTGTTATGTTGTGCATGTTATTATTTCAGTTAAGATCCTATATAATATTGATTAAAAAAATAGAAAAACTAACATGGTATCATAGCTAACCTAAAAAGAAAACATTGTGCAGCTGCGGAAAGATAGGGCTCCTAAGTTTGAGGTCTTCTCTCCACATATAATCAAGAAAAGGAGGATAGGATAACTATCCCTAGGAGGATGTATCTTTCCGTCGAAGGAGAATCTAATTTCAAGAATTTTCAATTTTTGGCCCGTCATTGTTGCCTCAGGAAAACTAGGGTATTGGTTATTTTGGGATTATGTTCACAGATTTGGAGATGTGATTACATTGGACAAATCACCTTGAGGAGGCACATCTTCTTGTCCAACCATAAGTTCCAAATTCCAATTTTGGAAAATTGGGGTTTCTTTGACAAACCCTAGGCCAACCAGCTCCAGAACCAGTTTGGACATCTCAAAAGTTGTAAGACCTAAAAGATTTGGTATTTGAATTTGAAGTACTCATTCAATATGTATCACCACACCAAGCTTGAGGATAAGCTTGAAGGAGCTGATAACTTCCGAGCATGGAAGTATAGGATTTCTCCTGTCCTTGAATAAAATGATTTGGAAAAGTATGTAAATGAAGAGGTTCTAGCACCAGAGGGAGATGAGGCTAAGGCTTTCCTCAAGAAGAAATTGGTTAAGGCCAAGAGAATTATTGTAGACTCCATTAAGGATCATCTCATCCCACATGTCATACTTGAAGACACCTAAGGATATGTTCGATGCTTTGATGAAGCTATTTGAAGGGAAGAACATCAATCAAAAGATGACCTTCAGGAACCAACTTAAGAATGTGAAAATTCAAAATGCTGAGACCATGCAATCCTATTTCACAAGGGTCTCACAGATCAAGGAGCAACTTGAAGCAGTTGGAGAAAAGGTAGAAGAAGGAGAGATCATGATGACCACCTTGAATGGTCTCCCAATATCATGGGACTCATTCATTCAAGGGATACGTAGCAGAAAGAATTTGATCACATTCAGTAGACTATAGGAAGAATGTACACATGAAGAAGCTCGACTTGTGGCATGAGAAGAGAATGTGGAAGCAAATGATGATCAAGCTATCACAACACATGCAAGAAGAAACCACAACAATATGAAGCACCATCATTACAGCAAGAGAGAGAACCACCATCAAAATAAGAGGGAGAACTACGATAGACAAAGAAGAGCCAAAAGATATCTATCCAACATTAGATGTTATGCATGTGATGAGAAGGGACACTACTCCAGAGATTGTCCTAGAAACATAGGCTCCAAAAAGAAGACAAACAAGACGAGATATCATGCTCACATCGCGGAAGACGATGAACCTGTAAGGAAAAGAACCAGAGAAGAATAAAGAGATGATTCTTCAAGTGATGAAGAATATGTGCTATAATGAAGGTAACTAGTTACAAGGGTTCATTCAGAAGGTTCCACCTCATAAGGTGAATCTAGAGATGAATTTCAATATTACATGAAAGGAGTAGGATAAGCTACTATAGAGTTGGACTCCAAAAAACAAATAAAGATCGATGCTCTATGGAATCCTCTCAACTACTTCAGCATTGGTTAGGATGCAGAAGAAAGGATACTGAAAGTCTACTCCAGCACAAAGAACAAGTATAGAATACTTGCTCAACATTTTCGATGATAAGAAAGAAAGGCACAGGACCTCAGAATGAGACGATGAAGAAGAACACTCTGTCAAAAAATCTATTAGTTCCTGTAAGGAAGCAAAGATAAAGAGGGAGTCCACCCAACAAAGAAACAAACATAAGTATTTGAATTGTCATTTATTGTATACTTAAATACTGTTAAGTTGTTTACATATTTATGTTTCTAGATTATATATGTCAGAACAATGTACATAATACTACTAATATGCATGTGATGGGTAAGTGGCCTATGGTACTGTATAACATTCCATTTCTACTTATCTTGAATGAAACCTCTTTTCTTACATGTTGGGAGCAGTGCACACTCTTAAAAATGTTTTTGTATATATGGAAGGCATCTAGAAACTTACCGTATGAATACAGGATATGGATTAATGTTGTGTTGAAACCTTGGATAAAATAGTTGCATAACTGTGTGACCTAAGCATAAGAATTTGTTTTGAAAATTATGAAATGTTTCTAACCACACAACTAAATTGACTTGTAGGAAATATAATCTACCATCACCGACAAGAGATACTTGTTTCGAAGAAAAAGCGACGAAGACTCAACATACAATAGATCCAAAAAACTAGCTATTGAAGAGACTGAAGAACATGAAGTTACCAAGACCAGAGATACAACTATGGAAGAAGAGACTCTAGAATATCATGAAGACCGTGGTATGGAAGAACCACAAGAACCTGTAGATACAACTCATGAGAGGAACTCCCACAAGAGGAAACGAGCATGGGTACAAGAATCACTACAAGATGCGAAGAAGTATGGAGCTCCAGAGGGAATGCATAGAGAAAGCAAGAGACCTAGGACATACTCCATCTATGTATCCCTATTCTGCAACATCATTGACAAAGAACCTTCCAACTATGAGGAAGCGGCAGAGAAGAGAGAATGGAAGGATTCCATGATCGAGGAGTACCAATCGATTATGAAGAATCATGTCTAGGAGGTAGTTCCGAGACTAGAAGGGAAGTCTGTAGTGACTTTGAAGTTGATTTACAAGATCAATCATGTTGCATATGGAACCATCGAGAAACAAAAGCTGAGGTTTGTGGCATGTGCATTCTCCTAGAAGGAAGGCATAGAATATGAGGAGACATTTGCACTTGTATCCAGATATACTTCCATCAGATCTGTACTTGCATTGGCTGCAGTGATGAAATGGAAGGTACACCAGATGGATTTCAAGACAACATTCTAGAATGGTGTAGTAGAAGAGAAAGTATACGTGGAGCAGCCACATGGATTTGAGACACATGACAGGTAGACTCATGTGTGCAAATTGAAGAATTCCTTGTATGGATTGAAGAAGGCACCTAGGACGTGGTACGACATGATGGATAGTTTCCTGATGAGCTTGGGCTTTACCAAGAGTAAATCAGATTCCAACCTTTACTATAAGGTTGAGGTGGAAAATCCAGTGATACTTCTACTCTATGTAGATGACATGTTTGTGATACAGGAGGATGATCTCATTACAAATAGGAAGTGGAAGCTTGCTGCAGAGTTCAAGATGAAGGACTTGGGTATGATGCATTATTTATTAGGCATGGAGGTGTGGTAGAGTGCAGATGGAATCTTCCTTGGACGAGGGAAGTATGCACTAGAAATTCTGAAGAGGTTCAGAATGATGGACTGGAAGGCTATGGACACACCCATGGCATCGAACTTGAATCTATTGTGTGATGCTTCATCAGATTCAGTTGATGCCACAATGTATCGTCATATGATTGGTTCATTAATGTACCTAACGAACACAATACCAAACATACGATTTGTTGTGAACACATTGATCCAGTTCCTAATGGATCCGAGACATGTTCACTTGATTGCTAGAAACCATATATTGAGGTACCTGAAGGGTATAGTTGACTATGGGCTCAAGTATGGTGCGAATTAGAAGATTAACCTGCAGGGTTATGTTGATTTGGATTGGGTAGGAAGTGACGCTGATAGGAAGATCACTTCGGGATGTTGCTTCAGTATGGGATCCGGTATGACCTCTTGGTTTAGCAGGAAGCAGTTGTGTGTGGCACTGAGTGTAGCCAAATCAAAGTATATTGCAGCTTGTTCATCTAGTTGTGAGGCAGTATGGCTTAGGAAGCTACTGTCTGATTTATTTGATCTCCAGATAGAGGTGACTTATATATTCTATGACAACCAGAGTTGTGTGAAGTTGTCGAAGAACCCGGTGTTCCATGACAAGTGCTACGAATATAAATAGGATAATAATAAAATAATAAATGTTAATTATTATAATAGTTAATGTGAAGGGACATAACCCTTCATTATGAATGCTCAAGCCATATAAAAGGCGAGCTATGTTGTAATATTCAATCATCCTTTATCTATTCTATTATCAATATATATTTTCCCTATTAATGGATTATTTAATACATCATTTAATATTCATAGCATTGCCACTCCCTTTTAAATAGAATTTTCCCTATTAATAGCATTGTGTGAACGAATTAATATTCACTTCAACAAGTCGAAGCACATTGAGATCAAGTACCACTATATCAGGGATATGGTGCATAGAGGAGAAGTGAAGCTCCAGTATGTAACGACAAATGAGCAGATAGTTGATGTGTTGACCAAGCCATTAGCGAGAGTGAAGTTCGATTACTTCAGAGAGAAGCTTGGTGTTCTCTAGATTGATGTTCCTCCTAAGATGAAGTGATGAGACCGAAAGACATAGATGCACTAGAGCATTTCTCACATGATGTTAGGTTTGTACTCTCATGTTGGTAGATGTAAGGGCTGAGCCATTCTTGCATGATGGTAGGTTTGTCCTCTCATTTGGGTAGATGTAAGGGATGGATCCATTCTCGCATGGTGGTAGGTTTTTCCTCTCATGTTGGTATATGTTAGGGCTGGGTCCCGCATGGTGGTAGATTTTTCCTCCCATATTGGAGATGATGTGAGGTCCACTTGTCATAAGACATTGTTTGTGTTCCTAATAAGGATCTCGTATGGTCGCAGGTTTGTCCTCCAATGCTGGTAGACGCAAGATGACCGTTGTGGGATATGTGTTCTGCATCTGGGATATTCTCCATGTGATGATGAGATGATATGGAGATGATGAGGCGATAGTAGGAGGCGCAGGTGATTGCTGTGGCAATGTAATGACTGGTCCTGGGTTGTACTTGCTTGATGGATTTCTCATAGAGATGATGAAGAACTACATGAGGGATAGGCCTACATACGACATAAAAAGGGGTTGGATATGCAAAAATTCCTATGACGAGTAGATTTGAGAGATTTCACCAATCAATGATCGACATGATGAGTATTGAAGCAACAGTGTCAATGATGATCCAGTGTTGATGATGATGATCCAACATTGATGATGATCCAACGATGATGATGTTATCCAGGCTTGTGTCCAAATGGGTTGATGACTGTGGCAAGAGAATACCTTCCTAGTTAAGAGGGAGTCTTGTTGTAATTGTAACTTCAGAAGATATTCCCTTGTCTTTTATATTTTTATTATTATTGTATTTTATTTTATACCTCTGATGGAGATTTTTTTCCTCAGTTCGGGGATGTCATTATTATGCTTAGTCATTCTAGGTAATTGAGGTAAAATAATCCATTGTAAGTTGGGGAAATAGATCCCCGAAAGGTCATATGTAATTGTATTATTGAGTCTCCTAGAAAAGTCGGCCCATTCAGTCAGTTCGGGTCGACCTAGTTAGTTAGATGGTCACCCCAAAAGTAAACTATAAATAAAGAGAAAGCCTCTCTCATTTCGACACACACTCACTCACTTGGGTTCGCATAAATGAGAGAGAGAATACAAGTTTTCATAGGAGAAAGAAACAGGAGCTACATAAGAATATCTTGTTTTGGGGCTTTCCATTTTGTGATATTGTATTGGTGACGATTCTATCTCTGAGGAAGTTGCGGGGTTTTTTCTTTTATGGTTTCCCCGAGGAAATATTTGTGTCTCTTGTGTTATTCTATGCATGTTATTCTTTCAGTTAAGATCCTATATAATATTGATTAAAAATAGAAAAACTAACAGTTTTTAGTAATTTTAATGACAATTTGTGAAACTTGTTCAAAATCCCCAAAAAACAAAAATCGGTTATATGCATTGATTGACACTATTTTTATTTTTTAGTAATTTTAACAAAATAATTTTAAAATTAGTTATTTGTATTGTACATGTAATCCAAACTTTAGTTCATTTGAAATAAATTATCAATTTTGAGAGTAAAGAGATTGTTGTTTAGAGTGAACTTGTATGGTACACGATTCATCCAATTTTATATGTATAGGTGTGAGTTTTGTATTTGAGACAATGTAATTTTTCTAATTTCCAACTCTATAGCTAGAAATCAATTTGGGCCATTGTAACTTCATATTTTAGAAGTACAAAAACCCTAATATGAGTAATGTGTAACTCCAAAAATATATTAAACAGACATGTTTATAGGTATATCTTTCAAAAAACAATGGTGATGTATATTATCTTATAGATGTACAACCATCTCTATATTGAATGTACAACCATGATTATCATGCTAATATTAGTTGTTAAAGGATGCAATAAATAGGTCTTGGAGATAGCTCGTCAACCAAATTTCAAATATATAGTTCAATGAGATTAGACAATTTTCATCCCAAAAAGTATGTCTATCCAGTCATAATATTAGTGATCTAGGTGTTTCCATGTTAAGTACACAATTAAGAACATATAATGGTGGAAAAATCGATATATAGGTAGTATTTTTTGCATCGAGTGAAACGAAGTGCTCTACAGCCTAGTATGGGGGAGATCATGTAACATTTGTCCATGTTTGTCCTTATAGTTGGCCATAATAAATAAAGTTTGTCTTTAACATAATAATAATAAAAAAAATAATATTATGTCGGTGGTTAATAAAAGGACGTGTATTTTCGTTTGAATTAAATCCTAGGCTATATAATACATGGACGTGTATTTTCTTTTGAATAATACTAGGTTATAAATGTTTGTCTTTATTTTTGTCGGCCATTAATTAAAATGTAAAAAAAAAAGTAAAATCTAATGGAAAATATTTAATGAAAAGTAAAAAAGTAAAATGTAATGAAAAGTAAAACAGTAAAATGTATTGTCAGCCATGAATTAAATTGTGAAAAAAGTAAAATTATGGAAAGTATTTTAAAAAAATCCATGTCGGCTCCTAAAATAAAATATTATGAAAAGTAATTAAAAAATAGATGTTCGTTTATAAAATAAAACATTAAAACTTAAACCCGGATCTATCAATCAAGAGAGATTAAATTTCTTGAGTTCAAATTTAAAAAAAGAAATACACCTCAAGAAATTGGATCCCTCTCGGTGCTTGATAGATACGGGATTAAGATGGATCTATGCTGGTTTCTTAGAACATTTATTGTATTCAAAGGATAACATATATATGATTTATCTTCATTGTTTTATGCAGATCATTCTCCAGAGTGAAGTTCTTCCCTCTGCAAATCACATTCATCAGGAGGATCTGATGTTGTAGCACCCCCCACGTTGTGAGCATGGTCGTATGTGACCTATTAACATATAGTTTGTTTTTATTGAGTTACATATAAAAGTAAATCATTGTATACATGTACACACAATTATTAATTGTTATTTGTTTATACTTTCATAGGCACCCCTCCAACTAGGTCATTTGGTGATCATGCATCCTTGAGCATCATGTCTAGTGTCTCGTATGATTGTTGTAACACATTGACCTCCTTAGAACACAATGAGGATTTTCTTCATCATGAAGGTATATTAAATTCATATTTATATATTTTTCAACTACCAGTATCTTTATTTTTTATCGATATTTTGTTCTTTGACTGATATATATTTTTTATTTGTCTATTAGGTGTTGATATTGCTTCTCCACCTCCTTGGGAGGATGATATCACGAGGATCGTGATTGAGGAGATCACATTGTAGCATGATTGGATGCGCACCTAGTGTCGATTCATGCACATTGGTTTCCCATGTAGATGGTCAATAAGAATGATGATCAATGTGGTTGATAGATTATTGGAGGTCCACCAAAGGGTGAGGCCTCTTAGGGAGATCTAGAAAATCTATTTCTAGAGGAGGAGAGACTGGGTATTGGGTCCCGAAAAATGGGAGGCTACGAAAGATGCAATAAGAGGAAAGGCTGTCAAGGGCACTTTGTTTGACATCCCTCCTGGTCGCACTCTTGGAAAGACGCTCTGATTGTGGGAGTTTAGGATTGAGGTCATTGCGCCTCATGTTTATGATAGGCTTGTTGGATCATGGGGCATATTCCCCCATAATGAGAGTGTCTCATTATACTTTTCGAAACATGTGTATGTAGATTTGTTTCTACATGTTTCCTGATTACTCAAGTATGTTGTCATATTTTTATCACATCGGGCGAGGACGTAGTTATGAGCATCTTGGGGATCGTAGATACCCTATTGTAGCACCACCACCTCCTCAACTAATTCCCATTCCTAGTTGGAGTGTTATTCAGTCGAATGTTGTAGTTGATCCATCACAGCTCAGAGTTGAGACACATTATTTGATGGTAGGAACCATGCACATTGCATTGAGAAATTCAACAGTTTCCATCCATGAGGATGGGTCTAGACCAATACCTAGACCTAAAAATCCCAAGTTACCATGGGTGTATGAGTCAATTATTCGGATTCTTGACCATGAGACTCTACTTACGTATGCGATGAGTTCCCAAGATGCATAATATCATCTACATACAAAGGATGTAGGTCGTCATTGACAGAAAAGGTATATTTATGTACTTAAGTTTTTTTCATTATATGTTATTAAATAATCATATTTAATACCCGTACATACAAAAGAGTCAATTGAGCAATACTGATTTTTTGTTGTTGTTGTTACATGTAGAGAAATTCATTTATGGATTCAATCAATGCCTCTTATCCATCAGTTTAGCATCCAACCATTTCCCTTGGTGATGTATCCATGGTACATATTCTAGTTCCCTCATATTAACTTTATCAGTTACATACATGTGTATAATTCAAATTATCTTATCATAACTTTATTCTTTCCCTGTGCTCAAATTGTAAAGGCTGGAGGCAAGGGGATTACACAAGAGCATGAGACATTCTCCCTTGTGTTCTGACCATTAGCCGCTAGTTGATGAGGTATTGTAACTTGTGTTGCAATGAAACATAGAATTCAAGTTGATGTTTAATTTATAATGTTCATTTATTATTCTTTTACTGCTTACATGCATGATGTCACCATACACTGGCTCAAGTACATCTAGGAGATGATACTGCATTGATGCTCACAGAGGAGTGGGAATGGTTGACTATGCATCATCTTGGTGAGGATCCATCGACTCAACATTGTCCTAGAGATGCCACGCAATAGGATTTGGAAAAATTTGCCATGGAATTGATTCAAGTAATTTGATCCATCCAGTTAAAATTTAAAAAATTAGCCATCTACCTAATTTCAAGTACTAAAATCTAACTAACTTATAGAGTTCAAAATTTTAATTTTTGTAGTCACCATCTTTAGACACGATTTTTTAGCATACATTTTCCTGTCACCAAGGACATGGTGTAAGTAGTACTACGGTGGGGATGACCACTGATTAGGGTATTTTTTGAGGATTCTAATAGTGTACCTACGTATAGTATTCTAGGCGATTATTTTCGGTTGAAAAAATGATATATTGAGATAGGTAGGTGAATGTTAAATATGAAACATACAATCTAGTACTAAAATTTGTAAATTTTGATGAATATTACAACAAAAAAACATATTTTATGTAAATATAGGCGATATTAGAGAGTAAAAATGACCAAATAGCGAATTTAATTTTTGAAAAAATGCCCAAAAAATAGCCAATTGGCGAAATTTCGCCCTTAAAAATTACCTTGCCATAGATACCACCACGGGCCTGGTCCACATATTTGACAAGACTTGTTCATGTTGCACTATTTTTATTGTTATGCATACATATATACTTGTTTTTTATGTATACATATATACAAAGGTATTTTTTATAAACGTGAAGGACTATTTCATATCATATTTTTTCTTCATGGATATACAATGTGTGTGTGTGCGTGTGTGTTATTTATGTTTATGGAAATTTATATTTATAAAGTATGTTTATGTTTATGCACTTGCATTTTAAATTTATCTTGTGTTCATGTTTATCATGTCAATGATTGTACAATTTAGAATTTTACATTAGAAGTTACAAGTTTAGGAATGGATGTTACAATTATAAGTTACAAGTTACAAATTAAATTTTAGAAGTTACAGGTTTATCTTATGTAATGTTTAATGTTTATGTTATTTATCTTATGCTCATTTGCCATTTAAAATTCATGATGTCATATACAATTTATAAGTCACAATTAGGAGTACTGTTTATGGACAATCTGTAAGCGGGGACTCAAATGGATCTCCATAGTATGAATGGATCAAATCTAGCACAAAACAAGTACATAATACAAACAACTTTCCTAGATTGATTGAAATGCAAGATAAGTGAAAGAGATGGCCTACCTTATAAATGCAGATCTTTTCTCCTTGTTGATCCAAGTCTTTATCTTCAGATCTCAAGCTGCAAAACCAGTCAATAACATGCAGAAACAAACAAGTGATAAAAACACATGATTGTGAATCAATCTAGGTAAAACCAGTAAATAACATGTGGAAATAGACAAGTGATAAAAGAACATGATTTTGAATCAATCTAGATCAAGAGTCAAAGAGGTTAATCCTAAACATTATCAATACAAGAAGTTTAAGGAAAGAATGTGCATTAGATGTAATAATAAAAAGTAAAAATAGAGAGGTGTTACAACCTATGCTTTGATGTCATAACCTCCTTCTAACAATCCTAACCTCAAGTTCAAATTGTTAGCCTCTAATGGATGAAGAGGATCTCCTAGCAAAATTCCACCAGCATATAGGTACTCTATCCTTCCTCTCTTAAAAATGGAGAGGGGGTTCATATATATAGGGATAAAGGGATAGGATAAGTTGAGGATTTAGGGGGGAGGATTAAGGGATCATCCCACTAGACAAGGGGATCGAATTCCACCTTTCCATATATTTAGGGATAAGTCTCCATGCCATCCAAGCTTCGAGAAGTTGCTCGAATATTCTCTTTATCCACTTTCACCAATAGCAATGCACTTTGCACAAGAGAAACGCGCGCCAATGGGAGGTCTATGCATCTTATGCAAGAGCATCATGCTCCACCGATGCACTTTTCTGAGGTGCATAGAGCGCCCCTTGAGTCTGACGCACATTGCCAAAGATCAGGGCAGGTCGGGGTGACAACACAAAGCCAAAGGGATGAACAAAAAATTCTCTTTTGGTGTTTTATCCTAGTTACTTTAGGGATCAGGGAATATAGAGGACACATAACTCATGATGATGAGATTTCGGTGTAAAAGAATTTTCCCCCAAAGCATGAAGCTGACAAAATAAGGTCGTTGAAATGGTTTGTAAATAGGAAAAAAGTTGAGGTAAGGATTGTCGGTTGGAGTGATGAACAAAGACCTCTTGTAGTACAACTGACTCTGAGAAATATGTCTCAACTGACTCACAACATGGCTTTCAACCAAGACATTGCAGATCCATGATAGTAAAGACTAACTGCAAACAATCATGGCTACTAGACACAATCGTAGATCCATGATGAGATGCTAACACATCCAAGACCAATACAAAAGTGGATCTGTGTAATATGACTAAAAAAATATCCATCGCAACCTAGGTAAGATACATGAGTTAACCCAGGGTCTTCAATCTGAACCTGCAATGATACAACTCCAACCATGTGATTACAATGTCTTGAAGTCGAACATGGTAGAAACCACTTGATTACCGGTCATTGATGTATACCATTAACAAGTGCGAGGGAAATCACCATTGATGTCAATGATCCCCAAGGTATCATAATACATACCACTGAATGCAAATCAAAGAGACGAGGTCAAATATTTAGTGGAATATTTCAATCAGAATTCAATGATGTGAACTTACTATTGAAAGTGAGGTAACCTACCATTGAGGCATGTAGGACCAAGGTACTTGAGTAGTTTCTAGGTTTAATCCTCAGATGATGTGTTGATGTCGACAAGGATAAACTGGTCGAAGGCGGGCCATGATGTTCCCCCCATCATTGACATGAAACAAGATCAAATATTTTTGGAGTAGATCAGACTGTAGAGTGAAACTTGAGACTGACTCATGAATGACCAACATGATACAAGGTAAAGTGACTGTAGATATTGAGTCAATGAACAGACCTTTATTGAAAATGGGAATGTCATGACTTAGAAACATTGACATGATGAGAATGACAATGACCCATAATGCAACTGATGATGGAAGAATTCTTTGAATTACTGAAAGGTGTGGAACGAATCATGGAACATGTGGGACTCGAAGCAAAGAATATTATCCAAGTGTTTGAATGCATATGCAAATGAGTGCCATGTTCAAGAGTGACTAAGTACTACCATAATTACAATGAAACAAAAAATCTTTCCTTATCCCCATCATGATTGATGAGTACCTCTTTTGTTTCTGAACGAGATTAAGGAGGGTAACATATGCTCGGTATAGCTCATCCTTCGTACGAGTCCGATCTCAGATGTTTTACGAACCTAAGATAGGAGGGGTTCGTCCCAGAAAAGGGTCCTTCAATGTCATATTTTAACGAGTCTAGAGATGGAAAAATCAGTGTCATTTCATATTTAGAGAGTTTGAAAAGAAATAAAAAAGAATCCAAATGGTTCTTTTTCGTAAAAGTTAGTCTCCTCATCTGAAAAAGGAGAAAACAACATGAGAGAGAACTCTTCCAGTCACGATTAACCAGAGTGCTCATTTTTCGTAAATAGTCCTCCTGCTCCTAAAAAGGTGTAAACTATTACTAGAAAGGTGACCTTTCAAATACTTTTACAAGCGTGAAAGAATCAAGTTCGCTTGGAAATATTTTCATATTTAGGGAGTATGAAAAGAGATTAAAGAGGAACCCCGATGGGTTCCTTTTCCATGGGAGTTTTACAAGCCCGAAAAAGTGATAAAATGTAACTCAATGACTTATTATCATAGTTTCACGAGCACGAGAAAGAACAAATAGTATGCTCGATGATGTTAATACTTGGTTTCAACGAGCGTGATGATGGCCAAAAAAACGCTTCAAGATTCATTCACACTCAATAAAAAGTATGAAACATCTATGATGGTCACCAATAAAGTAAAAAAAACACTTTATTTGATCTACAAACTCCAAAAACTAAATTAGAATTAATAATAAGGTGTTAAAACGTAAAATGAGTCAGACACTATAGTAAACGACCCATAAAAGAAATATTGAAGAAGGAATATTCCATTTCCTTTATCTAAAAAGTCAAATAGTAAAGAAATATTTACTAATTGTTTTTTACCAAGTTGAAATAGTGAAAACACTGCTTTGGAGCTCATTTTTCCAACGTCGATTGCGGATGCTACGATCAACCGTTTTATGCCCCGTCAATTGTAGGTAGGCCTCAATCCTATCTTTTACCTTTTTAATGCATCAATTTTTTATTTAAATGTGAATTTTGGGGTCTTTTGGACTCAAAAAGAAGGGGATTGCATGTGCCATGGGTGATGCGCTTCCCCCTTGTGGGAAGTGCATCGAGAGAGGTCTGACAAGCTTTACCCATGGGAAAAGTGCGTTGCCAACGCACTTTCCGGCGTCAGCACATATCCATAATGAAATTTAAAAAATGGGGCCAAAATTATATACCAAATACAAAATAAGATATTAGTTATGGTTATTAATTATTAATGAAAGGGTGTAACCTTTAATTGCACAAGCTCAAGCCGATAAAAGCGAGCTTCATTGTAATTTATTATTCATGTCGTCAATTATATTTTACTATTTACCCATTTATGGAGCCATTATCTTATTTACGCTGGAAGTTTATTTAGAAAACGGACACCTCCGCTTCATTTGGTATCAAAGCTTCGTTGCCCGATCTGACCTTTGGCCATCATTTCAGAGTCTCTCTAAATTCTGGTTTGTGACCAATTTTAGGCCTTTGGCCATTCTTCACTTAACATTGGTAGTTTTCGTGGCCATCGGTGGCTGACCTCAACTCACATTCCCTACAACTACTGCTTCCAAAAACTCCCTATCGCCACAGGCTACACCTCCTCCTTTCCTACCATTCCACGCCCACGTTCGCCCCATATGCTACGCTTCCCTCTCTCCACATTTGTCGCCTCCCACTAATGCTCTCCTGCATTCCTTCCACTCCCTCCAGCTTCCATATGCACCCAAATCACTGCTCCCCCACCTCTCCCACGTGCTCCCACTCCCCTCTACCCCCACGTAGCTCCACCCCATGCAGCTCCCTGCCTGTTGCTACTTCCTCCCGTCCAATTCACATCCTGCATAGTCCACCACCCACCGCTCCCACTACCCCATGCCATCGATACCATCCTACAGCCTCCTGTCCACCCCTGCGTAGACCTCCGTTAGCCCCCACGCCTACACGCCCTCCTCTCTGCAACCCTCTGTTCCATCCCCATCCACCCACGCTCATGCCCACACCTCGCCATCCCTACTGAGCCAAACCCATTGCATTCACCACACCTCTGCCAACTCCCTCCTCACCTTGCGAGCTTATCCCTATGTCCCGGTAGCTACGCCTCCTCCATCCTTCCTTTACCCCGCATCTCCTCACACCTTATCTCTCCACGCATTTACATAACCCTCCACGTATTCCCTTCATTCCACATTCAACCCTTCCATCATTCTTCCTTCGAGATGCTACCTCCAATGCCACGTCCACCAAACCCTAAATTAAATAATTTCCAAAATAAAAAAAAGATATTATAATATTTAAAATTTCAAAAAAAATAATAATATTACATTATTATTAAATTTAATAATAATTGTTATTGTTATAATATATATTAATTATTATTATTATTATTATTAGTAATAACTTATTTTTTGGAAAAAAAAATAAGAGGAGCACAAAAATTAAAAATAAAAGTCAAAAGGAATTAAAGTAAAAATAATAATAATAATAATAATTATTATTTTTAGCAAAAAAAAGAAAAAAAGGATATATATATATAATAATATTATTATTACATTTTAATTATTATTATTATTATCAAGGAAAATAATCAAATTCTTTGAATAAGAATTATTTGGAGAACAAATCAAAATCAAACGACAAAAAAAAGGAGTCAAGGGAAGGCTTATCAAGAAGTCGAGACACACTATCGTCAAAGAAGTCAGGTCTACGAAGACTAATTATATTCAAAGCCGAGATCAGTATCATCAAAGAAAACCAAGTCAAATAAGAACTTGAAGCGAAGACGAAGTCGCAAACTATTGCAAACACATATACGGAAATACATTCAGTCCTCGACACAATTAAAAGAGAAGTCAATCCAACAGAAAAACAAACATCAAGGACTCCTTATCTACACCCCAACTATAAATGTCATTTTGACCAATGACACGGTCAAAATGAACATACACACAGGAATTACGATGTGAGACAAGCAAGAACATCCAATCAACATACTAAGCATCAAACAAAAAGTTTCACCCCACAAAGAGTTCAAATAGCTCCAATAAAAATAGATATCGGAGGGACCACATCAAAGATGATGCGACAGTTCTTCCTTGGAATTCGTAACTCGTATCGCCTCATTTCATCAAGTGTCGCCAGTACTACAAGAAAGGATCTAGAGATGTCGGTTCAAACAAAAAAATTATTTGTTTTCAATAATCTTTGAGGACAGAGCTTCCCTTAAGGGTAAGGCAATGTAACGAATATAAAATAAGATATTAATTATTAATGAAATGGTGTAACCTTTCACTGCACAAGCTCAAGCCTATAAAGGCAAGCTTCATTGTAATTTATTATTCATCTCATCAATTATATTTTACTATTTACCCATTTATGGAGCAATTATCTTATTTACGTTGGAAGCTTATTTAGAAGATGGACAACTCCGCTTCAAATTACCAATTCCAATGCCATGAAAAGGACCTAATGGTTGTTTATTTCATGTTTTTGCAGACTTCAACTAATATAATGGTCCATTGAAAAGAAAGAGAGCACGAACTTGAAGATTCCCAAGTGTCGAATGAGCCACATTCAATGAATTATTTACAAGGGTGTGGACTCTTAAAATTATTCCATGTATAGGGCTTGAGGGCCCAAGTACAATTGCTAGATTACCTGATCAAGCTATGGGACCCAAATCAAGAACATTTTAGAGTCGGTGCCCACATCCTTACCTTGTATGTTGAAGATATTTACTTCCTGACAGTTTTATATCAGTGGGGAGCCCTAGTTTCACTATCCAAGCCATAGAGTAGTGATCAGTCGACAAAGAGTTTGGTGGAACAATTCTTTAAACTAGGGACACATATGCTTGCTGGGAATATTCCCATCAAGAACATACGAGATCGACTCCTGAGAACTGTACTCTTTACCATTGAGAGGGTGGCAGGAAGAAGGGTTTCTAATTAGGCCACCAAGGCCCACATGCTATATGCCATCAAGTATATGGAACCAAAAATATTCAAATGGTGCGAGGGACTCCTCGTGAATCTAAAAGATCATCTCACCAAATGTAGATGGGGTGATTTGAAGCAGTTTGGCTATGGATCCATCATGGTCTCATTCTTCCTAGAGCAAGTTCCACTACTGCGACCTTAGGTAGAGATGGATGATCTCGATTTGCGATATACACACATGGTCCGATGGTAAGAGGTGATGGCCCTCCATGGGGGAGGAGGACCTATCATCACTTATGGTCCAACCATCTTTAGGTTTCTCCGGGGATAACTCCTCATGATTGATGATTGTGCTTATGCTAGTACCGACTTCAGAGGAGATCCATATCGAGCTCTTCCAAAGGTGGAGCAATGGGGATATATGGGTAATAATGAAACTGCTATTGTTTTTATTCATTTTGTAGTTTTTAAATTTGTTTGGGTAGTACTGATAATTCACACATGTTTCTTGCATATTTTGGCCCATATCGACCAATAGGTTCCTCTCTGATTGAGAGGAGAGGGTTGTTACGAGAGATGGCAGCTGCTCAGCAGGACACAGCAGAGGAGTTGAACAAGAAGGAGGGGAACCTCCAAATATTGACGTTGGATATTCTTGGCATATCCATCGATGAGTTTCCTCTCCATTCCCAGCGCCATGCAGCTGGAGTTTCAGGACGCTTTGTTCGGCTGCTCCGTCAAGTACCTCGGGTTGTTATTTGTTATCAAGAGCATCTTCATGGATATCTGTTTGTATGATATATTTACTGAAATCAATAGGATTCAAATTTTGTAGCCAGGATATACTGAAAGATTATGGGCTTCAAATTTTGTATCAGTACCACTTTTTTGTATTTTACCAAACATGATGATATATATACAAAACACTATTTTGCAGTTTTATATATTGTGTCTTCTATGATGATTTGGGATCTTATGGATGTCGGCCTAGACATTATGAGTGGATTAAATGTTATGTCACCTTATGCATCTTTATAAGAAAAATGTTTATGAATGTGCAATGTACCAATCTAATAAGAAATTAGCTAAGGAATCAACAATTGTGTTCATGTTTCTTGGAATGTGTAGGTATTGAATCGACTAAAAGGACCTCTCCAAGAGACATACCCATTGGTATAAATGGAGTAATACGGGGTCGCAGATAGCATAGACATCGTTGATATGGGAGACCACTAATTGTGAATCGATATAGATAACAAGGTGGTCCAACCCCAAGGAAAAAGCGTTGGTCAATAGTCCTATTACGACATGGTACTCGACGACATTGTTTGTTGCAAAACCTAGAAAATTTCCTCCTAAACTAAAAAGCTCGCTGGTAGGGGAATAGAGTACCCATGACGCCAAAGCAAGGTTGCGGGTGTGCTAGATAGCGATGTATGCAAATACAAAACATGTTTCCATATGCACATTTAGGCAGAACATGGTATAAGCGCAACAATAAGATCCTATCACTCTAAAAATAAAGTGTCACACCAAAAAAACACACTTCATGTACAATATATACAAAGTACTAATGCATGCTAATTTATGCATAATACCTCTTGTTGTGGCCACAATAGATCCCATGCTTAGCTAAGAACGAGAACCCCCAATTTTAATAAACACAAAGGTATTTGGGTGAGTCATCTTGTAAATATTCGATTTTGATCTTAACTCTAAAATTCTTCACCCATGCTTTTGGTTTGCTTGTTTGCAAGCGTTTGATTAATTCTTCCTAAGTGTTTCGGTCTTTAAAAAACCAAAATTTTGAGTGTTTTGTTGACTATCATCATCATCCCGAAACCCAAAATTTGGAGAACCCAAAATCCGCAACCCGACAGGTTGCGGGTTGCAGAACTGCTATTTTTATGTTTTGGTTTTGCTGATTCCGAAACCCACAACCCGACGGCTACAGGTTGCGGAACCATTCATTAATAAAGTTGAGAAATAATCACCCAGAAATCCAAATCCCGCAATGGCGGCATTCGGCTTTCGGGATTGTGGTTTTCGATTATTTTGGTGTGTCCTTCCGAAACCCGCAACCCGTAATTTCGGGATGTGGCTTTCAAGATGGTTGTCTCTCCTCACAGTTTCACATTCCCGAAACCCGCCACCCGCATGGTTTGTTTTCGGCTTTCGAAAATATTTTGTCCTACGTCCTTTTTTGTGAACCCACAACCTGCAAATCCGCACTTTCGGATTTCCGCTTGCAGAACCTTTGAATAAGAGCTTCGTGAACATGCCTGAACCCGATTCTGCGCCCGCTGCGGTGAATCTCTGTCGTCCATTTGTTATGATCGCACAATTGGTTTTATTTTGGTAAATGTATTTAATAGGGTTTTTTTTTACCTTTTAGTTTTACATTTTAACTGTTGAATAAATTACACTGTCGCATTATCGTTTTATTATGGATAGCGTGTCAGGTGTCGTTTTTCAGTTTGTTGGTTATTTCAGGTAAGTCCACTGTTATACTTATGCTGTTAGCGTGCAATTTTGCTATTTTTGGTTTGAATTTCATTTGATTTTCTGTATTAATCATATATTGCAAAGCTCTTCTACCATGTCGAGAAATACACGGTCTAAGTCATCGTACAAAGACCCCCTGATCAAAGAACCAAATTTTGGTTTTCTCTTTGACACTAGTGAACGAGTTATTGAAACGTACCAGGTGGATTGGTCTAGGATATACGCCAGTTTTGATAATGATGACCTTTCCCACATCGAGAATGATAGAACAATCTATGAGAAAATTAGGACTTCCCAAATTCACGGCATCGCTGCACGCCCTGCTGTCTTACCCTACACAGATGCAGTTAAGTGGATAATTGAGAATGCTGATGTGAAAGACCATTCTTTTAATTATAGTACAGGTTGTCAATTGACAAGTTTTTGCCCAGAGGTTCTTGTTCGAGCTTTTGCTCTGAAACCCCATGTACAGACCCTCTCTGCTGAGTTCATACAATCATCCAAAACCTGGTATAATTTTGATCAAATGATTAAGTCTTGGATGCACAAGCCTAATGCCTTTGTACCTAAGTCGGATAACCTTTATCCTATTATCTGGTTTAAGGAACCCTTTTCCTTACTCGCATCCATGCTCTGCCGGCTTTTCGGTCAACCCAATTGTTCTCATTTTAAAGCCAAGTGGGCACCCATAGCACATCATGTGTTACTTACAGGTGAGTCCTTTCATGGGCCTCTATCTTGTCAGCGGAATTAAAAAACGCCATCCATGAATATCAGAAGGGACCAACTCATAAGAAGACACCTTTCTTCCTATTTGCATATGTTCTTGATGTATTTTGCTCAGAGTTCCAGTACCCTAATTTGGGTTGGCATTGGATCCCTTCAGATCCATCTGTACACATCTACCATTCAGCATTATAGGAAGGGGATTTTTCACCTATGATATATGACATTTGTGACTGTTTTGTGGGTACCATCTATTTCAAGATCTTCCAGCAACAACCACCTGCATTCTCACAGGATGCCAAGGCTTTTATCAACACAATGGGTGACTGGTATGTAGGTGAGCACTTTTCATACATCAGAATTTGGGGAAGTGAAACAGTTCATTTGTTGCCCAAAATAGTTCCAGACAGGATGGTAATACAAGAAGTTTCTTTTGAAATTGCCACTGATGGTATGTATAAGAGACTCGTAGGACCCAAGAAGAAAAATTGGCCTAAGTTTGCTCTAAATCTGGGTCAATTGGTCATCCCAACATCAACCTGGGTTGTAGCTCTGGGTGATTAGATAACTGCTCTGAGATTGGGTGTTTCCCAGAAAAGGAAACGTGATCCTAAAAAGTTCTTGGATGCACACCTAAAGCAAGTTCACATGAAGATAGATTATACACATGAGTCAACAACCGATGATTCCATATATCAGGGGGTAGATGTGTTTTCTCAAGTCTTGGAAAAAGCAAAGGACTCTCAAGAACAACATGACATTCTACAGTATCAGAAACAATTGAAGGACAGAATCCTAAGTTATAGGACCATGCAGTTGAATCTTGTTGAACAAGCAAGGAAGGACATGGAAGAGAAAGAAGCTCAGAAGTCAAACAATCCTCCTTTTCCCACCAGTCGTGATGGAGTCAAAGGTAAATATATTCAAGGGGAACTATATAAAGAGAAATCTAATGAAGAAGCTAAACTCATGCTGCAGACAACTTGTGAATCCAAACAGCAAATGACACAGTTGTCATCAATGTTACAGACTCAGTTGCTAGAACCCCCAAGGCCTGTAGACAAAATTCAGCCACCAGGTAAACTGGATGATCAGGCCTCTATTCCAAACACTCCAGAAGATGATGAACTGGTCATAACCAAGCCTAACCTAGCTAAAAGACAAAAGGTCATGCCTTCCTCATCAAAAATTTCTATTGTGGATGTAATTGACTGTGATGAAGAAATAGTTTCACCTCTTCCAGTACCAGTAGTTGAAGAAGTCTCAAGAAATCCTAAGACTGATGTTGAGTTATTGGACAGTATTGATATGGATCAGTCTTTCCCTGAATAGTGAGAGTTGGACTTTAATGCTGCCCCTAGTATCACATCATCAACAATTGTGTTTCCCTATGTTCAGCCAAATTCTACTCTGCCTTTAGGAGGAACACTTCCATTTTCATTATCCCACTTGTTTAATACCCTCAACAAATCCACTACTTCATTTCCAGAACAGTCAGTCCCTTTTTCCATTTCCCCATCTGTTACTACAGAAGCCCAGCTTTTGGCTATCCCTCCTCAATCATCTGCAATTGATTTATCAGTAACCTCCGTCGATGCATCTTCCAAGGTTTCTCCTGCACACTCACCTAGTAAAGATCAGAGTCCACTTCCTTTCCCAGAAGTCAGTAGTCATGCTCAGGTTCCACTTTCTGAAGCCTGTGTCTCGCTTCCCTCCCCAGACAAAGGTGTGTTAGCTCCCCAAGTCATTAGTACATGTATGGATATCACTCAAGTCACTCTACCTATACCCACGTCTGCTGTCACACAAACACCTCCTTTGATTTCTACAGTTAGTGTCACTTATGTTCCTACACAGTCCATTGCTGAGTATACAGACAGAGATGTGGTTCCTCTTGGGGATATTTTCTATCATCAAGATGACAAGGCAGTTGTTAAAAGAAGCAGGAAGAGGGGTCAAGGCCAAGGTGGTTTGGAAGCACATGAACCAGATCAGGTGATATGGGCCCCCAGAACCAATAACCCAAGAATTGAAGCGGTTGAAACAGCAGTAACCTTAGGGGATTTTGCCACTGCTAACTAGGATTCGGTCCAGGTCTTGGACAAATAAGTTGACCTCAGGGAGGAAGAAATCAGAAACCTGAAAGAAGAATTGGCTAAAACAAAAGACCAGCATTATGTTAATATGGCTGACCTCAAGAAAACGTGGGCAGACAAAGTGAAAGACTTAGAACAGAAGAATGCTACTCTTCTTACTAAATTCAACCTTTTGCAGTCCCAACGTTCTCCTGATCTCATAAAGATAGCCTCTTTGGAAAAGCAGGTTGAAGATGCAACTGCAAGTGCAACTTCCTCCAACGTTCTCAAGTTCACACCCTATGACTTCAAAAATTTAGCCCTTGAAGTAAATCAGGGTCAGCATGAATTACTGAAGGAGTTATATATTGCCTTAGATTAGATCAGGGAAAATTTAATCAGTTTTTCTAAGATGTCTTCTACTGTTGAAGAATAGAAGGCGAAGAGACTCCAAGCTTGTAAAGCTGAAGAAGAGATCGGTCAATGGAAATTGTATATCAAGAATGTTCCAGAGGACATCCCAATCCTTAATACCTTCTATATAAATAAAGTCAAGGCATCTCTGAATACGTTGCTTGATTTGAATGAATCGTCTAAGGAAATCATTAATAAATCAACAGACACCTGTACTAGACGATGGTATGCAACTGACAATATCATGGATGCCCTAGGTTTTCCACTCATGAATCCTATTTTGGAGGCTCTACCACCGAAATGCAGACTTGAATAACTTGAAACCAGATGTGAAGAATTTGCACAAAAGATTCGAGATTTGGAACACGTCAGCATTAAAGATGTAGATCGTTTGGTTAAAGAACTGGTCATCATGGAAGAGAGGATTCATATGTATCTACATATTTGGCACAAGCTATCAAAACATGATATGGAGAACAACACATGCAATGCTCAATTATCCTTGGAATCTATCATCTTCCCAAATGTAGATGAATTGTTAGATATTTATGAAAAATGGCAGGATTTCGTGGATCTTTAGATATGATTTTGTAATCCCTATTTTGTAGAACTTCTACTTTTTCAACTCTTATTTAAATTTAGTATATAAGGAGGAAGGTGGCTCTGAGAAGGGGGGGGGGGGGATTTTGGAACTATAATTCAGTAGGAGATAAGACTAAAGATACTCTGTGATCGAAGTTATTGTAATTTTTCTATAAGGCATCTTAATGTAGTAATGTTATCTTCGGATCCATTTTCTGATTATCACTTAAATTTCTTTAAGGATTCTTGATTTTGTGTTCCAGATTGTCATCCTTTATGCATACGATCTTTTTTTGAATATATAATGAATACATATATCTGTTGTATTGGTTTTTCTATGTAACTGATGTGTGTATGAAAATATTTAATTGAATTTCTTTGATTAAATACTTTCTTTATCGATTTCTGCAATTGATCACACATATATATATTTTATCATTGTTGATTTTTCAATCAACAAAAGGATAACAGATTAAATCTTGATGGTCACTAAGATTGGATTATTTTGTTTAATTTTCATTATATAAATCATAATCTGAGTCAGCAAATATCTCACCTGAAGGCATTTCTGTTAAAGGTGACAAACTATTTGCTCTTTTACACTTTAAGGTTGATCTGTATAAACAATCTGCTTTCCATGTTAGAATAGATCTGACTTAAGATTAGGTTCTTTTCTAAATAGACTTAGTCAGAATTGCTAACTGCTTTTCCACCCCTTTGTTTTCCGTTATAGGAAAACTGATCTTTTAAGATCAAATCTTTTACTCATAAAGTGCCAGTGGAGGCCAAATATCCATGGGTGATTACCACACCAAACATCTTGAGGATAGAATTTCCCTTGCACAGGGTCTTTTGAAGCCTTTGGCTGGGTTTTCATCCCCTGTTGTGTGCCTTGGAACCCATTCCAGCACTTTGCACTTACCCTACACCCCCTAGGCATCAACAAATGGCGCTAGAAGGAGGGCATGAACTGGCACATTGCCCACAATAAGAGCTAGCTTCCAGTTATTATGATTTCATGGCTCTTTCCCAAATCCCTGCATGGGATTCCGATACCGCATTAAGCCTACCAGGGCCTTTGCACGAACTCCCTAAAAGGCAGTTAAGATCTTTCCAAAGTTCGATGGAGAAGGTAATGTCTCTGTCACCGAGCATGTCAGAAGGTATGAATCTATTTTTCATTTATATAATATCATACATGAAGATGTCGCTTGCAGATTATTCACATTTACCCTCGAAGGTAAGGCTTCTCTTTGGTTTTATTTTTTACATTTGAATTCAATTTCTCATTGGTTAGAATTTAAGAATGTTTTTAGAGATTCTTTTGAAGATTATGATGTGGTTGAAATTCATCAAAATCTGATTCAAATGCATGTACTTGATGGAGAATCAATTCGGGACTTCAACACATGTTTTCGACAAGTGTATTATGGCTTATGCGAAGAACATAGACCTGCAGGACAACTCACTTTCTGTTGGTATGTTAGATCTCTTCCCAAGATTATGGCAATGTTTATCTTGCGACAAGGGATAACAGATTTCAATGAAGCATGTAAAGAGGCTCAAGTTCTTGAGAAAGACTTGAAGGACTATCCTTAAGATTTTTTTGATCCTTTCCTTTCATTTGATGTTGAATCTGTTAATGAAGGATCAAATGATTCACGAATTGCTCAATTTAATTCTCTAATAAATGACATGTACAATGAAGTTATGTCTATAAAGAAGGAAAAGGAGATTCAAAATACTTTACATAATTTGAAACGAATAATTTTTGCATACAATTTTCGATCTTCTTTAGATACCCAAAATAAATTAGATGCAAATTCTAATAGTCCTTTTTCTCTCTCAAATGAATATGAGTACCATGAATGTTTTACATCTGCCCTTCATTGTTCGGAACCTTGATCTGAAACTGTTAAAGAAAATCCTAATTATAATATTTCTGATCAATGTAATGAACAATTTGTTCGGATGAATTTTGAGCATTTTCCTTTTTATCAACTTGATCATAATGATCCAACTATTAATGAAGATTTAAGAATTTATGAAAAGGATCTTTCATGTATCTCTAATAATTTTAAAGGTCCTTCTTCTATAAGTAATATTCATTCTTCTTCATTTAATCAAACGATGGATGTTCGAATAGAAAGTTTTGGAGATACTGATTATACTTCAAATTCTGAAGAACCCAATGATTCTACTCATTTTGCAAAATCTGAAAATTCTTTTTCTTCATCCTTTGATTTTGATTGTTATGAAGAGGATGAGAACCATAAGACTTTAGAGGATGAGTTAGCTGAAATTGAGATTGACTTTAAAAATATTTGTTCCAAATATACTTTCTCTATAAATCAAATTTCAAATGAAAAGTTATTTTGGTCAAATGCTATGAAATTAACTAAATCTAATACACTTGACAAGAATGAATATCTAAAAAATGAAGTTGATCGTTTACAAGATTCAAATACCGATATTTCCTTTCAATACAATAAAGATGATATATTGCTAAAGGAAATATTCTCCACTTCCAATTTTGATGAAAATATTTTGGATCATGATCTTAATAGTGTCCGTCATACCTTTTATGATTCAATTTATTTATGGTTGGAACAATCATTTTTCAGCAATTTCCCATGTCATTCCCGTTTCTTTGTAAATAAGAAACTTAGTTCATTTTTTCCTATTTTTGGACCTCCACTTTCAAAATTTTCATTGCTGATTCATCTTTTGTTTTATCTTGCGGGTTTTAGGTTACTTATTGGCTCCATTGGATATTCAAGTATACTTAGTTTCTATTCATTTTAGAATAGTGTAGGAGTAGGTATAGAACATATTAGTTTTAGTAAATTTTTTAATAACTAGATTGCCCTTTCAGGTTTTTTCAATAAGGTATTTGTGACGACAAACCGAATAAAATATTGGTTCCAGCACGGTTCGATTGCAAACATTAGAGAGGGTTGTAGACACCTACCCGGGAAATGTATCTCTTCTAAAAAATTATTTTGCTTGAACAATCCGATGCACTTGTACATAGGTGTGGTTTGTTTTTTTTTAAATGATTTTTTTTTATTACATTGAACTTTTGATTGGTTTTCTTGTTTTGTTTTGGTTTTCATTAATAAGGCTTCACACTTTTGGTAATGGCTTATGATCACTTTTCTTAGCAACAATTGCTTCTGAAGTTTCAGCATCGTTATCAATCTTACTTTCTGGCTTTTGATTAGAATTTTCTCTGAAGAATAAACAGTCAAATAAATGCAGTGCCTTTGGATATTTTTTTCACTTTGATCATTATCTTTCACCATGCTTTATTTGTGTAATTGAGGTATGGAGGATGGGAATCATTTCTCTATCTGGTGTTTCATGATTGAATGACATATCATAATAACCTGACGAGTTCCGATTGCTAATGGGTCCTTTTACAATCACTTTGATTATAAATTTGTTTTTCTTTTAAAATTATGAGTTACAAGGTGGGTGGTCTTGTTATTAAGCCATCCCATTAGGTTCACAAGTGTTTAAAGTGGAATGACATCGTCACATCAAGCCACCACACTTGGAAGATGACTTTCAGTTCTGCTGGGAGGTGGAAGATCCTATTACAAGTCGGTCCATTCATGATCCACAAAGCACTGGTTAGTAACATTACCACTATATGGTCACCTAGCCATGGTAATGCCTTGTAGCCTATGCCAAAATAAATTTGTCTTTCATTTTGGAATTTTTGTTGTATACAAGAATAGGGAGGTCTTATCACAAGCCATCCCTGCTATGATCATAAGTTTGATCTTGGACTGGAATTATCACTATGTGGTTACCAAGCCATGATTATTTATTTTGGTCTTACAGCCAAAGGAAAAGGAGTCTCGTTATTGAGCTAGCTTGACTAGTTTCCGGATCAGGCCTGTGAATGTTGTTGTTTCATCTGATCACCAAGTCAGTATAGTGGTCTTGTATCGACAAGGTTTTATGTAATATAAAAATATATAAAAAAAAAGAAGAAAGAGAGAAAGAAAAGACAAAAGAAAAGGTAAAGAAGTATATATATAATCCATAGAGGATCATTCAATGTACATATAGTCAATAAACCAAGGTGAATTGTAGTTAGGATATCCATGAGCATTTCTAAGACTGTGCCTAGGTTCAACACAAGCTGGTTTTCAATGATTACATCATGGTAAGGATTTGGCATTACTCTCTTAATCTCCTTATCGGATGAGTGTTATCTTTAAAATGGTCATTGTTGAGATCTATCCATTTTCATGTTCACTGTTTGTTGGTTGTTATCTTTTGAGTATCTTCTTTGGATTGAGTTCCAAGAAATTGGTTGATTGACATGTTGTCTTCATTCGGATTTGATTGCAAAGATAACTGGTTCTTCCCAATCAGTCGCCATTTTTTGTGGCCACAACAGATCCCATGCTTAGCTAAGCATGGGAACCCCCAATTTTAATAAACACAAAGGTATTTGGGTGAGTCATCTTGTAAATATTTGATTTTGATCTTACCTCTAAAATTATTCACCCATGCTTTTGTTTTGCTTGTTTGCAAGGGTTTGATTAATTCTTCATAAGTGTTTTGGTCTTTAAAAAACCAAAATTTTGAGTGTTTTGTTGACTGTCATCATCATCCCGAAACCCTAAAATTGGAGAACCCAAAATCCACAACCCGACACGTTGCGGGTTGTGGAACTATTGTTTTTATGTTTTGGTTTTACTGATTTCAAAACCTGCAACCCGACGACTGCGGCTTGCAGAACCATTCATTAATAAAGTCAAGAAATAATCACCCCAAAATCTGAATCCCGTAATGGCGGCACTCGACTTTCGATATTGTGGTATTTTATTATTTTGGTGTGTCCTTCCGAAACCCGCAACCCGTAATTTCGGGATGCGGCTTCCGGGATGGTTGTCTCTCCTCACAGTTTCACGTTCCCGAAACTCGCCACCTACATGGTCAGTTTTCGGCTTTCAGAAATATTTTCTCCTACTTCCTTTTTTGTGAACCCGCAAATCCGCACTTTCGAATTTCGGCTTGCGGAACCGTTGCATAAGAGCTTCGTGAACATGCCTGAACTCAATTCCGCGCCCGCTGCGGTGAATCTCTGTCGTCCATTTGTTATGATTGCACGTTTGGATTTATTTCGGTAAATTGATTTAATAGAGTTTTTTTTTACCTTTTAGTTTTACATTTTAACTGTTGAAGAAATTACACTGTCGCATTATCGTATTACTGTGGATAGCATGTTAGGTGTCATTTTCAGTTTGTTGGTTATTTCAGGTAAGTCCACTGTTATTCTTATGCTATTAGCCTGCAATTTTTCTATTTTTGGTTTGAATTTCATTTGATTTTCTGTATTAATCAAATATTGCAAAGCTCTTCCACCATGTCGAGAAATACACGGTCTAAATCGTCGTACAAAGACCCCCTGATCAAAGACCCAAATTTTGGTTTTTTCTTTGACACCAATGAACGAGTTACTGAAACGTACCAGGTAGATTGGTCTAGGATATATGCCATTTTTGATAATGATGACCTTTCCCACATCGAGAATGATAGACCAATCTATGAGAAAATTAGGGCTTCCCAAATTCAAGCCATCACTGCACGCTTTGTTGTCTTACACTACACAGACGCAGTTAAGTGAATAATTGAGAATGCTAATGTGAAAGACCATTCTTTTAATGACAGTACAGGTTGTCAATTGACAAGTTTTCTCCCATAGGTTCTTGTTCGAGCTTTTGCTCTGAAACCCCATGTACAGATCCTCTCTGCCGAGTTCATACAATAGTCCAAAACCTAGTATAATTTTGATCAAATGATTAAGTCTTAGATGCACAAGCCTAATGCCTTTGTACCTAAGTCGAATAACCTTTATCCTATTATCTGGTTTAAGGAACCCTTTTCCCTACTCGCAGCCATGCTTTGCCGACTTTTCGGTCAACCCAATTGTTCTCATTTTAAAGCCGAGTGGGCACCCATAGTACATCATGTGTTACTTATAGGTGAGTCCTTTCCGTGGGCCTCTATCTTGCCAACGGAATTCAAAAACACCATCCATGAATATCAGAAGGCACCAGCTCATAAGAAGACACCTTTCTTCCTATCTGCATATGTTCTTGATGTATTCTGCTCAGAGTTCCAGTACCCTAATTTGGGTTGGCATTGGACCCTTCCAGATCCACCTATACACATCTACCATTAAACATTTTGGGAAGGGAAATTTTCACCTATGATATATGACATTTGTGACTGTTTTGTGGGTACCATCTATTTCAAGATCTTCCAGCAATAGCCACTTGCATTCTCAGAGGATGCCAAGGATTTTATCATCACAATGGGTGACTGGTATGTAGGTGAGCACTTTTCATACATCAGAATCTAGGGAAGTGAAACAGTTTGTTTGTTTCCCAGAATAGTTCCAGGTAGGATGGTAATACAGAAAGTTTATTTTCAAACTACCACTAATGGTATGTATAAGAGACTCATAGAACCCAAGAGGAAAAATTGGCCTAAGTTTCCTCTAAATCTGGGTCAATCGGTCATCCCAACATCAACCTGGGCTATAGCTCTAGGTGATCAGATAGTTTTTCTGAGATTGGGTGTTGCCCCAAAAACGAAACATGATCCTAAAAAGTTCTTGGATGCACACCTAAAGCAAGTTCACATGAAGATAGATTATACACATGAGTCAACCCCCGATGATTGCATATATCTGGGGGTAGATGTGTTTTCTCAAGTCTTGGCCAAAGCAGAGGATTATCAAGAACAACATGACATTCTACAGTATCAGAAACAATTGAAGGATAGAATCCTAAGTTACAGGACCATGCAGTTGAATCTTGTTGAACAAGCAAGGAAGGACAGGGAAGAGAAAGAAGCTCAGAAGTCAAACAATCCTCCTTTTCCCACTAGTCATGATGGAGTCAAAGGTAAATATATTCAAGGGAAACTATCTAAAGAGAAAGCTAATGAATAAGCTAAACTCATGCTGCAGACAACTCATGAATCCAGACAGCAAATGGCACAGTTGTCATCAATGTTACAGACTCAGTTGCTAGAACCCCCAAGGCCTGCAGACAAAATTCAGCTACCAGGTACACTGGATGATTAGGCCTCCACTCCAAACACTCCAGAAGATGATGAACTGGTCATAACCAAGGCTAACCCAGCTAAAAGACAAAAGGTAATTCCTTACTCATCACAAATTTCTACTATGGATGTAATTTCGTGTGATGAAGAAATAGTTTCACCTCTTCCAGTACCAGTAGTTGAAGAAGTCTCTGGAAATCCTAAGACTGATACTAAGTTATTGGACAGTATTGATATGGATAAGTCTTTCCCTGAACAGTCAGAGTTGGAGTTTAATGTTGCCCCTGGTATCACATCATCAGCAATTGTGTTTCCCTTTGTTCAACCAAATTTTACTCTGCCTCTAGGAGGAACACTTCCATTTTTATTATCCCACTTGTTTAATACCCTCAACAACACGACTACTTCATTACCAGAACAATCAGTCCCTTTTTCCATTTCACCATCTGTTACTGCAGAAGCCCATCTTTTGGCTATCCCTCCACAATCATCTGCAGTTGATTTATCAATAACCTCCATTGATGCATCTTCCAAGGTGTCTCTTGCACACTCACCTAGTAAAGATCAGAGTCCACTTCCTTTCCCAGAAGTCAGTAGTCATGCTCAGGTTCCACTTTCTGAAGCCTTTGTCTCACTTCCCTCCCCAGACAAAGGTGTGTCAGCTCCCAAAGTCATTAGTACACCTCTGGCTATCACTCAAGTCACTCTACCTATCCCCACCTCTGTTGTCACACAGACACTTCCTTTGATTTCTACAGTTAGGGTCACTTTTGTTCCTACATAGTCCATTGCTGAGTATACAGACATAGATGTGGTTCCTCTTGGGGATATTTTCTATCATCAAGATGACAAGGCAATTGTTAAAAGAAGCAGGAAGAGGGGTCAAGGCCAAGGTGGTTTGGAAGCACATTAACCAGATCAGGTGATATGGGCCTCCAGAACCAATAACCCAAGAATTGAAGCGGTTGAAACAGAAGTAGCCTTAGGGGATTTTGCCACTGCTAACTCGGATTCGGTCCAGGTCTTGGACAAAGAAGTTGACCTCAGGGAGGAAGAAATCAGAAACCTGAAAGAAGAGTTGGCTAAAAAAAAAAGACTAGCATTATGTTCATATGGCTGACCTCAGGAAAACTTGGGCAGACAAAGTGCAAGACTTAGAACAGAAGAATGCTACTCTTCTTACTAAATTCAACATTTTGTAGTCTCAACGTTCTGCTGATCTCATAAAGATAACCTCTTTGGAAAAGTAGGTTGAAGATGCAACTGCAAGTGCAGCTTCATCCAACGTTCTCAAGTTCACACCCTATGACTTAAAAAATTTAGCCCTTGAAGTAAATCAGGGTCAGCATGAATTACTGAAGGAGTTATATATTGCCTTAGATTAGATTAGGGAAAATTTCATCAGTTTTTCTAAGATGTCTTCTACTCTTGAAGAACACAAGGCGAAGAGACTCCAAGCTTGTAAAGATGAAGAAGAAATCGGTCAATGGCAATTGTATATCAAGAATTTTCCAGAGGACATCCCAATCCTTAATACCTTCCAGATAAAGAAAGTCAAGGCATCTCTGAATATGTTTCTTGATTTGAATGAATCAGCTAAGGAAATCATTAGTAAATCAATAGACACCTACACTAGACGATGGTATGCAGCTGACAATATCATGGATGCCCTAGGTTTGCCACTCATGAATCCTATTTTGGAGGCTCTACCACCGAAATGCAGACTTGAAGAACTTGAAACCAGATGTGAAGAATTTGCACAGAAGATTCAAGATTTGGAACACGTCAGCATTCAAGATGTAGATCATTTGGTTAAAGAACCAGTCATCATGGAAGGGAGGATTCATATGTATCTATGTATTTGGCACAAGCTAGCAAAACATAATATGGAGAACAACACATGCAATGCTCAATTATCCTTGGAATCTATCATCTTCGCAAATGTAGATGAATTGTTATATATTTATGAAAAATGGTAGGATTTCCTGGATCTTTATATCTGATTTTGTAATCCCTATTTTGTAGAACTTCTTCTTTTTCAACTCTTATTTAAATTTGGCATATAAGGAGGAAGGTGGCTCTGACAAGGGGGGGGGGGATTTTGGAACTATAATTCAGCAAGAGATAAGACTGAAAATACTTTGTGATCGAAGTTATTGTAATTTTGGTACAGGGCATCTTAATGCAGTAATGTTATCTTTGGATCCATTTTCTGATTATGACTTAAATTTCTTTAAGGATTCTTGATTTTGTGTTCCAGATTGTCATCCTTTATGCATATGATCTTTTGTTGAATATATAATGAATATATATATCTGTTGTATTGGTTTTTCTGTGTAACCTAGTGAAGTATTCAGTAACCTAGGAACCTAGTGAAGCACCGATCCCTAAAATGACATGTAAATAGTACCGAACCATTGGGATATTATTGGTGATGCTAGAGGAGCAACAATTATTATTTTTTTAACCAACAGAGAGAGAGATTCTTTTTTTAACCGACAAAGAGATATTTTGACCGGCTTGACTCAGACGGCTAGCCAAATTGTTCGAGAATCTTGATCGTCAACAAGGGGAGGAGCATTATGATGTGTTGTTCAATTTATTTATTGTGAATTAATGTTCTGTTTGATTAAAATAATGATTGACTAATGATAACGAGAAGAATTCTCTGGATGGTTGTAAAGTCCACCATATTTATTGATATAAGTGAGTATACCGAATGAAAATGGAATCATTGCAGCCATTGAGAGTGAATAGGTCTTTGTAAAGTAATTGTTATTGTAATAGGGTTTGTAATAAGTTGAAGTCACAATATAGCTCTTTTGGAAAGTTGAAGTCATTAATTCAAGGGTGGCATGCCCTGAAAACACTTTGAGTTATGAAGAGAGTCATTTATGTAAAAGAAAGGAACAATTTTATTTGTATAAACTACTGACATGAAGGAGGGTGTTAAAGGTAAGCTATCATCAAGCCTAATGGACAAAATTTTGTTAAGTGGTGGTCCAAGATATCCTATTTATCATGTGTACACATCCCTCCCAACTAATATTGATGTTCAACTGGTAGCCGACACCAAATGATAAATATTAAATACTCAATCTGAGATTTTCCAAATTGTTGAGGTCGCTAATAGTACTTGGCAAAGTGTTAAATAGCTTCCTACCTCTATAAATATCTTTTCACTACCCAAACCCTAATCCAATCATCATACAATCACTAATGAGTGCTAACTACTTGGTGGTCCTTATTAAATAAAGATGGCCCCTCTCAATGAGTATTTACACATGGACTACCTAATAGGCCTTATTCAAAGAAGATGACGTGAGGAGGTTATGGTAGTATCCTATTAACTTGTCATCCATAAACACGTGCCATTCATCTATTCAAAACATGCAATTGGAAATCAAGAGGTGAGTAGAACGACTTGGTAGACTGGATTACCAAAAACCAATGGAGGATCAAGACTATTGGAGCTCCACCATAAGTTGTTCAAAGTAAAACTTGATAAGTACACCATGAATAATTTCATGCATCATACTAATTATATAGGATTAATTGAACATATTGTGAAATTTGTACATAATTACAAATATCATCAATTGGAAAATCTATCACTATAATAATCCCAAGTACCATATTCCCCCAAACATATCCCGAAAGAATCCTCGTGTCAATTTAACCACATTGGTGCAGTTTCTTATGTTTTCTGAAGTTAGAGGACATATGTTGCATATTTCATGATGATACCCGGTTTTTAATGCTGCTACTTAGTTTCCATGATGCATATTTCATGTTGATACTCAGTTTATTATGGTTTCGAGATGTATAGGACATGAGGCACATGATGCGTTGAGTGTTGATACTCAATTGGTAATTTATAGTTTTATTTTGGCATCTTGAAATGAAAGTTATGGGGTACATATGTCATGGTGATATTACATGTTGTTCTTAGAATGATGCCTTATAAACATGTGATTCATGGTCATGCATTATTTTGAAGTTGTTATTTCTAGCCATGGGTTGTGCATGTGATACTTCTTGGTGTTATTTCATGAAGTTATGGTGCTTTATAAGATAGATGATGTGTGGAACATAAAATGATTTTATAGCTTACCATTGCATCTAGAGATAAATGACATTTGGCACATATATGGTATGAAAGCATGTTGTGATTAATTTTGGTATTTTAGAGCTTTGTTATGTGTTAGTGAAGAATAAGAGATTATATGAGATATTTGGTATGACATGATATCGTTTCATGCTAAACCTTATTGCTTTCTATAGAATGCATATTTGATATGATGATGGATTATGTGAGTTGTTACTCCATGTTGATAGTACTAATGTTGGAATATGGAAGCTTATCATGACATATCTATGAGATGCTTAGTGAAATTATGAAAGTATCATGACGAGTTATGTTATAATGGTAGCACAAAGCACCTAAATGCATTAGATGTTCAACTTGGCATGACTTATCGTGACAATGGCTTATGATGCAAAGTATTGCAATATGAATTGGTGGCTAGACATTCTTGTTAGCACATGAATCAAGGATGATCCATGATATTATTATATTGAGAAATGGTTACTAATGATTATTCATTATGACAAGTGCCAGTTGTTCCAAGTGATCCACTCAAATAGCCTGATGAGGCTAAGTATTCTATGATTTCGTGGGAGCCCATAACCATGAATGAGAATGGTTACTATAAATATATTATGGGCCGGGGGACAAGCCCAACAATTAGCTCTATGCCAGCAACACTCGACTTTTGTACCAGAAGTTGGGAAGGTGGAAGTGCCACAGATACTTCCCGAAGAACTTCTGATGTGACTAGAGTCCATGGTTGGAGACATACTCACCAGGAGGGAGGTTTATGGAGAAGGACTTCTGATGCTTGGGGCTAGTTCCTTGAGGGTGCTGGGGAGGATGTTTACGCTAGCCTTCCAAGATGTCTCGGGTATAATTATCATGATATTAGGATCGAGAGTACCGGGAGTATCAGGATCGGGGGTACCGGGAACGAGATGATGGCTAGTACCGATGAGGCCCAGATTCCGTTAGAATCTGATGAGGTTGTATTATTATCAGAAGTTGGGAAGGTGGCGATGCCGCGGTAGCTTATCGGGGAATTTCTGATGCCTACTGTATGATCCGCGGACAGGTTACAGTATAGGGCTGGTGCCATGGAGAGCGGGACCATCCGAAGTTGGAGGGGAGGTGTAGGGAGGTCGATCGGATGGTATGATTCTCAAGGAGAGGGTGAGTAAGGAAAGAGGAAGTAAACAAACACACAGTCATTAATTATTAATTAATTATCTAATGCTTATGTATGTATGCTGCATGATTGTTTATATGGTTGCATACTAGACTCATAGGGAATTACTTAAGAGCATGTTGTAACTTAGGGCGTTTGATTGTATTACTGCGGTTTGGAGATGTCTATGTGGTGGCCACACATATAAATCTCTAAACTTCACAATACTAGTAGCTACCTATATACTATAGTATTTACTTGATTGATTGATTGAATAAGTATTGTATTTATTGCTTGAAGATTATAACTTTGGGACGAAGTTTCTTGAAGGGGGAAGTATGTAAGAACCCTCATATACGAATATAGGGAATATTTGATATAATATGATATAATGTAATATAGTATAAGGTAAATAATTAAAATAAACATGAAAAAGAAGCAATGGAAAACAAATTTTTGATAAAGATGGAAATTAAATAAGAAATTAAGAAATGGGGAGAAGGAGGGGATAAAAGGAGGAGAAGAAGTGAAGAGAGGGGGCTTTTTTTTGTCTTTGGCCATCTTGGAAGAGGAGCTCTTGAGGAGAGGAAAGCAAGATAGCACTGGCATAGGGTTAATTTTTGGGGGCTCAGGGGCCTCAGCCTTTGGCTGGGGGTTGGTTGGGTGGAGAGTCATTCCCCCACCTTTAGTTGCACTATGGGAGATGTCAAGGTAATGGTAGCTCCTAGGTCATCTAACCAGGTATGATTTTCATAGCATATTTTCTATTATTAGTGATTAGATCCATTTCTTTATCAGATCTTCTATGCATTGTTTGTCTCTGGTTTTTATATCATTTTACATGTTATCGGGTACTTGTGTTGGATCAGAGATCTACGGGCATATTAATATTATTAATTTGTTATTTAGTGGATTTTATATTATTTTACGGTTCTTACCAGGGATAATTTTAAGGACCCACACTGATTTAAAAGTGTATAAACCTTGGTGAATCTTACCAATTCTAAAAATGTCAACTATAAAATATTTGGCGATATTTTTCTAAAATTATTTCAATTTATAAGGATTTTATATAGTTTATATAATAATTTGGCGAATGTTAGAGTGAAAAAAGTTTACCCCATCAAAATTGGGCAAAATGGGGCTTCAAAAAATGCAAATTGGCGAATCATTTTTTGGAAAAAAACATGGAAAATAGCCCATGGGCTAAATTTTGCCCCTAAAATTATCCTTGGTTCTTACATTGTCCCAAACCTCTTTTGGAGTTTCTAGATCTGTGACATGAAAATGGAGGTCTTTGGAAATGATGAGGAGCAGTAGTCCTATTGCTTCATCAATTTTATCCAAGCACTTGGATTTATCTACTGCATCAATGGGTTCGACTACAATCCCATTCAATACTCTAGAGAGGCTCTTGGACTTCATGAAGATGTCCATATTGGCATTCCATTCAACATAATTGAATGAATTAAGTTTTAGATCCATTGGTAGCTGTTGAAGTCGAATTGAAGATGAATTCGAATGATGGAATAACGTGCAAACAAATGAGAATTGTAAATGGAGATCTATTGCAATTAGAATTGAACACTCCCTTAGGACAATGAGCACATGTGACTGGATGATTCACACCTGGATAGAGCTCACTGGATTGATCCAGTGAATTGAAGACAATTTCACCAATAATTGCTGTGGAAATCCAGAGGATTCTGGTGCTAAATGAAATACAGCTGCTCAAAGAATTGCTGCAAGTGTTGCTGCTGCAATTCGAATAACTGACTCCAGCTCTGATACCATGTGATATTTTACATGATAGATCACACAGTTGGAGCAAACCTTAATAAAAATTACTCAAGAATAATAGAGAAGAGAAGAATAATGCTGAATCAATAATCACTCATTAACATAAAAAAAGACAAAAACTGATGTATCATTCATCAATTATAAGATGCCAGTATGAAAAGTGAATAATAACTGAATACAATCAAATGGATTTGAATTCCTCTAAGTTCATTCTAATTCTCCTCAATGTGTGGCTTGAATAGCATTGGAGACATCATCTAGTCAGTCGTAGTAGTCATAAATAGTCAAAAGTTAGTCAAATGAGTCTAACTAAGTCTAACTGAGTCTAACTAATTCATGTCAGCACAAATAAAGGGATGGAGACTCCAAGGAGGGCCCATGAGGCTGATGAGGCTGTCAGTAGGTCAAGTGGCACTCCGATACAAACAACTGGAAGCTACAGGAAGTTAAACTGAGCAATAAATGAATAAACTTGTCAATAAATGTTGCAACTGACTCTTAATGATCCAAGTAGTGTAGTAGGGCACATATGTCATACAGTTGAGGAAAACAGGGCGCACTAGGTAGGTAGGAGGGATCCTTAGGGATAAAAACAGACTCTAGGGGGATGAACATAGGCTCGAGGTGCTGGGGAGACTACCATACTAATGTTTGGATGCATGTAGATGCATGCATGATGATTGGATGCATGCAGAATGAATGCAGACATGCAAATATAAAAAATGATGGTGAGAATATTCCAACAATCTGTTTCTTAGTTCATCCAGCATCTTGTTTTGAAAATGTGATCCATGGTCAATGATGATGGCTTGAGGGACTCCGAATATCGCAAAGATATGGTTGAACATAAAGAGTGCGGTGATTTTGCCATCTTCTTTGTATGTAAGAATAGCATCGACCCACTTGGTAAAGTAGTCAAGTGGGACAATAACATAACCATGCCGTAGGACCGAGGTAGGCTTACAGTGCATGAATTCGATGCCCCATTTGGAAAAGAGACCAACGACGATAACTGGATGTAGTGGGGCTAGATGTGAGCGCTTTTTGTAATGAAAAATATAGCGAGGAGGACACTTCGTAACTGCTTCGATACAATATTTAAATATGGAAGGCCAATGGTATCCAACGTGTAGGATGTTATGGGTTGTAGCCATCCCAAAAATATGACTTCCACATGCCCCCAAGTGACAATCATTCAAAACATGATTGGCCTCCTCATGAGTTAGGACACGTCGGAGAATGGAATTGATTCCACGATGATATAATGTATCATCAATGATGAGGTAATATTTTACGTGGTGACATACATGACGACATTCATCACTAGATAATTGAGGACCAAAGCGTTGGTTTTGGAGATACAATGTTATGTCTCCATACCACGGGTTGGAAGTACTGATGAGAAACAAAGACCTGTCGGGGAGAGAGTCCATGGGATTAGTTTCCTGATTAGTATGGGGAATATTGCAAATCCGTTCCGCTAAAAACAAAAAATGCTTTGATTTGGCCTTCTCAAATTGGAGGTCGAATTCTTGGAGAATCAGAATCCATCGCGAATATTTTCCCTCTAGTACCTGACACATGAGAACGTGGTACATGGGGTTAGAGTCGGCGATGATGGTGGTAGTGTGGAAGAGGATATAGTGGCGAAAATTATGAACAACAATGACTGCTGCGAGAGCTAGCTTCTCTACACGCGAATACCGGGTCTTAGAGTCAAGGAGACCCTTACTACAGTAGTATATCACATGCTTCTGGGTGTGATTATCATCCTGTACCAAGACCATAACAATAGTTGAAGTGGAAGCGGTAAGATAAAGGATATAATCCTTGGTGTAACTCACAGTTGTAACATGGGTGCATGAGTGATACCATGTTTAAGGTTGTCAAAGGATTTTTTAGTATAGTCATCCCAAATGAATGGGACATCCTTTTTAAACAACCGTATGTATCCCTGTTTTTTCTCTACGAAATTACACATGAAATGCCGCAGATAGTTTTCCTCCCCCTGCAAAATTTGAAGTTCCATAATATTCGTAGGCGGTGGTAGAGCAACAATGGCTTCCACCTTGAGGGGATCGATGCAGATACCATCCTTTGAAATGATGAAGCCTAAAGGCATCTGGAATCGACAAAAAAAATTCACTTATGAGGATTTAAACGGATATTATACCATCGACACCTGAGGAATACATCCGTCAGGTGATCGATGTGGAAGTCACAATGATTAAAATGAGCAGGAAGATCGTCTAGGTAAGGTTCCACAAAATCCTTTAGATTGTGGAAAGCATATCACATAACTTGCTGGAATGTAGCACTAGCATTTTTAATCCCAAAAGGGATTTTGCAATATGTGAACGTACCCCACGAGCATATTAAAGTAGTCTTATTTTGGTCGGTAGGATGGATTTCAATCTGATTACAGCTGGAAAATCCATCCATGAATGAAAATATGACAATTCTAGCACAATTGTTGATGATTTAGTTAATAAACGAGGTAGGGTAAATGCACAGGGGATTCACTCAATAAACAACTATCATAGCACATTCGTTTGTGGCATATGAAACAATACCCCTAATTTCACTAAATATTGGAAAATACCTTCCAAAATCTTTTTTTTTACCCCTCCCAATATGCCTTCCCAATTTAAAAAAACCCCTATTTTCACTAGATATTGTATGTATCAATTTTTTCATTAACATTTTTTATACCCCTTTATATTTCTACCTAGTATATTGATATTATACCACTCTTATGACCCCACATGCATTCTACAATTCACCTTGCTTCTTTCAATGTATATCGTGGATGCACATTACTTCACCCACAATGCAATTACTCAACCACATATCATTATGGTTTGCAATATCTAATGGTCTAATGAAGATATAGGAGATCACTTCTTGTATGTTACTAGAGCCAATGCACATAGTACAACATTTAGATTGCATGTTGCAGTTCCTCAATCGCTGACTAGGCATGTTGTGGGCTAGGTATCCAAGCCCCCAGGGCCTGTAACAAGCTCTAGGAGGATGACTAAACCTCTCAAGGCCTATAAGAAGCACGAGTGGTTGGGTATTGAAGCCCCCAAGGCCTATCGAGGGCCTATAACAAGCCCTGAAGGCTTAGAGCCTCCAAGGATATTGGTAACAACTGGATGAGTGCTATTGGTAACAATTGGTTGTCAATGACCACTGTCTCTCAACTATGATCGACTGGAAACCCACTTCACCACGAAACCCCTGGCCTCAAGCATCCCTCAAGACGTGATTTCCCTGCATACTGGTAAGCCAGAGCCTTGCCTCAACCTGATTTCTCATCCAGGTGTGATCCCGCCATCTACATTTGGCGGATATTTGTCAGCCCTCCCATATAGAAAAGAACCCAAAGTATTTTTGTATTGTTACATTAAATAAAAAAACCCTTTTCCCCTTAATATATAAGCAATATAATTTTTAGGTTTTCATGAATATTTAATACTGCAATATAAATGAACATGATATTATATTGCATTCTAGTGAAGCCCCCATGGGTAATTGTCCTTGGGATAATCCTTATTCCAATCCCTGTAATAAACAAAAACCCTAATGGTTACCTATTTTGACGATATTGGAGACCCAGGATGTTAAGGGAACGAGATAAATTAACCCATCCTTCAACAAATTTGCTATCGCTGTATTAATAGACACATTTTTCTTAAGGTGCATAGGACAAAGTTTTTGTTAGACATGTTTTGCATCGGGATATGTCTGAATCGCGTGCATAGAAATAGAAGGATATTTCCTGGGCATTTCCTTGTATCTATTATGAAAAGACGTCTCCGAATTGTTTAAAAAAGGCCGTAAAACTGGAGACTTCTTCTGGAGAACATGTTTGGCCTACGTGAATGTGCTCCACGACTCTAGGTTTTACGAAGATGTAGATCGGAAAGGTAGGCATGATTTTTTCCAAGTTTCCCTCAATTACCATATCGTAAGTCAAAATACGGGATTTAGGGTGAGGAAAGACATATGGTGAAACAATTGTTTCAATTTCGTTCTCTACCGAATCTAACGGCGGAAGGAAGGACAATCGATGATGAAGGTCTTCACATGGGGGTTCATCCACACTCATAATCTCCTTGATTGAATCGTCAGAATGAAATGTATGGAGTAGAGGATCAGGTAAGGATGAAGTCTATTGTAATGGAAGAGAAGGTGAGGTATATGCCACTGAAGAATGGACATCTGGTAGATCAGGTGGTGATTGGAAGGCCTCGTAAGTAGCTTGTACGAGGCTGAGAGGCATCACATCTCCAATCGATTCCAAGTGATCAATATCGGGGACAACCCATTGGCCAGTCGAGTAATGAGATAACAAAATCATGTTCACTGTGGAAACATGGGTAGGGGGATCTGGTGTTGGAAAGAATCCCATGAGGGATGAATATTTAAGGATTCCTAGCCCCACACTCTCATATATTTGTGTAGAGTTCCCTAAAAGAGGTACATTGTCTGCGGGATGAGTAGTGGTATCATGTGTACATAAATCTAACCAGTCGATAGTGACGATTTTCCCTTAGTGGGGAAATTGCACAATGTGGAAGACATATGATGTAACCACGGTCATGGAATAGAACCAGTTTTGACCAAGTAATAAGTTTTAATCCAATGGGGAAGCGACGAATTCCACATTAACGGAAACAGTCTTACCTCCCAACTTGACGACCAGAGATTGTAACAACGTGTGGGGTTGAATTCCACGTCCATCAGATGCTTTCAATGTGGTGGGGGAACAGTTCAAATTGGGAGACCCAATGGTTCTCTAGCAGGATAACGGCATAACCAAGGTAGAGTCTCCTTCGTCTAAGACAGTACGATGGATGCGTCTCCCATAAACATTAGTAACAATTTTAAATGCAAGTTGGTGGGAAAGACTTGGTTGCAAATAATCTATCTTGAACATGATGGTGTTGGTGGAATCAATATCTATAGCTCCTATCGCAGATAACAGGTTCTTACGCTGATTGGGATAGTTTTGTATGACTTCTAGTGTCGACATAGCATAAGGATATTGTGCTAGATCCTACACAATATTGTAGTTTTAAGCATCCCGAGCATTGGGATTGAAAATGGATTTTCGAATCATGCTCTTGGGTAGACGCAATACTGAATCTGGTAAAGGTTTCTCTACGATGAGAGGAACTTGAGGTGAAGGAATGCTAGATGTATATGCGGAGGATTTTTTAGTATTTCCTCCATTAGATTCATTGTCATAAGCAGAGTCATATGTATGTGACCAAGTGGAAAATTTGACTGTTTCACTATGCATTATGAGAACATGAGTGGTTGTGGACGGTTCCCCTTGAGAAGGAGTTGGGTGTTGTGAAACCATTTGCTTTTGTTGTGTGGGGAAGGGATCAATTAAAAATATGGGTGTGGGGTTTCCCTTGAGAAAAATTTTCACTTCCTCATGATGCGGGAATTCTTTGTTGAAATGATCATCACCACATAGTAAACAAGGATATTTAACCTTTCACTTTTGTTTTTTGTCTTCGGGATTATTTTTTGGTTCCTACTGGTTAGAAGACTTTTTAGATTTGCCTGTCTTCTTCTTTTTGCCACTGGATTTTTGAGGTGAAGCAAATTGAATGGAATTCAATTCTTCAGTGGAAGGATGGTTGGGTGAGCGATTGGTGTTGTTTCCATCTTAGGGCAAGGGTGGATTTGAACTATGCGGGTTCTGTGATCCACCAGATTGTGTAGCAGGATGGGTATGAACAAAACCAATAATGCCATCGGCATGAGATCCCATAGGTTGTTTTTTTGGATCATATGTAGGGCGGGGTGAATTGGGAATGATATCATATAAGGTTCCAGATTGGGCATAGACAAGGTCTAAATACCGAGCATGAGATATGTCTTTTTATTCCGTAACAGCCCCACCAATAGCCACGTCTCTAGCTATGACAGGTAGTAGTGACTTTGTGAACCGATCAACAAGTAGTTGGTCCAGAATGGGATATTTAATGAGACATATTATAATCCTCCACTCATGAGTATGATTAGATATGTGGGTGGATGTAGTTTGAGTGAGAGAAGTGTTGGCTCGGTTTTACAACCAAGCTTAGTGCTATGGGCACCTGCTAACTAGTAGCAGCAGTTTCAATAGAAATAAAAACAATAAACTAAATAAACAATACTTTTCATGGATTTAAGCAAGAATCTAATCAAATAATTCAAATATTTCAAAAATCAAGAACAAGAAACATAAGAAATAATTTTTGTATTGAAAAGTGGGGGGCAAGCAAGTGCTTGCGATATTACCTTCAATGGTGAAGGTTGATGTTGAGCAACTCCCAAGATGAGTAGCTCTAAACTCCAATAGGTCTCTTTCTCCAAGGTTGCTTCAATGGCTAAAAGTGCTCAGGGGAGATTTCAGCAGCATAAGGATGAGATAATGGAAGGATGTGAAATGAGGAGCCCCTACCACCTTTTTATAGGTTTTGGTGGTGAGGAATACCATTTGTGGTTTTGTGGAAACCAAATGGTATTGACCAACATGGTTTAGGTACTTTTCCCTCCTTTTTCCTTTTTTGAATAAAAATAATATTTTAATTCCCTTTTTAATATTTTTGGGAATTTGGACCCTTTTTGAGGGTTTTTTTATGATTTTCTTGGAAAAATAATCTTTTTTAATGGAAAAAGGGGGTGTACTAAGGTCTTTTGGTGACCTTTTGTTGGTTTCAGAGGCTCAGATGGTGGAAAAGTGGACAAATGGGTCATGTGAGTAAGGGAATGAGCTAGTGAGCACTTTTTAGGTGTTAACAGATTGCCCCCTGATGTGTGAGGGCAGGAGCTCATCGTATGGCCGATAGACATCATAGTTCTTTTGTCCTTTTTCTGGGTTTTAGGGGAGAGAAGAGACCGGTTGGAGACTGGAGCCACGGCCCTTGGAAGCTGCAAAAACAAAAAATATTACATTACCTCAATATGAATGAGGTATAATCTCTGATAAAGGACGAGGCGGGCATTCCCATGCTCGTATCAAGACATATACAAAACAATTAGTCCCAAGAAGGGGGATCTAATACGTAAAGAAATATACTGGTACATCATAATGGTCCAGAGGGGACATGATTGTGGACTATACTCATGATCATGGCTGATCTCAATAACTGATACACTGGAATAACTGTGGAACTGCTGAAACTGAAGGTGTCCAACATCTCTAGGGACTCAAAGACTATGAGTCATCTCTGAGAATTAATGTAACTGTATACTCAAGGGAGTATGAAACAGGGGTAAATCTGAATACTGTCGCCATGCGCAACCCGGATATCCATAAAAAAAAGTGTAGCTGGTGTGATCCATAGGAAGACTCTCAAATGTAGAGGAGTCAGGTGGTATCCGGGGTCTTCGACTAATAACTGAACGGACCAATACCCTGTGCGAGTCTCAACGATGCGATCAAGGTGTTTGAAGTCGAGCATGTGAGAAACAACCATTCGGAGAGGCACTGAGGATTCCTCTCGAAATGATTTGTAGGCACTCATCATAAATGGTAATGAGTCCAAGACACAGGGACCTCTAGATCTATCCTCTGGAATCAATGTGGTTGTCGTCGACAGAGGGAGACCAGCAACTAACAAGGCAATGATGTTTCCTTGACAGGAGCACGAGGTGTAGAATTGAAGTGATGTAGTACTGCTGGTAGGACTGACATACTTGTGGGGATGGGAAATAACTGGGTCAAAAATGGGTAGACTCAAGCTTCCTTTGTTCAGAGCATGATGACGTGGTTGACCTAGCAGCGTAGGGAACTGACTTGTAGGTGTGGGGATCATTTTTTAGGGACTGAAGGGTATGTACTGACTCTGGGTGGGTGAAGCTGATGGTAGCTGTCGAGGGAGTTTCCGGGGTGACATACTGCAGAATGCTCTGAACAAAGGCGACCAGAATGGGGAAGCTGCTATCTGAGTAGACATGGTCTGTCGTGGCGCCAAGAGGCACCATTCTTCCTTCTTCGTAGTTTTAATGAGCTCCAAGAAGGGATAAAAGTGTGCTCTAAAATGGTACGGTCCTGTGGATTTTGTGAGCCCAGGACGGCACATGCTCATGGTTGCTTTCATGTTTAGAGAGTCTGAAAACGGTAAGTGGACTCTGTTGGTGTTTCTTTTTCGTAAGTTTAGTCTCCAAGGCCCAAAAAAGCATAAAATGATGCGGATGGAGAACTCTTCTAGCCGATGTGACTAGAGTATACCTTTTTCGTAATTAGTCTACGAGGTCCGGAAAAGGGGTAAACTTATACCAGGTAGACGCCCTTTCAGATACGTTTAGCGAGCATGAAAGGAAGCAAGATTGCTCGGTGATCTTTTCATTGTTTTAGGAGTCAGAAAAGAGCTTAACAGAAACTCCCTAAGTGCCTTTTTCGTCAAAGGGTTTGCTCGGCCCGAAAAAAAGATAAAATTATACCGAACAAAAATGGATTGATGAAGGTGAGAAAAGGTCTCAAGCATCGTCATCTGTGCGGAAAACTGGATCCGGTGACATAAGGATTGTCGAAAACGGAGAACGACCGATGTGGCACGCAAACCGAGGTGACGAGGGGGCGTGGAAAAAATGCCCGGAAAATCTAAAGGTGAGAGCGAGAAATGATCTCTAGCATCATTAAGAGCGCGGAAAACTGAATCCGGCGATATAAGACACATCGAAAACGGAGAACGGCCGATGTGGCACGCAAACCGAGGCGACGGGGGGGGGCTAAAAAATGGTCAAAAAAGGACCCCGTGAAAAACGGGAAACGGAAGGAACCTTTATGAAGTTCTCGCTGTGCTGATCCCAACGGTACCAACGGTTTGAGAAATGGACTTCGTATGACACCTTAATGGTTGTTTGAAATTTGTGGAATTTCTATAAATAGGACGTGGGGCCCAATATGACATGATGTGATTGGTGTGCCAGTCGAGGACACTGTTGGCCATATTATCTGCTACACCATTGAGGTGTCTTGGGACATGTGTGAATGTAATGGATTCAAACTGTCTAACCATTTGTTTAGTGCGCAGGAATTTTCTGAACAGACAGGGATCGCGTACCTGGTAATCGTTGTTGAGCTGGGAGACTAGGAGCTGTGAGTCCAAGAAAACGTTGAGGTGACGTATGCTCATCTGGAGAGCAGTGGCTAGGAGACCGGTCACGGCATCGTATTCAGCTTGATTATTGGTGGCGGCACCTAAACACACTCCATCAATGTGAATTAACTCATGTGAAGGGGAGTATATTACCCAAGCTGCGGAGGCGAGATTGGGAGACCAACGGCTTGCACCATCAGCGAAACCGACATGGCAGAGTGGAAGAGGCTCCATCTGTGGTCATGCAGAGAAAACAAATTTTTAGGTTTTTTTTGAAAAATTTTGTGAACGAAAAACGTATGCCTATACTAAAAATGGACGATGGTGTCCATGAGATTTTCTATGGGTAAAATCGTTTAAGGTACAATCCCGTTGCGTGGGTTGCGCAGGGTGTTGCCTTCTGAATCGGTCAGAATGTATGCCCCCTGCCCGAGGCAAGTGTGTATGATGTAGGGGCCTTGCCACATAGACACGAACTTTCCCTTTCCGGTTTTATCATGAGCTTGATCGTAAGCGAGGACAAGGTCTCCCTCCGAAAAGGTTCTTGGGTGGACGCGTTTGTCGTAACTTAGTTTCGATCGTTGTTTAGCAGCTTCCATGTTCTGAATGGCTGTGCGCCGATCTTCATCGGCCTGCTCTAGGAGCAGTAAACGTTGCTCGATCGGGGAAGTATCCGGTAGGAGCTCAACGGCGATGGTTAGAGCAGGGATCTGGCACTCAATAGGGAGGACAGATTCGACACCGTGAACTAAATGGAAAGGGGTAAAACCGGGTGGCGGTTTTGGTTGATGTGCGGTAGGCCCAGAGTGCCGGGAAAAGCATGTGATGCCAATTGGATTTGTGATTGTCTAAAGTGCGTTGGAGAATGGTCTTCAAGATTTTATTGATCGCTTCGACTTGTCCGTTTCCTTGGGGGTAGTAAGCGGAAGAGAAATGGTGTTCGAATTTCAACATGGTTGATAATTCCTTCCAGACGGCATCTTCGAAGTGAGAGCCGTGGTTAGAGACTAGCTGTTGCGGTACTCCGAAACGAGCGATGACATGGTTGAAGAAAAACCGTGCTGCAGTGTCGGCTTTGCAATTATAGGTCGGCATGGCTTCTGCCCACTTGGTGAAATAATCTACAGCCACAATGATGTGTTTATGACCGCCGGCTGACGGGGGGTTGCAGTCGAGGAAGTCTATGGCCCATTTGCAGAATGGTCCAACAGTGATGACTGGATGAAGGGGGGCAGGGGGGGTTCTTGCTTTGGGGGCAAATAGCTGGCAGTTCTGGCAATGCTTGACTGCGGTGATGCAATCAGTAAACAATGATGGCCAAAAATAACCGGCGCGAATGATTTTCTGGGCGGTAGCCATGCCGGAGAAATGGCCTCCACAGGCACCGCTATGACAATCATTGAGGACTTGTTCTGCCTCGCTATGGGATAGGCAGCGGCGTAAGATAGTATCAACGCCTCGTCGATAAAGTACATCCCCAATAAGCAGGTATCGGGGGGCGTGGTGTCGTATGCGACGGCGTCCATCACGATCGATGTGTGGTCGGAATTTTTGCGTACGCAGGTAAGTCAATATGTCTCCATACCAAGGGTCGTCAGACGAAATGACGAATATCTGCTCGTCAATCAAGTCCGTTTGGATGACGGGTGATGCTGAAGAGGATGGGAGATCTGTAATGAGGTGAGCAAGCGCGAGGGCTTTGGTGCTCTTGGGAGCCTTGAAAGTAAGGTCATATTCCTGGAGTATAATGACCCATTTAGCGACACGACCCTGAAGGAGCCGCCGGGTAAGGAGGTAGACCATGGGGTTGGAGTCGGCGACAACCGTGGTATGACTAAGCAAAATATAGTGTCGCAGTTTTTGCACGGAAAAGACTACAGCTAGTGCTAATCTTTCCTCATAGGGGTAACGTAGAGGTGGGCCAGATAAGGTCTGGCTGATGTAATAAATCACATGCTCTTTGTGGGAAGCATCCTCTTGGACCAAAACTCCGGACACGGCATATTCGGATGCCGAGACGTAAAGGGTGAAGTCTTGGGAGAAATCCGGTGGGGATATCAAGGGGGCTTGTGTGAGAGCTTTCTTGAGGGCTTCGAATGCCGTGTCTGCTTGTTCGTCCCAAACAAAGGGTATGTGGGTACGAAGCAAGCGTAAGAACCCGTGGACTTTGGTGGCATAATCAGGGACAAAGCGCCTAAGAAAATTGGACCGCCCTTGCAAGCTCTGAAGCTGTCGAAGCGTGCGAGGAGGGGGGAGTTCTAAGATGGATTTGACCTTCAGGGGGTCGACAGTGATCCCATCTTGGGAAACAATGAAACCCAACAACCGGCCCGCTGGGACGCAAAAGACACACTTGTGTGGGTTCAAGCGGATTTTATATTTGCGACAACGCAGGAAAACTTGCCGGAGGTCGTTAAGGTGGTCTGATCGTTTTCGGGAACGAGCTGTGAGGTCGTCGAGATAGACTCGCAAGATATGGATCAAGTCGTGAAAGCAATAGGTCATGGCTCGCTGGAAAGTGGCACCAGCATTTTTAAGGCCAAATGGCATGACGCGGTAGGCAAAGGTGCCCCATGGGGTGGTAAAGGCAGTCTTGTACTGATCCTCCTTGCGGATGTGAATCTGGTTATATCCGGAAAACCCGTCCATGAAGGATAGGACCTCATGGCCCGCACACTCATGAATGAGTTGGTCAATGAATGGCGTGGGGAAATTGTCTTTTGGACAAGCGTGGTTTAGATCGCGGAAATCAGTGCATACTCTAAGGGTGCCTTGTTTTTTGTTGACAGGAACGGGGTTCGACACCCATGTGGTGTACGGAATAGGGTAGATGAAACCTGCTTTTCGAAGTTTTTCGACTTCAGCCTTAATAGCGGGGAGCTTGGCAGGGTGAATAGGTCGCTGTTTCTGACGAACAGGGGGTACTTCGGGCCATGTATCGATGTGGTGTTCAATAATGGCGGGGTCGAGACCAGGCATCTCGGTATATGACCAGGCGAAGACATTGCAGAACTCCTGAAAGAGCTTTTTGTACGCCTGAGTTTCTGCTTGAGTGCAAGATGCGCCCAGCGAGATGAGCTCAGGTTTCCCTGGTGTTGTGGAAATGTCTATCTGTATAGTGGGGGAAATGTTGGACATGTTCCCTTCTTCAAAGGCATCTGGTGCTGGGATGGGGTCCTTTAACCAATCGACCTTAGTGGGTATGAAGTCTTTCGACTCGACTGATAGCTGGTCGGATGCGGTGGAGGTAGATGTCTCCGGTAGGAAGTACGAGCGATGATGCATATCATCCCAAGGGTAGTCGGGTGCAGTGAGTGTCTCCAAAATCTGCTCGTCAGTATTGAAGTAATCAGACCATAAATCGAGGGGTTCTGGTTTGAAGGTTGTCGAAATCATATATATCGTATTGACTTCTTCTGACGAGGATGATGGTGGAGGGTGAATCTCCTCGATAAGGGGAGGAGATATCTCTAAGTCGGCATTGTTTAACTCGTACAACGCTGCTCTATAGTCAGGTAGATCAGGGCAATGGTGAGAGTAGTGGCTGTAAACGCTGCATATAGCACAAGGATGGTTAGTGCGCAGTGATTTGTCGCGAGGCTGTAGAGGTGGCTCTAATCTGACTACTGGGATGCCGATGTCATCGTCCAACATATTCATATGCTCTTGGAGTGCCGGTAAATGTGGGCATTGGTGAGTTGGATGGCCAATTTCATCGCATAATGAACATTTGGGGGGAGCTCGAAACACCGGTGGGGGTTTGGCTGCCTTAGGAGGTGGTATAGTAGTGTAGGGTTGTGGACCTCTGCCCCCAGTGGGCTTAGAAAGGAGAGGGGGATCCTTTGACGTCGAAGCAATCGTGAGACCCGGAGGAGGTTTCATTGACGACGATGGAATATTGAGGTGAGGAGGAGGTGTCGTTGCCGACGAAGGGATCGCGACGCCAGGAGGAGGTTGATTTGTGGTAACAATAGGTTGTACCGTTTGGAGGATGACGTCTGGTGTCGGTAGTCGAACGGGAGGCGGAATATACCACACGGGCAATCCCAATGTTAGCCCGGGTAGGCTAAGGGTAGCCATAACCGGGGTGCTTACTACACCCGAAGGAGGAAATAGGAAGGGAATGGTGTGGATGGGTGTGACACCAATGTGACTGGGGATCAATGGTGGCTGACCGCCGGATGTTTGCGTATTCTGCGAAACAGTACAGAGGTTTGCGACTTGGGTCTCCGGTGACGGTGGTGGGATGGCCTGGAATGTAGAGGTCATGGGTGTATCCGAATAAAGTCCGGGTGCCACAGAAGACACAAAGGAGGTAACTGTACTAGAAGTGGGTTGTTCAATCATGGGGAGAACATTCTCCGATGCTGCAGGGGCGTTGGGATCATAGTAGGTGAGTTGGTCAATTTTGACCACGCGGCCCTCGTGGGGGAACATCATGGTGCGGAAGACGGAGGAGGCGACCGCTTTCATGGCGTACATGTAACTGCGGCCAAGTAAAAGGTTATAGTCAAGCTGGGCGTTAATGACTTCTATGTCGATGAGCACAGTCTTCCCACCTAATTGGACGGGTACCTTGGGTAATAAACCTTGAGGTTGAGCTGACCGGCCGTCGTAGGCCCGCAATGCAGTGGTGGATTGCTGGAGAGCAGGGGATCCCAACTTTTTCCAGACAAAAGTGGACATGACACATGTGGAGGCACCTTCGTCGATGATACATCGATGGATGACAAGATTCCGAATAGAAACGGAAACTTGGACTGCTATGGTAGAAGGCAGTCGTGGTTCAGATTGGTCTAAATCAAAGGTCATCAAGTTCGAATCATTTGGGTCAATCGCCCCAATGGCGGAAAGTAAAGTCTTGCGCTGAGTAGGACAGGTTTTTAAGACTTCTAACGCAGACATGGCTGCGGGAGATTGAGCTAAGTCATCTACAATGTTGTAATTGGACGCAGCCCGTGCATTGGGGTTGTTGTTGATTCGGCGAAGGGGGAAGCGAGGTGCTTTAGAAGCGCCATCAAGTGGAACCTGAGGTATACGCAATGTCTGATCAGTGGGATTAGCATTAGTATCCTTTTCGGCGGGGGGGGCTTCAGAAGTCGGTCCGTATTGATTCCGACAGGTTTGGATATTGACGTCAGCGGTGGACATCATCAATAAGTGGTGGGTTCCTGAATCAAACATGGGTTGGTCCGGAGCCGTATAAGTTATTTGTTGTGGTTGCACGTTGCCCTGTTGGGGGGCTAACGGCTGAGTGTTTACCACTCCCTGTGTTGGAAAAGGGTTTTGGAGGACCAAAGGTTGTTGTGGGGGTGGTGGGGGGTTGGGTGGTGGCTGAGGAGCCGCCTGCCCTTGACGATGGGCGTCATTTGTCCATAGTTGTCGAGCTCGCTCCAGATGTGGGCAAGCGTGGGTATAGTGGCCATAGACACCGCAAATGGAACAAGGATGGTTTGTTCGTAAATTAGCATTTTTGGGTTGCTTAGGTGGCCGATCAGGATTCTGATGAGCGGGCGCCGCGTTATTGTCTTGCGGAGGATGGGTAGGTTGTGGAGCTTGGTTACGGTTTTGATTGTTTCCACGGTTGCGTCCTCTTCCGCGGTTGGGTTGCCCACCCTGGTTACGTTGGTTATTTTGGTACTGGGGCTGATGTTGTTGTGCATACACATGCCCTTGAGCGTTAGGGGGATTCTGAGGAGCCGCAGGTGCGGGAGCAGGTTGCGGTGGATAGTACGCAGGTGGAGCTGGAGGTGGTCCAGTTGCCTGCTGGGGTTGTTGGTACCCCTGAGCTGGTGGAGGTGTGAGGTTAGCCGGTGCAACCGGTTGTGGGTAATGCATGGGCTGTTGTTGGAACTGCATGGGGTTTTGTACCGTAGGGTGAGTATAGTATGTAGGGGGGTACATATGCTGATGGCGCTTGGCCATAACAATGTTGTGGACAAGAGGGTCCATGAACATGATGGGTCTGGTTTGTTGGAACATAAGAAGTTGTCGCTCCGGAACTGGATGTAGCCCTAGAAAGGTCTGGGGCGGGCATGGTGCTCACCATACTGAAAGGTTTGGCTTGCGGTGTAATTTGGCCAATAATGCCATCAGCGGCATGTGATGCCCCCGGTGTGTCACCGCGTGGGAGTCACCTCGTGGTGCGTCAGGTATGATGGTGTATAGGTAACCTGATTGGGCATAGATAAGATCAAACTGTTGGGCCTTAAGGATGGCCTCCTCCTCAGACTGGGGTCTTTCAGATGCTACATCCTTCGCAATGAGAGGGAGGAGGGATTTAAGGAACCAGTCTAAAAAGATTCGGTCATCTAATTTGATCTTGCATAGGCTTCGGCGCCGCCGCCAATCATGAATATGGTCAGTGATATGCGTGGCCGTGTTTTTTCTGCAAGACAGTAGGATCTCGACGCCCGCATCATAGCGGACTGGTAGCTGAAAGAACTGCAGGAAGGTCGAGGCAAGGGAGGTAAATGTGGAATGCGTCCCATGGGTTAGCTCGATCGGTTGAGTTCTCGGAAGTTAGGCCTCCTAGCATGCGAGGTCGCGGGATCCATCCTCATAGACCCTCTTGGAGTTAGGCACGCAGCGGCCGCGGGTGTGAGGTTAGTGAACCACATGGTAAAGTGGAAGAGGCTCCATCTGTATAGTGGGGGAAATGTTGGACATGTTCCCTTCTTCAAAGGCATCTGGTGCTGGGATGGGGTCCTTTAACCAATCGACCTTAGTGGGTATGAAGTCTTTCGACTCGACTGATAGCTGGTCGGATGCGGTGGAGGTAGATGTCTCCGGTAGGAAGTACGAGCGATGATGCATATCATCCCAAGGGTAGTCGGGTGCAGTGAGTGTCTCCAAAATCTGCTCGTCAGTATTGAAGTAATCAGACCATAAATCGAGCAGAATTTAGTACTGTAAAAAAAAAATGTGCTATGGGCAGAAAGTACAGTAAAAAATATTTTTCAAAATCGGGATGGCCGAATGAAAAAATTCAGCCGCGCGGGTTTTGGACGAACAGCCGCGATGGGCCGCGCGGGTTTTGGCAGCACAGTCGCGATGGACCGCACGGGTTTTGGCCGCAGAGTCGCGATGGACCGCACGGGTTTTGGCCGCACAGTCGCGATGAGCCGCGCAGGTTTTGGCCGCACAGCCGCGATGAGCCGCGCAGGTTTTGGCCGTACAGCCGCGATGAGCAGCGCGGAAAAATACAGAAAAGTCGCGATGGACCGCGCGACTGTCTGCAAAAAATCCGCGATGGACCGCGTGGAAAAAGGCCGAAAAGTCGCGATGGACCGCGCGACTGTCTGTAAAAAATCCGCGAGGCGGAAGCCGTGCACGGAAACCGAGAAACGAACCCGAAAATTGAAAATTTCGGGCTGTTTATGGGGCCAAATCTCAGAACAGCAATGGATCTGCTGTCTAAGATGGTAGATCTATGGATCTAAAGGTTAAAAATTCATAAAAACTAAGATTTAATGGCAAAGCTAGAGATCTAAAGTTCAAACCAAAGCGGAGTCGCCAAAAACTGTTGGCTCGGTTTTACAACCAAGCTTAGTGCTATGGGCACCTGCTAACTAGTAGCAGCAGTTTCAATAGAAATAAAAACAATAAACTAAATAAACAATACTTTTCATGGATCTAAGCAAGAATCTAATCAATCAATTCAAATATTTCAAAAATCAAGAACAAGAAACATAAGAAATAATTTTTGTATTGAAAAGTGGGGGGCAAGCAAGTGCTTGCGATATTACCTTCAATGGTGAAGGTTGATGTTGAGCAACTCCCAAGATGAGTAGCTCCAAACTCCAATAGGTCTCTTTCTCCAAGGTTGCTTCAATGGCTAAAAGTGCTCAGGGGAGATTTCAGCAGCATAAGGATGAGATAATGGAAGGATGTGAAATGAGGAGCCCCTACCACCTTTTTATAGGTTTTGGTGGTGAGGAATACCATTTGTGGTTTTGTGGAAACCAAATGGTATTGACCAACATGGTTTAGGTACTTTTCCCTCCTTTTTCCTTTTTTGAATAAAAATAATATTTTAATTCCCTTTTTAATATTTTTGGGAATTTGGACCCTTTTTTAGGGTTTTTTATGATTTTCTTGGAAAAATAATCTTTTTTAATGGAAAAAGGGGTGTACTAAGGTCTTTTGGTGACCTTTTGTTGGTTTCAGAGGCTCAGATGGTGGAAAAGTGGACAAATGGGTCATGTGAGTAAGGGAATGAGCTAGTGAGCACTTTTTAGGTGTTAACAAGAAGTCAAAATATCATTGTCAGTTTCGTAGCGGATAGGTAGATGAAATTGAGTAAAAAAAGGACATAGCTAAAGATAAAAAATCAGAAAAGGAAGGTGGTGGAAACTCAATGTAGCACTTTGCGATAGTACCAGTAAGGGTTCATTGAAATAACCTCAAACAAATGGAATCATCTGTAGCTAGTGTTTTAACAACAACCTATACAAAAGGGAACCTACTAAGGATTATGAAACCCTTAGTAGCAGACTCAAATAAAGATAAATAATGATGTGTGAGTGTAAATAACAATGAAAATAAATCTAACTTATTATTATTGTTAACAAGAAAAGTAAATAGGTACCCATGAATTATAATTTCTATTAAGTTGCAAATAGGGGTTTACAATGAGAGTTCCCTCTAAAGGTGAGTAGATGTGGGACCTCGCAGTTGTACGCAAATTAGTGCGCGATGTCTCCATAGTTCCTTGCTCTTGTCCAAATTCTCAAAAGGTGGCCAAGACTCAACTGAATGCGGAACAAAAGCTCAAGGTGATAGGCTAAAGTTCAATAGGAATTTTGGTAGCATGAGGGTATGAAGAGTTGATCATGGATGTGAAATGGGGGGGCCTCCATCACCCTTTTATAGTGATTTTGGGTGGTGGAGTATTAACCCATGGTTTTGGGCAACCAAAGTATTGGATAGTGGTAATTTGAGTTTTCCCTCTTTTTTATTTTATTTTTGACTTTTCCCCCTTTTGGTTTTTGGGCATTTGGACCCTTTTTTGAGGGATTTTCACCTTTTTTGAAGGATTTGGACCTTTCTTGAAGGATTTGCATTATTTTATGAGGCAAATAATGATTTTATGCCCATTTGGTTACCAATTTAGATATTTTTTGGGTTTTGGAGGCCAAAAATGTAGGAAAAGTGGTAAATGGGTTATGTGACTAGGGGAGATGAGCTCCTGCCCTCACACATTAGGGGGAAATCTATTAACACCCAAACCATATTTCACAGTGTCACGTCTTCACAATAAAAACATTTGACGACACTTCCCCTGCTGCTTAAAACACCCAGAAGAGAAATGTAATGATTGACCACTAAAGACAAACCTATCATGTCTTCTGACAACCTGATTGAGACCTTATCTTTCACCACTACCGCTCCCTGAACATCTATGGAGGTGAGGTAGTCCGTACTACTGCATTATGCTCCTTGTCTTGGGCACGGTACTACCGCCTTATGCTCAGAACTAGAGGCGAAGTAGTCTCTTTTTATCCTTTTGCCTTAAACTGTGGGACCCTAACATTCGAGAGATTCTTTTGGGATTGACACCTACGGTTCGATCCCAACACCTTCTCTGATTAGTGGGTCTAGTCCACTAAACACTCCTAAGATCCATTCTTCTCTCTTGTTGGTTAATCCTCCTACACACTATAAGAGAAGAGCCTTCCATGAGCAAAGAGGAGGACTCTTTGAGATATCAAACCTATGGTCTTAGATCTTTGTGGAGATAGCTAGAGGAGAAAGCACTTGGAGCTGGGAGTTGGCTTGGACATCAAGCAACTATTGTAAGTAACTTCAAGTTTGCAATAAATATAACTTGTCTTGTTTCCCAAATTATGTGTGTTGATGTTGTTTCAATTACATGATTTGTTTCTATTGTAGATTTAGATTCTAACATATATTTCAAGTTGCTAGAAAGATTGTATGTGCTTGTACTTTGATTCGTCCCAATAGGTTCATTCACGAGGACTTGAGGATTGGAGCAATAACTAGGACGAGCGACTAAATCGAAGGTTAGTTAAATCTCTTCTATCTCTTTCAGCAGTGTAAGCTTGAAGCACTTGTTTGAATCTAGGAATTCAAGGTAGCATTTGTTATCTTTTTGTCTTAGTTTAAAGTTAGTCAAGTCTACTTTAACCTAAGAGAGTTTCTGCCTATACGTAGGGAGAAATATCTACAACAAGAACTGGCGACTCCGCTAGTTTGAACCCCATTTGATTGATTCATTTCACTTTCAACCATTCTTGATTGTGATTTTTCTTTCTTTTCAAACCAGTACTGGATTTTGGTCTCTTTGACCGCTATTCACCCCTCCTCTCTACATATTTTCTCCCTCTGTGATCAATGAGTCCACTGGGCCTGCAGCACCCCTGGAAAATTCAAAAATTTTCTCAAAGGTTGCGCTATTTGCACCCTTTGCAGTAGTACCGTGCCCCTATAACTCCCTCCAGAGCGGTAGTACCACGCTACTAGCACTCCTTACAACGTGGTAGTCTACCAGTACCGTGTCTTAGCCTATAAAGGCCATGCGGGTAGTGTCTGCATTTTTTGGGTTTTTCTTCCCTGTTTGGTTTTCATAGGTCATCCCTGACCTTCTCGCCCTCATATTGGTTTTTCCTATTGCTCACTAGCATCCTGTCCCTTTCACAGTTATTTGTGGTTTTTTTATCTCTTGCTTTAAGCGTGATTATTTTTATTTAGTGGAATTATTTGCATACTTGGTCACCCCTTCACTTTGATTGCATTAGCTTGACCCTTTCATCATAACCAAGTTGTTATTACTATCCTCTTTCACTAGATTATGTAATTTTTAAATCACATTGTTCTTATAAATATTATCTTTTCCATTATCATTATCAAAATCCATATTGGAAATTGTCATTTGAGAACATTTGTGTTGCTTTGATTGAAACGATCTACTTATATTGTTGTGCACTAGGAAGTGAACCATTCAAATTTGCCACATAAATTCTCTTTTTGAAGCATTATAGTTGTAGATCAGTGAAATTTGAAAGAAGTGTTTATTTTAGTTTGGTTTACTCAGAAAAAGAAAACAAAAGTTTGTTTTTGATGTGGTTTTTCATTGTTTTTGAAAATTTCATGCATGGTGATCGAAGAACTCTTTCTTTTCTGTAGCTAGATTTCATTGAATAAACGACTCATTTCGATTAATTCTCACTCTCATGGTTTGAGTCATCACAACATCACTAAGTTTCACGTCCATTTACCCAATTGAGTAATACATCCACTAAAATTTACACCCCCTAACTAAACACACCATAACCTTCCTTGAGGAGAAAAAGAATTTGTTAGTTAGGTGTAGGACACCAGGGATAGGCATCCAAATAATTCCCCCTTGTCATTATCATCTGAGACATGGTTGTTGTCCTCTAGGGTACCAAAATCCTCTAGTATTTGTTGACACGGTCATACACCAGTTTGTGGAGGGGCCTCCTATTGTTTCAGGGGTTAAACCGCTGCAAGATCAAGAACCGGACAGACTCTGTGGAATGCCACACTCCACTTGGCCCTAAGGCAACATCGATCATTGTCTTCCTTGTATTCTCCGACCACCATACTGGTGATACAAGGGTGATAAGGCAGAAGCACCGAAAACCTTTTCCAACGTGTCATGATCAAGGTAGCTTAGTAACTTTTCTACTAGGGATCTTTAAGCCAAGATCCCTTTCGGTAGAGGGATATCCTTCCATTATTGGTCTCTCATGTTGTATTGTTCGACTTGGATTTCATCACCTTGCGAAGGATACAACTTGTTGAGGTCTCCAGCTCTTAGTTAGGAAGTTTGCTTATTATCTCATCTTCATAGAGGGTGATTTTTTTCTTTTAGTGATTACTTGTTGGCATTCAATCCATTGTTATTCTCAGCTCGCTTACTGCGACACCGGTCTCAGTATAGTTTTTAGAGCTTGCTTTTTTGGCCTGTGAGCCTTTCTTTTTCTAGCTCCCCTTTTGCACACTCGGCTGCATTAGGGTTTTTGAGTTCTTTTTTGTGAGACTACCCCTAGAATTTGTATTCTTACTAGTATGTCCGAACCATAGAGATCACGAAGAGTACAGGGACGAACCCCACCACCATCACCATGGACCTCTGGTCCGCCTACATCACGTATTCCCACCGCTCCTGGCCGCGATACCGACCGAGGGAATGTTCCACCGCCAATCCGCACTACATCTTCAGTTCTGCCTGTAACTGTTACTCACAGTACGGTCTCAGAACCCTTTGCAGTTTCTGCAACCAGTCACATAGCTGAGATTCCGACTGTCACTTCACCCACTGTTATTACAGATCTACCTGTCATAGTGTATAACACTGTAGCGGCTGAAAATAGCACTGCCCAAGATACTAGACCGAATGCCATCACCCTCCCCGATGTCAGCACTACCCTTCCACCAGATACTTTCTACAATGTTCCGGAAGGATCTGTTGGCACCACCGAAGGATCCGACCAAGATATATCCGAATTGATTACAGTCTCGGGTGGATACATCGAAGTTATCGAAGAAACCCAACTTCCTGATACACCTTTTGAACCTGACTATGACTTTCTCACTTCCCAGGTGGAACCTCCGCCTGCTATCACTATGCCATCAAGTGTTCATCCACAGGAAACCAGTTCTTCTAGCAACATACCTCGTACGGTATCCCTCCCCAATCTCCCTTCGGGACACGAGATCATGGCCTCGATCCAATCTAGTATGGTTAGTCTAGCTAACTCCCCTTTAGCGTCAGCACAGTTTAAACGTGATACAGAGCAAATTCTCTCGACGGCTTCTAGATATCCCCCTGCTACCTGTCCTCCCGACTATCGGGCTCCCAACGTTCCGTCTAGCACAGAGTTTCATAACTCCTATGCAGACGATTTGGACCTTCGGATATCACTATACCTCATTTCCCTCCAGAACCCGAAAACCCTTTCCAGGATACAAACCTGGACCCATTCCTCGATGGTCCTCCTATTGTTCAAGACTCTATGGATGAAACTCCTGACACCCCTCAATTAAACTCCCACATTTACTACCGTCAAGTATGTTTGGCGCACATTCTATGAGGGATAACCCAGTATTTTCTCCGTCCCCGCTTGTCACATATGGAAGACCCCGTCCACAAATCGGCACCTTTGGTGTTGTTGGCCAATCAACACTATCTCACCTTTCTAGTGTCGGAAGAACATCAAGTCATACCGCTGGATCATCCATACTGACCGGAGGTTCACCTTCGGCCACTATCTACACCATTTCAGGAGGTGGACAACCGACTATTGGAACCACTAATCCCAACAACCAACCCCTCCTAGTGGGCCATCAACCCAGCATACAGGAAGACAACCCTTTGTTGGGAACCCCGCTCCTAGTCACCAAACCCCTCCTATAGGACCATCCAATCCAGTTGCTGGAGGGAAACCCCTTGGTACCACTCAAAGCGATAAAATTTAACCAACACATCCATTTGTCCCACCGGCTCAACAAGGACCTTCACTTGGAGGATTCCCACTCGTTAACGCCCCCACTAGAACCATTCAACAACCCTCCCAACCAGTAGCATCTGCTTAGTTCGGTATGTATAACACACCTAGAAGTGGACAACCTTACATCGGTATTCCAACCGGTCCTCACCTTCAACATCCCTCATCAGGCATGCTTCCTTCTTGGGGATCTCAAATCCCACAGAGTGAGGGGTACTCATTATTTGGAAACAAGAACCTAGCTGGGGGGAAACCTCAAATTCCCCCCAACTTGAATTCTGGCTTCCCCTACCCTTCGGCTGCAACAACTCCATGGAACCCATCTCTTCAACCTCCACCTCTCCATCAAGGTGGAACCCATATTCCATGGACACCATTCTTGCAACCACCCCCTAACCATGGTACAGGAAATCCTCCACCTACTCAAAGTAGTGGTAACATTCCTGGGACCCAACAACCCCAGGGGGACCATTCCCCAACCAGTAGTAGCAAACATCTCTGGGACACAGCAACCCCAGGGTACAATACCCACCATCCCCACTCAGCAGAACGTCCAACAACCGGTTACCACTGTGATTCCCAGTCAGCCAATGACTTCCAACACACAACCGGTTAACCAAATGGCCTACTACCCCCAAAACTTCTAGCAGTACCCTGTGGGAAACACATATGGGTATACAATGCAACAATATGCTATGCAGGGCCCCTCAGGCATCCCTGTACCATACAATTATTACTCATGCCCGCAACCCAACCATCAACTTCCTTTCTAGGACACGTTAGATTTACCTGATTTGTTGAGGCTCATCAACGATCCTATATGGCATGAACCTCACTGGCCACCTATCCTAGCCAAACTTCCCTCGAACATTCCTAAGTTCGATGCCAAGCCCGGGGAAGACCCCAAGCCAGGGATATTGCTATGCGTGGGCTGGTCACGGAGGAACAAGCCATCTCGGCTTCCCAGTACATAAATTTGGTATATACCCAATCTGGCACTTTACATGAACTTGTTCCCCACGCCACCCGCATCACTTGTTATAGCTCCATATTCCACAGTATCGCATCTCCACCACAAAAAGAGTTGATGACACTTCCCCTACTATTTGAACCAACTAGAAGATGAGTAATCCTTGAAGGTAAATCCACCATGTAAAGAATTAACCCAGCTGAGGCTTTATTTACCCACACTACTGCGCCTTGCTCAGTTATAGGTGCACGGTAGTCCACACTATTGCGCTATGCTTTGTCCCCAACACGTGGTACTACCGCGCTATGCTCAGACCACAGGGCGTGGTACTCTTTTTATAGTCTTTTTTCCATGGCTTGTGGGATTTTTGATTTTCGAGAGATATTGGAGGATTGGGATCCCTGATTCAATCTCAACCCATTTTCTGTGCTTAGAAACCTTGATCCACTTACCTCTCCTTAGATCCACCCATCTCTCTTGTTGGTTAACCCTACCATACATTATAAAAGAGAGGCATTCCATGGGAAAAAGGGGAGGACTCTTGAGAGTATCAAACCTATGATCTTGCAGCCTTGTGGAGATAGCTAGAGGAGGAAGCACTTGGAGATAGAGGATTGGCTTGGGTATCAATCAACCTTTGTAAGCATTCTTCAAGTTTGTAATAAGATAACTTGTCTTGTTTTTCCCATTTCATGTGTGTAGCATAAGTTCTTAGCATGGAATGTATCTAATCTAGATTTGAATCTAATCTTTACATTTAAGGTATTTGGAAGCTTGTATGTTTGTTCTTTGGTTGATCTTAATAGGTTCTACATTGGAGCTTTGGATCAAGAGCTAGAAGCGGGACAAACGTCAGATTGAAAGGTGTATCATATCTCTCATTGTTTCTAAATGCACATAATCTTGTTGTAAAAGTTAGTTCAGGAATTTCAAGGTAGCATTTGTTTTGTCTTGTTTCTTGCTTTAGAGTTAGTTGAGAATCTGCTTTAAAGTTAAGAGAATTTTGACTTATCCATAGGGAAAAATTCTACCAAACAAGAATGGCAACTCCGCTGGTTTTGATTTCTGCTTGATTGATTCAATTCACTATCATTCATCTTTTGATTGTGAGTTTTTATTGCACTTCAAACCAGTTTCAATCTTGGTCTTTTTTTACCTTTATTCACCCCTCCTCACTGTATTTTTTCTCCCTGTATGATCACTGAGTCCCCTGGGTTAGCAACAACCCTGAAAACTCCATTTTCTTTTCTCAAGTTGCGCTTTTTTCTTACCTTGCCACAGTACCGCGCCCTATGAACTGATTACAGCGCGGTAGTACTGCGTCCTCTGCATTAGTACTAGAGCGGTACTGTTACAGTGCCGCACTCCAGTCTGGCCCTGACACGCGGTAGTGTCTGCAATTTTTTAAATTTTTTTATCCCTACTTGGTTTCCTGAGTCTTTCTCTGCCTTAGGTAGTGTTTGCTGTTGCCTGTTATCATCCTGGTCATTTTACAGTCTGTGTGGTGTGATTATTTCCTTGTTGTGAGCTTGATTTGTTTGAATTAGTGGCATTTTTGACATATTGGGTCATTTTTCCAGTTTGATTGCATTGGCTTGATTTTTTTTCACCACAACCAATCCAACACCACTGTTCTCTTTTACTGAACTCTGTAACTTTTACAGTCACATTGTGTTCATCATTTTCAGTAATTAAAAAATTATCATTTGAGAGCAATTCTATTGTTTGAATTGAAAAAGGTCTAGTATCATTTTGCATTAGGAAATGAACCATTGATTTTGCCACAAAAATTCTCATATTTGAAGCATTGTAGATTGTAGGATCAGTGCATTAAAAAGAGTGTTTATTTCAGTTTGGCTCTATTTACAAAAAGAAAAGAAAAAATCTTTTGCTTTGATTTTTTCTTGTGAAAAATTTCATGCATGTTTGATCGAAGAAATCTCTCCCTTCCTTAGCTAGATTTCATCGAAGACAAAGGATTTTTTGATTCATTCTCATTTGCATGGTTTGAGTCGTCATAACACCATCAAGTTTCACGTCCACTACCTGATTGAGTAAGACAGCCACTAAAATTAATCTCCCTAATTCAACTAACATTAACCTCACTTGAGGAAATCAAAAGAATTTGGTAGTTAGGTAGGACACTAGGGATAGGTAAGGTAGGACACTAGGGATAGGCATCAAATAATTCCCCCTTGTCATTTTCATCTGAAACATAGTTGTTGTCTTCTAGGGAACTAAAATCCTCTAGTATTTATTGACACGGTCACAGCCAGTTTGTGGAGGGGCCTCCTGACTGTTTCCAACTTTCAGGGGTTAAACGGCCGCGAGATTGAGAACTGGACGGACTTTGTGGAATGCCGCACTCCACTTAGCCCTAAGGCAACATCGATCGTTGTCTTCTTCGAAAGGCTGAAGTGCCCAAAACCTTTTCCAATGTGTCATGAACAAGGTAGCTTAGTATCTATTCTACTAGGGATCTTTTACCCAGGATCCCTTTCGGTAGAGGGATATCCTTCTTATATCGGTCTCTCATGTTGTATTGTTCGACTTGGATTTGATCACCTTGCGAAGGATACATCTTGTTGAGGTCTCCAGCTCTTAGTTAGGATTTTGCTTGTTATCTCATCTTTGTAGAGGGTCATCTTTTCTTTATAGGGACTGCTTGTTGGCATTCTGGCCATTCTTTTGATCAGCTCGCTTATTGAGACACCGATCTCAGTATAGATATTAGAGCTTTCTTTTTTGGCCTGCGAGCCTTGCTTTTTATAGCTCCTCTTCTGCACACTCGGCTGCATTAGAGTTTTTGAGTTCTTTGTTTACGATACTTCCCCCGATTTTCATTTTCCTGTCATCATGTCAGAACAACCACGAAGATCATGACGAGTACAGGGCAAGAGCCCTCCACCACCACCACCTCCACGGACCTCTGGTCCACCTGCATCACGCATTCCCGCTCCTCCTGGCCGCGGTGCTGGTCGAGGGAACATTCCACCACCGATCCATACGACATCATCAGTTCTGCCTGTAAACTACTACTCATAGCACAGTCTCAGAATCTGTTGCAGCTTCTGCAACCACTAGCATATCTGAGACTTCCACTGTCACTTCACCCACTGTTATTCCAGATTTATCTGTTACAGTGGACACCATTACAGCGGGTGAGTCTAGTACAGCCCAAATTACTAGACCAGAGGTCATCCTCCTACCTGATGTCAACACCTCCCGTCCATCAGACACTTTTCATGATGATACAGACGGATCTGTTGGCACCCATTGAAGGGTCCGACCAGGATATACCTGGCTTGATTTCAGTCCCAGGCAGGTACATCGAAATCGTTGAAGATACTCAACTTCCTGACACACCTTTTGAACCTGATTATGACTTCATCACTTCCCACGCGGAACTTCCGCCTGTTATCACTACGCCACCTAGTGTTCATCCGCACGAACCTAGTTCTTCTAGCAACGTACCTCGTACTATATCTTTACCCAACCTTCCTCCGGGACATGAAATCATGGCTTCCATCCAGTCTAGTATGGTTATTCTAGCGAACTCCCCGTTAGCATCGGCACGGTTTCGACACGACACAGAGCAAATGCTCTCGACAGCATCTAGATATCCCCCCGTTACTTGTCCTTCTGACTATAGGGATCCCAACATCCCGTCTAGCACAGAGTTTTGTCACTCCTTTGCAGACGGCTCCGGACCGTCGGACGTTACTATACCTAGGTTCCCGCCGGGCGTCAAAACATGAACTCGGGCCCATTTTTCGATGGTCCTCCTATCATTGAACACGCTATGGACGACGCCGATACCATTGGGTTAAACTCCCCACATTTGCTGCCATCACCCATTTTTGGCGCACATTCTATGAGAGATAACCCAGTTTTTTCCTCGTCCTCGCCTGTCAGATATGGAAGACCCCCTCCGCAAATCGGTACTTTTGGCGTCGTTGGCCAATCCACGCTATCATATTTGGCCAGCGGCGGAAGAACACCTAGTCATACTGCTGGATCTTCTGATTGGACCGGAGGATCACCTTCAGCCACTATTTATACTATATCAGGAGGTGGACAACCGACTACAGTGGTCCCCCAACTCTAACAACCAAACTCCTCCCACAGGGCCATCAACCCAACCAGTTGGAGGACAACCTTTTGTTGGGAAACACATTGTTAGTCAACAACCTCCTCCCATAGGGTCATCAACCCAACTAGTTGGAGGACAACCTATTGTTGGGAACCCCGTTCCTAGTCAACAACCTCCTCCTATAGGGCCATCCAACCCATCTACTAGCGGACAACCCATTGGTTCCATCCAACAACTCTCCCAACCAGCAGCATCTGCTCAGTATGGTATGTACAACACACCTGGGAGTGGGCAACCTTATTCCGGCATTCCAACCGGGCCTCACTCTCAACCTCCCCCGTCAGGTATGCTTCCTTCTTGGGAATCTCAAATCCCACAGAGTGGGGGGTACTCACTTTTTGGAAACTGGAACCAAGCTGGGGGGCAATCTCAGATTCCCCCCAACTTGAATTCTGGCTTCCCTTACCCTTCAGCTGCTACAACTCCATGGAACCCATCACTTCAATTTCCACTCGCTCCCCAAGGAGGAACGAGCCTTCCATGGACACCACCGTCGCAGCCACCCCCCAACCCTGCTATGGGAAATCTTCCACTTGCTCAATACAGTGGTACCATCCCTGGAGCACAACAATTCCAAGGAGCTTTTCCCCAACAAGGAGCAACAACCATTCCTGGTTTTCAGCAACCCTAGGCTACCATACCTACTCAGCAGAACATCCACCAACTGGTTACCTACAATCAACCGGTTAACAAGATGGCTCACTACCCATAGAACTTCCAACAGTACCCCCCGGGAAACACATATGGGTATAACACACAGCAGTATGCTATGCAGGGCCCTTCAGGTTTCTCTGCGCCACATGGTTATTACTCATACCCGCAGACTAACCGTCAACTTCCCTTTTTGGCCACACTTGACTTACCTGATTTGTCGAGGCTTATTAACGATCCTATATGGCATGAACCTCACTGACTACCTATTCCAGCCAAACTACCATCGGACATTCCTAAGTTCGATGCTAAGCCTGGGGAAGACCCCAAGAACCACGTGATGACCTTCCATCTTTGGTGTTCATCCAACTCCTTGATGGATGATTCCATCCGACTTCGGCTCTTCCAACGTATGCTTACCAGCACGGCAACAAAATGGTATATCGAGCTGCCACAACAGTCTTTTCGTGATTTCAACACTTTGGCTATGCAGTTTCTGACTCATTTCCAGCTCCCCATCCGGTATGAGACTGGAACAGAACTGTTAACCTCACTGCATCAAACCACTTCTACACACATTTCGGATCACATCCATGAATCCATGAGTGGCGACGACGCCGTAGGTTGATCAAGGAACCCATTCCGGATCAGCTACTCGCTGATTGGTTCACAAAATCCTTTTTGCCTCCCATAGCCAGAGATATCGCCATGCGTGGGCCGGTTACAGAAGAACAAGCCATCTCAGCAGCCCAATACATGGATTTGGTATATACTCAATCCGGTACTTTACATGAACTTATTCCTCATGCCTCCCGCCTTAACACTGATCCAACCAAACCTACCACTGAACCTCCCATTGATGGTATCGTCGGTTCAGTCAAGACCCAGCCTACCTCTAACTCGACAGGGCAACAAGCTTTTGCTTCCCCCACTTTACCCTAGGCTTCTTCAAAAACAACTACTTCTCCTGCTATTTCCTCTGAAGTGAACACAGTTCAATCTACGTCACAACCATCCGGGGGGAAAGAAGAAAAACAATCATGGTAAACCCCAATAAAAACCAGCAGGAGAACCCCAAGCCACAACCCACCCAGCATGACCAGAAACCACGTCGAAAGGCTAAGTTTCCCTGCCTAATTTGTCAAGATGATCATTACACGCGTGACTGTCCCTACAAGTACGAGGTCAACAAGTTCGTTAAAGGATCCTCTCGCCCGACAGTGTTAACTGACCCTTTCCCCCAACAACAAATGGTTGCCCAAGAAACCCCACAAGGGGGCAACCTGACCAATCCCACTTGCGGAGAGACGTCCACGAACCGTGAAATCCTGATGACGAGTAATGAAGAGATTCATATAATCACTCGTTCAAAGACGTATGACAACCCTCCAAGTTCAAACAAACAACCCGAGATAGCTAAAGGAAAATCTCCTGTTGAAGATCCGATTCCTATTCCCCCCCCCTACCGGCCATCTCCATATCGAGAGACTGCTGACGGACACAGTGCTACGCCCACCCAAGGGCACCATACGAAAGGTGACATTTAATCCGAATGCGCGAGCTGCCGAAAACTACAACATTGTTGAGAATTTGGCTCAAGCACCTTGTGCCATGTCGACTCTCGAGGTTCTTCAACACTGCCCCACGCAGCGTAGAACCCTACTTTCAGCACTGGGGGAAATGGACCCAGATACTCCAAACTCTATTATGTTTAACTTGGGAACACGCCAAACCTAGGCTTTCTCACCAGTTAGCCTTCCAGGTTCACACAAAAATCCGTGGAAATATCATCCACCGCACTGTGTTAGATGAAGGTGCTTCCACGTCGATTATGTCTTTGAACTGCTGGAGAGCCTTAGGCTCACCCGAAGTCATGACTTCTCCTACCACTCTCAGGGCGTTTGATGGACATGGTTTTCAACCTTATGGACTCATTCCCTCAATTGGTGTTGAACTGGGGGGGAAAAACAGTATCCGTACATATTGAAGTCGTAGATGCACCATTGGATTACAATCTCCTACTTGGACGGAACTGGTTTTATGCCATGACCGCCATAGCATCTACAGTCTTCCAGATTGTGCAATTCCCTCATGAAGGGAAAATTGTCACTATTGATCAACTCGATTATTGTATCCCAGAATCCCATCCGAACTCCACCAACACCATCCCGTTATTGGATCAACCCTCGGTACCGGTTCCAAGACATTGGTGTTGGGTCTCATGAAGGATTCTTCCCTCATCGGAGTTTTTCCAGAGCTGGGAACCCCTGTTCAACCAGTTAACATGATTTCATCCAATGATTCATGGGTGATTCCGAGTCCCACTCAGATTGAAGACTACGACAACTCTTTGCCTCTCAATAGAAACCTCGCAGCCTATGACGCGATCCAATCAGCCACCTATTGGGTCGACTGTTCTACTGATCACACCGTGGCACAACTCTCGGCTGAAACTCATCCACACCCACCACTTTTCGATCCTCTCAATTTGATTTTTCCCACCGACGAATCATTTATGGAGGTTATGTGCGGTGATGAGCCACCATGGGGAGATTTTCATCATCGATCTTCATTCCCCACCATTCAGCCACTTGAGCCTGATATAAAACCCAGTTCTTCACTTGGGATGGTTCAAACCAAGTTCCCCACTTCCCTCGACGAGGTATTTTCCGAAGGAAACTTGGCCAACCTTATGGCAACCACTCCCATCGATATTTCAGTGAAGCCTGGTAACGTGGAAAACGTGCACATCGAAAAAAACATGTACTCCCCTCGAAATGGAGTTCTATAGTGCCTACTTCAAAACTTTCCACGATGTTTTTGCTTGGAATTATGAAGAAATGCCAGGAATAGACCCCTCGATCGTGGTCCACAAAATTCCAACATTCCCTGGCACCCGACCAGTTCGGAAAAAACTTCGACCCGTCCACCCTTGTAAGGCAACCGCCATTAAAGCAGAAGTTGAAAAACTTTTGCATGCTGGTTTTATCTATCCTGTCCCATTGACAGAATGGGTATCCAACATTGTTCCCATAGCCAAGAAACAGGGAACAATTAGAGTCTGTGTCGATTACCGCGACTTGAACAAGGCTTGTCCAAAGGACAACTACCCAACTCCGTTTATTGACCAAATCATCGATAACTGTGCCGGAAGTGTCATCTTTTCGTTCATGGATGGCTTTTCTGGCTCTAATCAGATCGATATCTCCCAGGCCGACCAGCACAAAACGACCTTTATTTGCCCTTGGGGGATTTTTGCATATCGAAAGTTACCTTTTGGCCTTAAAAATGCCGGGGGCAACTTTCCAATGGGAGATGTCATACGCATTTCATGACATCAAACATATTGTAGAACCATATCTTGATGATCTTCCCGCTCACTCCCGGACCCGGGAAGACCATCCCAACCACTTAAGTGCCATTTTCGAAAGGTGTCGTCGCTACAATATATGTTTGAACCCGCATAAGTGCGTCTTTTGCGTAGAAGCCGAAAAACTGTTGGGCTTCATAGTCTCCAAAAACGGGATACGTTTAGATCTCGCGAAGGTAGAAGCTATCTTAGCCCTGCCTTCCCCCACCAATATTCCAGAACTTCAATGTTTGCAAGGGCATGCAAACTTTCTACGCCGTTTCATCTGTAATCTGTCCGAGATAACAAAAGGCTACATGCGGCTTCTCAAGAAGAATGTTCCCTTTATCTGGGATGACAAAGCCCAACGCTCCTTTGACAATCTAAAGCAAAGATCCTGTGATCCAACCCCCCGATTACACACGGGATTATATTCTTTATCTCGCAGCCTCGACTTCCACCATCGGCATGGTGCTAGTCCAGGAAGACCACAATGACATAGAACATGTGGTATACTATCTTAGTAAGAGTCTTCTCGACTCCGAAACTCGCTACTCACATGTTGAAAAACTGGCTCTGGCAACAGTTTTTGCTGTCCAGAGATTTTGCCATTACATTCTACTCTGTCGGACCACTGTCATAGTTGATTTCAATCCAATGTATTATATCCTCATACGTCAAGTGCTTGGGGGAAAATATTCTCTTTGGATTGTCATCCTTTAGGAGTTTGACTTGGAATTCGTCAAAGCCAAGTCCAAGAAGTCTTTGGTCTTTGCAGAGTTGATTTGTACCTTGCCCCGTGCTACTGAGCCATCCGATCCCATCAATTCTCTTCCTGATGAATCGTTGTTCCTCATTAGCACGTCTGATCCATGGTACGGGGATATTCTATTATATCTCCAAACCCAATGCTTCCGCCTCGACCTCACTCACGATGAACGGCGATGCATCCGACATCACGCAAAATACTACCTCATAGTCAACGATACTCTTTATCGACGTGGTGTTGACACCGTTCTTCGACGCTGTTTGACCTTAGATGAGGCGGAACGCGTTCTCAATGACTACCACGCTGGAGCATGTGGTGGTCATCTCTCTGGGATGGCTACGGCCTAGAAAATACTACGAGCAGGATACTTCTAGCCCTCAATTTTCAAAGACTGCATTGAAACAGTTAAGAAGTGTCCACCATGCTAATTCTTTCATAGTAAAGCATGCTCACACCCTGCTCCACTCCATCCTGTTATTGCCGTCGGCCCTTTTTCCAAATGGGACATAGATTTCATGCACTGTAAGCCCACTTCAGCTGAGGGGCACAGCTATGTCATAGTAGTTGTCGACTATTTCACAAAATGGGCTGAAGCGATGCCTACGTATGCTGAGGACGGCAAAACAACAGCGCAATTCATATTCAATCATATTATAGCTAGATTTGGTGTCCCAAAATCTATTGTGATCGATCATGGCTCCCATTTCAGGAACCATATGATCGAAGAACTAAGTGCCAAGCTGGGTTTTCTCCATGAAAACTAAACCCCGTATTACCCACAAGCTAATGGCCAAGTTGAAGCCATTAACAAAGTCCTGAAACGAATGATTCAGCGTATTGTGGGTACCCAGAAATCTAACTGGCACTCAACTCTATTCTCAGCACTATGGGCATACCGAACCTCAGTGAAAAGTGCTACTGGGTTTACACCATTTCAACTGGTGTATAGCCTAGAAGCCATTTTGCCGATTGAATGTGAAATTCCATCACTTAAGATAGCCATAGAGCTACTTCCACACACCACCTCCGAAGAGGAACGGTTTCTATACCTAGCCAAGCTAGATGAAACCCGCCGCGATGTTGCTTTAGCTAATGAAGCTTATAAAAAGTGCGTCAAAGCTCAATATGACAAATCCGTTCAACCTCGGATCTTCAGTGAAGGTGACCTCGTACTTACATATGATCAAATGCATGATAATCTTGGAAAAGGAAAATTAGAATCTATGTGGTACGACCCCTTTGTTGTAAAATGTGTCTTAGAAAAAGGAGCCTATGAACTAATCGATTGTGATGGTACGCCATTGGCACGGCCCCACAATGGGCTATACCTCAAACGCTTCTACGCATAAGGTTTCCCTACGCGGGTTACTTGTTGTACATAATGTACTTAGTTTTCTTTTACTCTTTTTTTGGTGTGCACGTGGACCTCATGTATCCACTCTTACTTTGACTCGTGATTTTATGCGCAGATGTCTGCCTACTTTGGATTCGCCGACGGTGCAAGCCGGCATACCCGAAGTCTCGCTTCCGCAGCATGGGTATTCTATTCTCCCACTCGCGAGCTGATTTCTTCATGAGACAATTGTTTGGGTCCTGCAACCAACAACATTGCAGAGTACCATGTGGTCATCGGTCTCTTGACGGAGGTTGCTTCACTTGGAATTGACTCCCTAGCAGTCTTTTTAGACTCCCAGCTCGTGGTGTCTCATCTGAACCGTGTTTACACAGTTCACGATCCTATACTACTTCGTTTATTTCAGAGAGTACGCCTCTTGGAATGATCATTTAGTTTCATTTCATATCAACACGTACCGAGAGAATTCAATTGTATAGCTGATTCATTGGCTAATTACATTTTGGATTGGCATCTTGCCCATACATAAGAATACATCATAAAAATAAAATGCACAAGTCACTGTAAATAAATAGATCATGAAAATAGGTCCATATCACTGTATATAAGAGTGTTTTTTCAAAATACATCGAGTTTGTGTCAAAGACAAAATTTGGGACCAAATCCCATACAAAAATTTGGCTCTCAAAGCCTACATATCGTGTACATGCCGCAAAAGACAAAAAGAGACCATCTATGGAGATCTGGGAGACCTATCATGTCCCTCGTCAGATTCCTCTCCCTGCTGGTGATAACACACTACGGCTCGAGCCACCCTACGAAGAAGTCGGCCAATACGACTAGGCACACCTACAGTATGCCGCTGGAGATGCAAGGGGACGTCATCCATCCTCATAGCAGGGATACCATGAGTCAAGCCCTGTAGGTTCCTCTCTATATCCCGGACTCTTCCTGCTTCATCTTCATCCTCCTCCTCTTCTAGAGCGGCTTGGCGATCAACACCACTGCGACGTAATGGCGTTTACCCTGCTGGTCTCTGCGGTCCACGATCTGCGACATGCATACGAACATACATTAAAAGTCTTTTACACATTCTAAAAAAGCAATAAAAATTATATATTCAAAAAAGAAAAAATATATCCATGAAGGTCATACCTGATTTGTACCAATCTTCATCCTCTGGCAGTGCCAAGTCGATGTCCTCGCAGAAGTCCACCCCTCGCATAGGGGTAGTCATCAATCATAACTATCTGCTCCTCGAGCCAGGAGAAGAAATCCTCACCAAAGGCTAAACGCTGAGGACCCCCGAGACGTCCTGCATAATCACTCCATCGAGCCATCCATGGCTCGGTCGGTGGACGGGGGAGCATGTGTATCTGTGGGCGTAGTAATTGCACCCTCACCAAAAAGAAGGTGACCAGGATACTCCCATAGCCAAATTGGGATTTCGTTCCAACCCTACACTTGTGCACTTGTTCTTTGAGATTGGCCAACACCGCCTCACACCAGTTAAACACTATTCCTGCCATATACTCCGCTGCGAGATTCATTTGTGTACGGGACGCCTGATGCGGGACCCACACTCCCTGCTGCACGTGTGATGGTGAACAGTATGGTTTTTACAAGGAGTTCTATAACATCTTTTATGAACACCTTCTTGCTTTTCTTACTCGAACCCTGGCGGCAATACCGAGCAATCAAATCATCTGTGCTCGTTTCCGAGGCTGTGTATCCGGTAAAATTCACCCGGGCTCCTCTTTTTGAGAGGCCTGTGAGAAAGTAAATGTCCTCGAGTTGTATTTCAAGAACGTGCTCTCCTACTCGGAAAGCTTGAATGTCAGGGTCCCACAATTGAATAAGATGGGTGAGAAGCTTGGGTTATTGACGAATCCCTTTGGTCTTAAAGAACTTCAACAAACCACATTCTCGCAATGCGGTCACAGTCGGTAAGTGATTTTCGGCCGCCAAATCATCTACCTCATGCTCTCTTTCTTTCCAACTGACCATTTTGATCCAAACAAATTGCAAACTCCTGCAAAAGGTCAAGGGAAACATTTAGTAACCATTTAACAACTTAGTTTCAGCAAAAATTTTGAGAAAATTTTATTTTTTCATCCTAAAAATCGCCTTCATCGCGCCTGGGGAAAACATTGCTGCGCGGGTACTGCACAGTACCGCATTTTGGTTTAAATACACAGCGCGGTACTGTTCGACAGTACCGCGTTTCCTGATATGGGCCCCACGCGGGTACTGTGAGGGGCGATTTTTGCCTAATAGGGATTGCCTAAAAAATCAATTTTCTTTACTGAAAGCAAATGATTCCTACATAAAATGAAAGAGGAGCTCGAGAGCTCTTACCTGACGCAGACGGTTGTTGAAACGGTGCCCTGAAACTCCAGATATGGATCCTTGAAGTTTTGCTCCTCAAGTGGGTGAAATCTCCTCTTTTGGTAAAAACACAAGTGAAATGGTAACTTTCTCTTTTTACCTATTTCTTTTATAACTTTTTCACCTATTTTTTATTATTATTTTATCTAGTTGGGATAAAACTCATTTCACATTGCTAATATCTGGTTTTATGAGCATTTATTGACAGGACCTCCTTTAAAAAGCGATATATTCACACTGGTGTTTATTCATTATTTGACCTTCATTTTGAGCCTACTTTATCTTTTTCGTGCTCTGGATTTAAAACTTGAAAAAGATTCTAGGGGCTTTTACACCCGTGTCGTGTTTGTCAAACTAAAGTAAAAGGTATCGAGTACGGTCAGCTTTACTCATGCTCGTTAAATGATGAGGAAAGTATTATCCTGGTTGTATTTTATTCTTTTTTTCGGACCAGAATAATTAAAAAATTATGAAAAAGACCATAGGAGTCCATAGTTAAGCTCTTTTCAGACTCCCTAAAATTTAAAAGATTGCCAAGTGATCTTGACTCTTTCACACTTGTAAAAGTATTTGAAAGGTCGTCTATTCGGTGATAGGTTACCCCTTTTTCGGCCCGTCTAGACTATTTACGAGAAAGGTATACCTCAGTCAATATTGGCTGGGAGAGTTCTCTCGGGAATTGTTTTACACTTTTTCGGGATCGAGGGACTAAATTTACAAAAAAGTACATTGCAGAGCTTCCTTTAAGTTTTTCAAGCTCTCTAAATGTGAAAAACTACCGAGCTTTCCTTCCTTGGGCTCGTTAAAATTTAACATCGAAGGACCCACTTTGGGATGAACCCCTCCTTTCTCAGGTTCGTAAAACATGTGAGATTGGACTCATCTATGAGATGAGCTACACCGAGCATCTGTTATCCTCTTCAAGCTCGAAAAACAACAAAGAGGTACTCGTCTATCATGACGGGGGAATAGGGGGAACAAGTCAAGTTTATTTTTGGCAGCTTGTCAGTCGTTACCTTTGAACATGGCATGTGTCTGTCTCTTGTCTATATTGGGTATCCATTTTTCACGGAGTTATAGTCATCGTCCTGAGTCGTCTCCTTGGCCATGAGCCTTCTCATTCGGTGTCTATCCTCTGCTTCAATAATCCTTGCTGCCAAATCCTGTTACATGTCGTTATATGTTCAAAGGGTTGCATTGTTAAGAGTCGTTCATTGTGTCAGGCCTCCGTTGTGTCAGTACATACTCCATTGTTTCATCATCTTATCGTTCATTCCGATTTTGTGTCGATGATGTGGGAATCATCATGGCCCACCTTCGATGAGTCTATTCCCGTCGACGCCAAATCACTATCCGGGAATTGGACTTAGGAATCAACTATTAGTACCTTGGTACCTGCATGCCTCAATGGCAGGTTTCCTCGTGTTCGACAGTAGGTTTACATCATTGAGCTCTGATCGGATGATCTCTCGAATGCTCGACATCAACTCATCTATTCACATTCTGTTGAGATGTACTTCAGATACCTTGGGGATCATCGTCGTCATAGGTGATTTCCCTCGCATTTGTTAATGGTTCACATCATTGACCGATAATCAAATGGTTTCTACCATGTTCGACTTCAACACCTTGTAATCACATGGCTAGATTCGTATCTTTTGCGATCGGGTAGAAGACCCTGGGCGCACCTCTGTATCTTGATTGCGTCTAGGTTGCGATGGAGATGTCCTTTGCATTGTCACATAGATCCACTTATTGTATTGGTCATGGCTGTGTCAGTGTTGTCTCATGGATCTATGCTTGTTCATAATAGCCATGATCTGTCCACAGTCTATATCATCTCAGTACTCATGGATCTGCAATGTATTGGTCTGCAACCATGCTTTGAGTCATTTGTTTCCGAGCATGGGGATGCCCACCTCGGTGGTATATCTAACACTTTGTTTCTATTTCATCTCCTTGTCGTTCTCCTCGATGCTATCTCTACACATATTCGTAAATTCTTTCGGCCATCAGTCCCTTCTAACCTCACACTTTAGGGGGCATCTGTTATACCTCAATATTCCACAGTGTCGCATCGCCACCACAAAAAGAGTTGATGACACTTCCCCTACTGTTTTAACCACCCAGAAGATGAGTAATCCTTGACGGTAAATCCACCCTGTCAAGAATTAACCCAGTTGAGGCTTTATTTACCCACACTATCGCGCCTTGCTCAGTTATAGGTGCGCGGTAGTCCACACTACCGTGCTATGCTTTGTCCCCAACACGCGGTACTACCACGTTATGCTAAGACCACATGGCGCGGTACTCTTTTTATAGTCTTTTTTCCATGGCTTGTGGGATTTTGGATTTTCGAGAGATATTGGAGGATTGGGATCCCTGATTCGATCTCAACCCATTTTCCGTGATTAGAAAACTTGATCCACTTACCTCTCCTTAGATCCACCCATCTCTCTTGTTGGTTAACCCTACCATACATTATAAAAGAGAGGCATTCCATGGGAAAAAGGGGAGGACTCTTGAGAGTATCAAACCTATGATCTTGCAGCCTTGTGTAGATAGCTAGAGGAGGAAGCACTTGGAGCTAGAGGATTGGCTTGGGTATCAAGCAACCTTTGTAAGCATTCTTCAAGTTTGTAATAAGATAACTTGTCTTGTTTTTCCCATTTCATGTGTGTAGCATAAGTTCTTAGCATGGAATGTATCTAATCTAGATTTGAATCTAATCTTTACATTCAAGGTATTTGGAAGCTTGTATGTTTGTTCTTTGGTTGATCTTAACAGGTTCTACATTGGAGCTTTGCATCAAGAGCTAGAAGTGAGACAAACGTCAGATTGAAAGGTGTATCATATCTCTCATTGTTTCTAAATGCATATAATCTTGTTGTAAAAGTTAGTTCAGGAATTTCAAGGTAGCATTTGTTTTGTCTTGTTTCTTGCTTTAGAGTTAGTTGAGAATCTGCTTTAAAGTTAAGAGAATTTTGACTTATCCGTAGGGAAAAATTCTACCAAACATCACTACTGATCCAACTAAGCCTTCCACTGAACCCCCTATCGATGGTATTATTGATTCATTCAAGGCCCATCCTACCATTAAATCGACGGGGCAACAAGCTCCTGTTTTCCCCGCTCCACCCCAGGCTGCTCCAAAAGATTCTACTTCTCTTGTTGTCTCCTTCGAAGTGAACGCAGTCCAATCTATGTCATAACCATCCAAAGGAAAGAAGAAGAACAATCGCGGAAAATCCAAGAAGACTTCTAACCAGCAAGAGAACCCCACACCTCAACCCACTCACAACGACCCTAAACCACATCGGAAAGCTAAGTTCCCCTACCTCATTTGTCAAGATGATCACTATACACGTGACTGTCCCTACAAGGATGAAGTCAACAAATTCATTAAAGGATCCTCTCGTACGACAGTGTTAACCAACCCTTTCCCTCAATAGCAACAACAAATGGTTTCCCAAGAATCCCCACAAGGGGGAAACCCGAACAACCCACCTCGCGGAGAGACGTCCACAAACCGCAAAATCCTGATGGCGAGTAATGAAGAGATTCACATAACCACTCATTCAAAGACGTACGAAAACCCCCCAAGTTCAAACAAACAGCCAGAGATAGCCAAAGGCAAATCTCTTGTTGAAGATCCTTCTCTCACACCCCCCCCTAACGGCCATCTCCACATCGAGAGACTGCTTACAGACACAGTACTACGCCCACCCATGGGCACCATACGAAAGGTGACATTCAATCCCAATGCGTGAGCTGCCCAAAATTACAACATTGTTGAGGATTTAGCTCAAGCACCATGCGCCAGGTTGACTCTCGAGGTTCTCCAACACTTCTCTACACAGCGCAGAACCTTACTTTCAGCAATGGGGGCAGTAGACCCGGATACTTCAAACACCATCATGTTTAACTTGGAGTATGTCAAACCTTGGCTTTCTCATCAGTTAGCCTTTCAGGTTCATAAAAAAATATGTGGAAATATCATCCATTGCACTGTCTTAGACGAGGGTGCCTCCACGTCGATTATGTCTTTGAATTGTTGGAGATCCTTAGGCTCACCCAAAGTCACAACTTCTCCTACTACTCTCAGAGCATTTGACGGACATGGTTTTCATCCCTATGGACTCATTCCTGCGATTGGTGTTGAACTAGGGGGAAAAACAGTATCTATACACATCGAATTCGTAGATGCACCATTAGATTACAGTCTACTACTCGGCCGGAACTTGTTTTACGCCATGAACGCCATAACATCTACTGTCTTTCAACTTGTACAATTTCCTCACGAAGGGAATATTGTCACTATAGATCAGCTAGATTACTGTATCCCATACTCTCATTCGAACTCAGCCAACATTGTCCCATTATTGGATCAACCACGGTACCATTTCCAGGACATTGGCATTGGTCTTATGAAGGATTCCTCCTTGATTGGAGTTTTGCCAGAGCTGGGGTCCCCCGTACAGCCAGTCAACATGATATCATCGAGCATCACCCCCTTTAATGATTCTTGGGTGATACCGAGTCCTACTGAGATTGAAAACTATGGAAACTCCATGTTGTTAAATGGGAACCCCGCAACATATGAAGCGATCGAGTCAGCCGTCGATTGGGTCAATCCTACTACCCATCACACAGTGGCATAGCTCTTGTCTGAGACCCATTCATCCCCACCACTTATTGATCCTCTCACATTGATTTTTCCCACTGACGAATCAATTATGGAGGTTATGTGCGGTGACGAACCACCATGGGGAAATTTCCATCATCGATCTTCTTTCCCCACCATCCAGATGATTGAGCCCAATACAAAAACGAACACTTCACTTGGAATGGTTCAAATCAAGTTTCCCACTTTGCTTGATGAAGTATTTTTCAAAGGAAACTTGGCCAACGTTATGGAAACCATTCACATTGACATTTCATTGAAGCTTGGTGTCGTGGAAAACATTCATATTGGCAAGACATGCACTCCCATCGAAACGGAGTTCTACACTGCCTACTTCAAAAATTTCCGCGATGTTTTTGCTTGGATTTATGAAGAGATTCCAGGAATAGACCCTTCTATCGTGGTCCACGAGATTCCAACCTTCCCTAGCGCCTGACCTATTCGAAAGAAACTCCGACCCGTCCACCCCCGTAAGGGAGCCGCTATCAAAGCAGAAGTTGAAAAACTTTTGCGTGTTGGTTTTATCTATCCTGTTCCACTGACAGAATGGGTATCTAATATCGTTCCCGTAGCCAAGAAATAGGGTACGATTAGAGTCTGTGTCGATTACCGTGACTTGAACAAAGCTTGTCCAAAGGACAACTACCCAACTCCGTTCATCGACCAGATCATCGATAACTATGCCGGGAGTGTCATCTTTTCATTTATGGATGGCTTTTCTGGCTATAATCAGATCGAGATACTTGCAGCGGACCAGCTTAAAACAACCGTTATCTACCCATGGGGAATCTTTGCATATCAAAAGCTACCTTTTGGCCTGAAAAATGCCAAGGCAACTTTCCAACGGGCAATGTCGTACGCATTTCACGATATCAAACATATTGCAGAACTGTATCTTGATGACCTTCCCACTCATTCTCAGACTCGGGAAGATCATCCTGATCACTTAGACGCCATCTTCGCTAGGTGTCGTTGCTACAATATTCGTTTGAATCCTCACAAATGTGTCTTTTGCGTTGAAGCCCAAAAATGTTTGGGATTCATAATCTCCAAAAGCGGTATATGATTGGACCCTATGAAGGTAGAAGCTATTCTAGCCCTGCCTTCTCCCACGAACATACCAGAACTTCAAAGTTTGCGTGCCTTATAACTTCAAAGTTGGCACGCAAACTTTCTACGCCGTTTTATTTGCAATTTTGCCGAGATAACAAAAGGCTACATGAGGCTTCTAAATAAGAACACCCCCTTCTTGTGGGACGACGAATCCCAACGCTCCTTTAATCATCTAAAGGCAGCCTTAACTAAGGATCCTGTGATTCAACCCCCCAACTACACACGGGATTACATTCTTTATCTCATAGCTTCGATTTCCACCATTGGCATGGTGTTAGTCCAAGAAGACACCAATGGCATAGAACATGTGGTATACTGTCTTAGCAAGAGTCTTCTTGACTCCGAAACTCGATACCCACATGTTGAAAAATTGGCTCTGGCGACAGTCTTCACTGTCCAAAGGTTTCGTCATTACATTCTACTCTGCCAGACCACTATCATAGTAGATTTCAATCCAATGTACTATATCCTCACACGTCAAGTGCTTGGGGGAAAATATTCCCGTTGGATTGTCATCCTACAAGAGTTTGACTTGAAATTTTCCAAAGCCAAATCCAAGAAATCTTTGGTCTTTGCCGAGTTGATTTGTAATCTACCCCGTGCTACTGACCAACCTGAGCCCATCGATTCTCTTCCTGATGAATCGTTGTTCCTCATCAGCACATCCGACCCATGGTATGGGGATATTCTACTATATCTTCAAACCCAACATTTTTGCCCCGACCTCAACCGCAATGAACGTCGATGTATCCGACATCATGCCAAGTACTACCTTATCATCAACGATACCCTTTACCGTCGTGGTGTTGATACCGTTCTTCGACGTTGTTTGAATTTAGATGAGGCCGAACACATTCTTAATGACTACCACACTGGAGCATGTGGTGGTCATCTCTCTGGGATGGCTACAGCCCAGAAGATACTACGAGCGGGATATTTATGGCCCTCAATTTTCAAAGACTACAATGAAACAGTTAAGAAATGTCCACCCTGTCAATTCTTTCATAGTAAGACACGCTCACATCCTGCTCCACTTCATCTTGTCATTGTCGTCGGCCCTTTTCCCAAATGGGGCATAGATTTCATGCACTGTAAGCCCAGTTCAGCTGGGGGGCATAGCTATGTCATAGTAGCTGTGGACTATTTCAAAAAATGGGCTGAAGCGATGCCTACTTATGCTGAAGACGGCAAAACAACAGCACAATTCATATTCAACCACATCTATAGCTAGGTTTGGAGTCCCACAATCTATCGTGACTGATCATGGCTCCCACTTCAGGAACCTTATGATTGAAGAATTGAACACCAAGTTGGGTTTTCGTCATGAAAACTCAACCCCGTACTACCCATAGGCTAATGGCCAAGTCGAAGCCATTAACAAAGTCCTCAAATGTATGATTCAGCGCATTGTGGGTACTCATAAGTCCAATTGGCACTCAGCTCTTTTTTCGGCATTATGGGCATACCGAACCTCTGTGAAAAGTGCTACCGGATTCACACCATTGCAACTGGTGTATGGCCTGGAATCCATCTTACCAATTGAATGTGAAATCCTATCACTTAAGATAGCCATCGAGCTACTTCCCAATACCACTTCTGAAGAAGAATGGTTTCTATACCTAGCCAAGCTAGATGAAACCCGCCAAGACACTGCTTTAGCCAACGAAGCCCATAAAAAACACGTCAAAGCACAGTATGACAAATCCATTTAACCCCAGGTTTTCAACGAAGGTGACGTCATACTCACATATGACCAAATGCATGACAAACTTGGAAAAGGAAAGCTAGAGTCTATGTGGTATGGCCCCTTCGTTGTAAAACGTGTTTTGGATAAAGGAGCCTACGAACTTGTTGATTATGACAGCACACCGTTGGCGCGGCCCCGCAATGGGCTGTACCTCAAACGTTTCTACGCGTAGGTTTATCTTGCGCGAGACACTTTTTATACATAATGTACCTAGTTTGTTTTCATTTATCTTTTTGTATGCATGCACGGATCTCATGTATCCATACTTACCTTGACTTGTGCTTTTATGGGCAGATGTCTTCCTATTACGGATTCGCCGACGGTGCGAGCCAACACACTCGGAACCTTGCTTCCGCAGCATGGGTAATTTATTCTCCCAGTGGCGAGTTGTTATCTTCAGGAGCCGCTTGCTTGGGTCCCGCAACCAACCATATTGCAGAGTACCGTACAGTCATTGGACTCTTGACAGAGGTTGCTTCCCTTGGAATTGACTCCCTATCGGTCTTTCTAGACTCCCAACTCGTGGTTTCCCATTTGAATCGTATCTATGTAGTCTGCGATCCTATATTACTTCACTTATTTTGAAGGGTACACCTCTTGGAACGATCTTTTAATTATATTTCATATCAACACATACCAAGGGAATTCAATTGTGTAGCTGATTCATTAGGTAACTACATTTTGGATTGGCATCTGGCCCATACATAAAAAATACATCATGAAATAAACATACAAGTCATTGTAAATAAATAGATCATAAAGTAGGTCCATGTATATATATCACTGCATATGAAAATGTTTTTCTCAAATACATAAAGTTTGTGTTCAAAAGACAAAATTTGGGATCCAATCCCATACAAAAATTTGGCTCTCAAGCCTACATATCGTGTACATACCGCAAAAAGTAAAATGCTACTATCTAAGGAGATCTAGGAGATCTATCATGATCCTCCTTAGATTCCTCGTGCTGCTAATGGTAGCAAACTATAGCTCTAGCCACCCTACGGAGGAGAAGACCAATACGTCTCGGCACACCTATGGTATGCCGCTGAAGATGCAGAGGAACATCATCCATCCTCATAGATGGAACCCCATGGGTTAAACCTTGTAGATTCCACTCTATGTCTTGAACCCCTCCCGCTTCTTCTTCCTCTTCTTCTTCCCCCTCCGAAACAAATCGGTGCTCAATACCGCCTCAGCGTAACGGCGAATAGCCTGCAGGTCTCTATGGTCCACGATCTGTGACATGCACATATACATATATTAAATCTTTTTCACACATTCTAAAAAACAATTAAAAAATTATATATTCAAAAAATTAAAAAACACATTAATGAAGGTCATACTTGAGTTATCCCAATCCTCATCTTCAGGCAATGCCAAGTCTATATCATCGCGGAAGTCCACCCATGCATAGGGGTAGTCCTTGATCATCACGATTTGCTCCTCGAGGCATGAAAAGAAGTCCTCACCAAAATCTAAATGCTGTGGCCCCCCGAGCCATCCTGCATACTCACTCCATCGACCCATCTGTGGCTTGGTGGGTTGATGGGCGGGCATGGTCTGCTGCAGATGCAACAGTGGCACCGTCTCCAAGAATAAAGTGACCAAAATGCTCCCATACCCGAATTGGTGGTTCTCTCCATTTCTACACTTGGTCACGACATCCTTGAGATTGGATAACATCGCTTCGCACCAGTTGAATAGTGTTGGTGCCATACAGTCCATGGCAAGATTCATTTGCGTACGGGATGCCTGATGAGGACTCGTACTACCTGCTACATGTGTAATGGTAAACAACACAGTTTTCAAAGGAAGTTCCACAACATCCTAGATGACCACTTTACCACTTTTCTTCCTGGAACCTTGATGACAATAGCGAGCAATCAAGGCATCAGTGCTCACTTCCGATGTCATGAACCCTGTCAAGTCCACCCATGCCCCTCTCTTTGAAATACTCGTGAGAAAATAAATGTCCTCGAGCTCAATCTCAAGGGTATGCACCCCAACTCGAAAGGCTTGAATCTGAGGGTCCCACATTTGTATAATATGAGTGAGGAGTTTTGCTTGCTTGCAGATACCTTTGGTTTTGAAAATTTTCAATAACCCACATTCCCGCAGTGCAGTTAAAGTTTCTTGGTCATTTTCATCCAATAAATCATCCTCTTCATGCTCCCTTTCTTTCCAGTTGACCATTTTTCCCCAAACAAGATACAAACACCTGCAAAAGGTCCCAAGGAACATTCATTAGAAAGATGATAACTTGATCTCCGCAAAAATTGAGAGAAAATCACTTTTTTCTTCCTTAATCTTCACCACTACCGCGCTTGGGAGACACTTAACTACGTGGTAGTCCATACTACCGCAACCCTGTTTAACCCCACAGCATGACAGTGTCGTGCAGTACCGTGCTTCTCGATTCAGTGACCCCGCAGTAGTCGCTAGGGAGAAAAGAGCCCCGTAGGGCTTGCCTAAAAATTGATTTTTTCCTACTGAAATCAAATGTTTAACCTATGAATTGAAAAAGGATCTTGAAAAACCTTACCTGGTGCAAACGGATGTTGAAACGGTGCTCCAGATCTCCATATATGGACTCTTGAAGTTTTTCCCTCCAATGGATGGAATTTCCTCTTTGAGCAAATGAACAAGGTGAAATGGTAACTTTCCATATTTACTCCTTGCTTATATAACTTTCACATTTCATTTTTACCCATTATTTTATCCTGTTAGGTTAAAACTCATTTCAAATTGCTAATATCTGGTTCCATGAGCCTTTTTTGATAGGTTCTCCTTGAAATGTTCACACTGGCGTTTAGTTATTTATTTTGACCTTCATTTAGAGCCTACTTTATCTTTTTCATGCTCTAGATTAAAACTTGAAAAAGATTCCAAGCGCTTTTCACACCCGTGTCGTGCTTGTCAAAACTCAAGAAAACGGTGTCGAGCTTAGTCAACTTTACTCGTGCTCGTAAAACGATGAGGAAAGTATCATTTCAATATTATTTTATTCTTTTTTGGGGCTAAAATGATTAAAAAATTACAAAAAAGACCCTTGGAGTTCTCTTTAAGCTCTTTTCAGACTCCCTCGTTTCGAAAAGATTGCCAAGTGACCTTGTCTCTTTCACACTTGTAAAAGTATTTGAAAGGTCGTCTATTCGGTGATAGGTTACCCCTTTTTCGGCCCATCTAGACTATTTACAAGAAAGGTATACCTCAGTCAACTTTTGACTAGGAGAGTTCTCTCGGGAATTGTTTTACACTTTTTCGCGATCGAGGGACTAAATTTACGAAAAAGTACACTTTGGAGCCTTCTTTAAGTTTTTCAGGCTCTCTAAATGTGAAAAACTACCGAGTTTTCCTTCCTTGGACTCGTTAAAATTTGACATCGAAGGACCGACTTTGGGACGAACCCCTCCTTTCTTAGGTTCGTAAAACATGTGAGATCGGACTCATCTATGAGATGAGCTACACCGAGCATCTGTTATCCTCTTCAAGCTCGTAAAACAACAAAGAGGTACTCGTCCATCATGTCGGGGGAAAATGGGAAACAAGTTGAGTTTATTTTATTGGCAGCTTGTCAGTCGTTACCTTTGAACATGGCATGTGTCTGTCCCTTGTCTATTTTTGGGTATCTATTATTGTTGAGTTATGGTCATCATCTCGATTTGTCTCTCTGGCCACAGGTCTACTTGTCTTATGTCTATCCTCTACTATCAATTATCCCTACTGCAAAGTTCTGCTTCATTCCGTTATATGTTCAAAGGGTTTGCATTGTTCCAAGTCATCCTTTGTGTCAATACTTCCGTTGTGTTAGTACATGTTTCTTTGTTCCATTGTTTCACATCACCTCTCATTCCTATTTCATGTCCATGATGTGGGAATCATCATGGCCCACCTTCGACGAGTCTATTTCTGTCGATGCCAAAACACTATCCAATAATCAGACTTAGGAATCAACCACTAGTACCTTGGTACCTGCATGCCTCAATGGCAGGTTTCCTCGTATTCAAAAGTAGGTTTTCATCATCGACCTCTGCTTGAATGATCTCTCGAATGCTCAACATCAAATCCTTTATTTGCATTTCATTGAGATGTACTATAGATACCTTGGGGATCATCGTCATCATTGGTGATTTCCCTCGCATTTGTTAATGGTTCACATCTTTGACCGGTTATAAAATTGTTTCTACTATGTTCGAATTCAACACCTTGTAATCACATGGCTAGATTCGTATCATTTTCGATCGGGTAGAAGACCTTGGACATTCTTTTGTATTCTGACTATGTCCAGGTTGCGATGGAAATTTCTTTTGTATTGTCACACACATCCACTTATGTGTTGGTCGTGGCTGTGTCCTTACTATTTCATGGATCTACGCTTGTTCATAGTATCCATGATTTGTTTATAGTCTATATCATCTTAGTACTCATGGATCTACAATGTATTGGTCGGCAGCCGTGCTTTGAGTCAATTGTTTCCGAGCATGGGAATTCCCACCTCGGTAGTATATCTAACACTTTGTTTTTGTTTCAGCTCCTTGTTGCTCTCCTCGATGCTATCTCTGCACAGTATTTGTAAAGTATTTCGATCATCAGTCTCTTCTGACCTAACACTTTAGGGGGCATCTATTATACCTCCATATTTCACAGTGTTTCGTCTTCACAATAAAAACATTTGATGACACTTCCCATGCTGCTTAAAACACCCAGAAGAGAAAAGTAATGATTGACCACTAAAGACAAACCTATCATGTCATATGGAAACCTGACTGAGACCTTATCTTTCACCACTACCGCTCCCTGAACATCTATGGAGGCGCGGTAGTCCATACTACCGTGTTATGCTCCTTGTCTTGGGCGCGGTACTACCACCTTATGCTCAGACCTAGAGGCGCGATAGTCTCTTTTTAGCCTTTTGCCTTGGACTGTGAGATCCTAACTTTCGAGAGATTCTTTTGGGATTGACACCGATGGTTCGATCCTAACACCTTCTCTGATTAGTGGGTCTGATCCACTAAACACTCCTAAGATCCATTCTTCTCTCGTGTTGGTTAATCCTCCTACACACTATAAGAGAAGAGCCTTCCATGAGTAAAGAGGAGGACTCTTTGAGATATCAAACCTATGGTCTTAGATCTTTGTGGAGATAGCTAGAGGAGAAAGCACTTGGAGCTGGGAGTTGACTTGGACATCAAGAAACTTTTGTAAGTAACTTCAAGTTTGCAATAAAAATATAACTTGTCTTGTTTCCAAAATTATGTGTGTTGATGTTGTTTCAATTACATAATTTGTTTCTATTATAGATTTAGATTCTAACATATATTTCAAGTTGTTAGAAAGATTGTATGTGCTTGTACTTTGATTCATCCCAACATGTTCATTTGCGAGGACTTGAGGATTGGAGGAATAACTAGGACGAGCGACTCAATCAAAGGTCAGTTAAATCTCTTCTATCTCTTTCAGCAGTGTAAGCTTGAAGCATTTGTTTGAGTCTAGGAATTCAAGGTAGCATTTGTTATCTTTTTGTCTTTGTTTAAAGTCAGTCAAGTCTACTTTAACCTAAGAGAGTTTCTACCTATCCATAGGGATAAATATCTACAACAATTAACCCATGGGTTTTGGAAACCAAAGTATTGGATAGTGGTAATTTGAGTTTTCCCTCTTTTTATTTTATTTTTGACTTTTCCCCCTTTTGTTTTTTGGGCATTTGGACCCTTTTTTGAGGGATTTTAACCTTATTTGAAGGATTTGGACCTTTTTTGAAAGATTTGGACTTTTTTTGAAGGATTTGCATTATTTTATGAGGCAAATAATGATTTTATGCCCATTTGGTTACCAATTTAGATATTTTTTGGGTTTCAGAGGCCAAAAATGTAGGAAAAGTGGTAAATGGGTTATGTGACTAGGGAGATGACCTAGGTGAACAATTTTTGGGTGTTAACAGATTCCCCCCTGATGTGTGAGGGCAGGAGCTCATCGTATGGCTGATAGACATCATAGGTTCTGTCTTTTTCCAAGGGTGTGAGCATTGTGATGGCGAAGAGCAGAAACTGGTTTGAGACCAAAACACATGCTTCATGCCAACTGCAATGGCTATAACTAGAAATACATCACCTCAATAATGTATGAGGAACATAATATCAAACTATATGGACGAGGAGGGAATACCCATGCTCATATCAAGATATAAAAATAATAATGAGGCCCAAAGTAAAACTGATTCGATGAATAATACATAGAGAACTTGTGTGTACATCATTATGGTCCACAGGGTACACAAATATGGGACATACTCATGGTCCAATCATGATGGATCTGAAGAAATTATATATGGAAAAAATGGTATCCATCCTGAATGTGGTATCATATCTACTGATGTTCTGCTGGATCTGAAGGTGTTCAACAACTTGTTTGGACTCAATGAATAAGAGTCAGAATCTCAAAGGTAGAGTGAACTGCATCAGAACTGGATACTCTAGGAAGCATATAGCTAAAGGGATTCTAAACACTGTTTCTAACGCTATCTGTATATCCATGGGAACATACTGTTGGGGGGTTCCAAATAGACTCACCAATGTGCTAGAGCTAGGGGATATCCGTGGTCTTCAACCAATAACTGATGGGACCAATACCCTGCACGAATCTCAATGGTTTGATGATGGAGTTGAAGTTGAGCACATGAGAAAAAACTAGTCTAAGAGTTGGTAAGGAATCCTCTCATAGGGTCTGTAGGTAGTCACCATTGATGGAGATGATTCCAAGGTACATGGACCTCTGGCTCTATCCTCTGGAATAGATGTGTTCGCACCGACAGAAGGAGACCTACAACTACCAAGGAAATTATGCTTCCTTGATAGGAGCGCAAGGTGTACAAACATGATATGTAGGACTGACATACTATGCGGGGGATACGGGGGTCGACGAGTGATGGGACTCAAAATTACTTTGTTCATAGTATGAAGGAAAGGCTAACCTGGAAGCATATGAAACTGACCTTGGGAGAGGGGATCATAGATTAAGGGATCAAGGATTGTGGCTGTAGGGGGGGACTGATGAGTGATATCAGGAGAATCCAAGGGTGACACATCACATAATGCTTTGAACAAAGGTGACCAAGCTAGGCATGCTTCCACAATGGTAGGACTAGAGGTGATCTGTTGTGGCGCCGAGAGGCAACATTTGGGTCTTTCTCATGGTCTAAGGAGTTAGAAGAAGGGATAAAAGTGTGCTCTAAATGATATCATCATGTGGATTTATACGAGCCTAGGATGGTGTATGCTTGTGGGTGCTTTCAATTTTAAGGAGTCTGAAATCGATAAGAAGAATCTAAAATGGTGGAAATGTACCGTCGTGTGGATTTATACGAGCCCAAGATGGTGAATTCTCATGGTCCCTTTCAATTTTAGAGAGTCTGAAAGAAATAAGAATATTCCAAGAGGGTTATTTTTCGTATGTTAGTCCCCAAGGCCCGAAAAGCATAAAAGTATGCAATGGAGAACTCTTCTAGCCAATGTGACTAGAGTATTCCTTTTTATTAATTAGTCTACCAAGTGCGGAAAATGGTTAAACTTATACCAGATAGATGCCCTTTCATATAATTTTAGCAAGCATGAAAGGAAGCAAGATTGCTCGACGATCTTCTCATTCTTTAAGGAGTCAGAAAAGAGCTTAACAAAAACTCCCTGAGTGCATTTTTCATAAAGGAGCTGCTCGACCCGAAAAATGGATAAAAGTATACCAAACAGATATAACAGCTTAGCAAAGAGGAAGTGTTCAATCAAGGGACAAATATAGGAAATAAGAAAGTGAGGGGGGGAACATTGATGGGGCCTCCTTGTAGGTAGATGAATGGTGGAAAAATAACATAATAACTGTAGTGTGGATGGAGCTTAGGGATCATGAATAGGATGCGATAGACAAAATGGTCAAAATAGTGCAAAAATGACTATGTCTTGTGTGGCATGCAAAGCGAGGTGCCGAGGGTGTGGAAAAAATGACCGAAAAAATATTGAGTGAGTGAGAAATGATCTCAATCATACTCACAGGCATGAAATTCTGAATTCGATGGTGCAAACACAATAGAAAATGGAGTTCGGATGACTCTGAAATGGTCAAATAAAAAAAAGGGAAAAAGCACTACAAATAACAAAGGAGCTCACCTCCACATGTCATTTTCACTGTGAAAATTGGGAGGCGTTTGGAGGGGCACAAAAGAGAAAATTTAGATTTCTCTCAATCTACCCGGTGGAGTTGAGTTATGTGACTTGCAGGTAAGTCTTTAAGTGATTTTTGACATTTTTCATGCCTTTGGATTTGGATTTGATCCTCTTGGGAGCCCCTACAAGCTAGGATAGGAAACCACTACCCCGTAACGCACTTTACGAAGGAAATAATGTTCCCATGACACGACTTTGGGCCATACATCCGTGCGTTTGGGTCACGACTATGTTCCCCATAGCCATGCTCTGGAGCACGAATTTTCCTCAGAAAAGTGTGCTCCAAGCACGATTGTGGGCCCAACAGGCATGCTCGAGGAGCACATGTTTCAAGGGGATAAATGCTCTCCAAGGTGCACTTGAGGGGGGAAAATGCATGATTTGGATTGCGTGTTTTCTCCCTAGATGGGTGGCCTGCCCCTTGGGGGACAAGCTTGTTGGATTACACATTAATGATGGGGGTTTTTTCATGTGTGTGCAGGATGCCGAGAGTGAGTTGGAAAGAGAGAGAGCTTAGGAGGCTACTAGATGATATCATGGATGATGAGGATGTCCAGGAAACACTGGCACAATGTGGTTTACTGAAGTTTTCTTGGGTTCCCCCAATGTGTTCAACGAAGCTACTGCTTAACAAATTGGTGGAGTTCATGAATGTTGATGTGGGGGCATTCGTTATACAAGGGGAACGACTATAGGTATCTCCCACATATGTGTACTTTCTAAAGGGGCTCGCTCGGTTGGGTATGATTTTAGACACCCTGCTAAGGAATCCCAGTGATGTGTCTATGGAGGACTTACTGGAGCGCCATTTTTATGCCATGACTTATGTGCATGACAATGGGATTTTGATCTGTGACATAGAGATTTTGGAGACTCAAGCTATAGAGGAACTGGTAGTGCGTATCCTGGGGTCCAAGGCACCCCACAGAGTCTCTCGAGGGAATATGATGTTGGTGGAGTAAGCCTTAGCAGGTACCTACTTTGGGTGGGGTCAGATGTACTTGATGGTTGTTCGGTAAGAGCTAAACAAGGTTAGCCACATAGGAGGGGATTTATGTTTCCTACCATTCCTATGCTCATTCTTCTTTGAGAGAGTTCTGACACTGTGAACACATAGAGCAATACGTGACAGTGGGACCACCGATCGGAGGACGCGTCGATGGGGAGAGATGATGACTCATTGTGGTGGGGGACTGTAGTATGGTTCTCCACTTGAGACCCTACAGTTTCCAGTGGTGATCGAAGACTTCTCTTATGTAGGGATAGACTACAGGGGAGATGCATAGCTACCATGACCTCCTAGCCAAGCATGGGGACCATATGGTATGTATCTACTCCCTTTATAGTATCATGTTGTTTCTACTCTATAGCATATGTGATAACTAGAGGATTATTATGATCCTGATACTAATGATGTGCTATTGTGTGCATATGTGGGGTCACATCCGCTGACAGGATAGATGGTGCGTAGGGCCCGAGTGGATGGATTGTACTCTCCTAGGTAAGGGCACCATTGATAGCAGAGTGCTTCAACGACGTTGGAGATGCTATGCACAAGGATTGAACACCTTCTAGATGGGGTGATTGATGATGGATGGAAGCATCTAGATCAGGACTTGATCGACATTTGCTATGACGCTCCACAGGAGTGCAGGCCAGTGATGTGATCGACTGCGATGGCGGCCAAGGAAGTGAGGGCCATGGCACTTGGTGATGACCCATATGACGATGAGGAGGAGGATACTGATTTGGATGAGGAGGACGAGGACGAGGAGGAAGAGGAGGAGGAGGAGGAAGAGGAGGATGAAGAGGAGGAGGAGGAGGACGACGACGACGATGACGACGACGACGACAGGGATGACTCAAATGACTAGGAAGTTGATGGAACTGCCCCCCAACGCGATGAGCATGGGGATTTTTTTTACTCGAAGATTATTTTTATGATGAGGATGTTGTTGGGGATCCTCAATGCATTTATATTAATGTTATCATGCAAGCATTATGACACTTTGATTATATGTATATATGGACGTTGATGCAGTTTATTATGATGATGGTCCTCTTTTTGCTTTTATGATGATGTATTCCTAAATGATGTATATGTGCATGTGGATGATGTGATGATGCATGCTTGTGGTTTACTTCATACATGCTGGGATTGATATGCCATTCTAGAATATTATTAGCCATTTGGTCTGCAGCACTATTCTGACTTTGTGGGACATGGATGAATGCAATAAACTCAAATTGTCTAATCAGTTGTTTTGTGTGCAGGAATTTTCTAAAAGGAAAGGATATTGTACCTAGTAAAAGTTATTGAGTTGGAAAACAAGGATCTGGGAGTCAAGAAACACATGAAGGTGACTAATTCCCAACTGGAGGGCAACATTCAGGAGACTGGTCACGACATCGTACTCAGCCTGGTTGTTAGTGGAAGCACCAACACAAACTCTGTCGAGGTGGATCAACTCATGTGAGGGGGAATACAATACCCAAGTTGTTGAGGTGAGGTTTGGAGACCATCTACTTGTACCGTCGTAAAAAATGACATAGAGTGGAGGAACATGATCCATCTATGGTCACTCATGGAAGAAAACTGTAAAGTTTTGGATGCAAAAAGTGAAAAAAAAAGAAAACTGCACAACATAGACTAGTGGGTCTAGAAAAGTTAAGGAAAAAAATGCTTAAGATACAACCCATTATGAGGGTTCAGAAAAGGGTGTCCTTCGGAATCGGTAAGGATGTATGCCCCCTTTCCGAGGGAAGTTTGGACAATGTAAGGGCCTTGCCACATGTATTCAAAATTTCCTTTGTGATGCTTTTCATGAGCTTGGTCATAAACGAGCACTAGATCACATTCTTGGAAGATGAGGGGATGGACACTCTTATCGTAATGGGATTTGGAGCAATGTTTGGAAACCTTGATGATTTGTAAAGATTCTTGTTGATATTCATACGCTTGTTCCAACAAGAGTAATCGTTTCTCAAGTGGTGAGGTGTCGAGGAGAAAGTCAATGGCAATCTGTAAAGAGGGGATTTAACACTCAATGGGGAGAACAAACTCTACACCGTGAACCAAATGGAAAGGGGTAAGACCCGTGGCAGTATTAGTAGAAGCGCGGTAATCCCAAAGTGGAGGAAATAACATATGGTGCCAATTGGACTTATGTTTGTTGGCTGTTTGTTGAAGGATTGTCTTCAAGGTGTTGTTGATAGCTTCAACTTGGTCGTTCCCTTGTGCATAGTAGGATGAGGTGTACTGGTGGTCAAATTTCAGGAAGGTGGAAAAATCACTCCAAACGGTGTCCTCGAAGTGTTTTCCATGGTTAATGATGAGTTTTTTAGGGATCCCAAATTGAGTAATGACATGGTTAAAAAAGAAACGTGCCGTAGTTTCAGCCTAGAAGTTAAATGTGGGCATAGGGCCTTGGCCCATTTAGTGAAATAATCGATAGCCACAATGATGTACTTATGGCCACTGGCCGAGGGGGGGTCGCACTCCATAAAATCAATGGCCCATTTGTAGAAAGGGACAATCGTGATTACTAGATGGAGAGGGGCAGGAGGGGTCCTGGCTTGGGGGTAAAAGAGTTTCCAATTCCAACAATGTTTAACTGATGTAATGAGATCATTGAAAAGGGTGTTCCAAAGGCAGTTTCCATTGCTGAGAAGTGGCCACCAAAGGCTCCCCTATTTCAGTCATTTAAAACTTCTTCCACCTCGTCATGTGTGAGACATCGCCGTAAAATGGTGCCGACATCGTATCGATAAAGGACATCGCCGAGAAGGAGGTACTTTGAAGCATGATGGAATATGCGACGATGATAAACATGACCGATGTTGGATCGAAAATTCAGATTTCATAGGTAAACAAGGATATCACCATACCATGGGTCATCCGACGAAATGGTGAACAAATGGTCACTAGAAAAATTATTGATGATTGCAAGTAATGCTAACGAAGATGGTAAGTTAGTCATGAGATGAGCCAATGCAAGGGATTTTCTACTCTTAGGTGAACCAAATGTCAGGTCATATTCTTGTAGGATAATGATCCATTTAGCCACGCAACCTTGGAGGAGGTGATGACTCAAGAGATAGAACATGGGGTTGGAGTCTTCCACAACTCTAGTTAGGCTCATAAGAATGTAGTGGTGAACCTTCTGAATAGAGAAAATGATGGCGAGGGCCAACTTATCCTCATGGGAGTTGCGTAGGGGTGGACCAGACAACATCTAACTCACATAATATATCACACATTCTTGATGTGCACTGTCTTCTTGGATTAACACCCCAAAAACAATATATTCAGATGCCAAAACATAAAGGATAAAATCCTTCGAGAAATTAGGAGGTGAAATGAATGGGGTAGAAGTCAAGGCTTGTTTTAATGCTTCAAATGCCGCTTGTGTTTGTTCGTCCCAAACCAAGAGAATGTGGGTCTGAAGCAAGCGAAGGAAACCATGAAATTTTGTAACATAGTCAGGAATAAAGCGACGAAGAAAATTGGCTTTCCGTTGGAGGCTCTATAATTGTCGTAATGTACGTGGCGATGGGAGGTCAAGGATGGATTGAACCTTCAAAGGATCGACATTGATCCCTTTTTGGGAAACAATGAAACCTAATAACCATTCGATAGGGATGCAAAAAACACGGGGTTCAAGAGGATGTTATATTTGTGACAATGCAAAAATACTTGCCGAAGATCATCCAAGTGGTCAGATCGTTTCTTGGATTGAGTAGTGAGGTCATCCAAGTAAACAACGATAATATGGACCAAGTCATGAAAGAAAAAGATCATGGCCCACTAAAAGGTGGCACCATAATTTTTAATACCGAAAGGCATAACACGATAGGAAAAGGTGTACCATGGAGTGGTAAAGGAAATCTTATACTGATCCTCTTTATAAATTTGAACCTGATTGTAGCTAGAGAAACCGTCTATGAAGGATAGAATATCGTGACCTGCACATGCATCAATAAGTTAATTGATGAAAGGTGTAGGAAATCTATCTTTCAGACAAGCTAAATTCAATTCACGAAAAATCGGTACAGACGCGAATGGTGCCCTGTTTGTTTTTAACCAGCACTGGATTGGACTCGACCGAAAGTTGGTCGGTCGTAATAGGAGTATACTCCTCAGGAATGAAGTAGGCTCTATGATGCATCTCATCCCAAGGGAAGTGTGGAGTAGTTAGTGCCTCGAGGATTTCTTCGTCACTGCGGAAATAGTGTGTGGTCAGATCGAAAGAAGTAAAGTTGAAGGTCACGGAGATAGTTGGTTCGCTACTTGTGGAAACCATATAAATAGTGTTAACCTCTCTCGAAGAGGAGGATTCAGGTGGGTGAATATCCTCAATGGTAGTAATGGTTGATTGTAGCATAGACTTATGGATTTCATGCAGCACCTACCGATACTCTGGTAAGTGTGGACAATGATGAGAGTAATGGTTATAGATTCCGCATATGGTGCAGGAGTGGTAGGTGCGCAATGATTTGTTACGTGGTGGGGGGTTGGTGGAAATTCGAAAATCGATATAGTGGGGTCATCATCCAATGTATTCATGTGTTCTTGAAGATCAGGAAACTATGGACAAGTATGGGTTAGGTGGCCCAACTCATCACACACGACACACTTGGGGGGTGTGTGGGCTGGAGGGGGAGGTTGCAGGGTTTTGGTCGCATTTGGTGCGATATGAGTGTGTGTAGCTCTAATCCTAGCGTTCTTGGAAGGCAAAGGGCGGTGTTGGAGGAAGATGGTGCCACCATACTGGGAGATGGATGATTGGCGGTGGTGATTTGTTGTCTCGGTTGGATAATTAGTTGTGGTGTCAAAGTGGGATTAGGGGCAAGTAAATACCAGACGGGAAGTCCTAACGTCAACCCTAGTAGATTCAACTTGGCCATGATGGGAGCAATTACTAGTCCTAATGGTGGAGATAAGAATGAGATTGTGTGGATTGGCATGGCTGCAACATGGCTAGGTACCAATGGCGATTGGGACAAGAGTGGAGGTTGAGAGTTAGGAACCAATTGACTTGAAAATATGGTGCACAAATAAGAGATCTCAAGGCCCGGAGGGGGAGGTGGTATGAAATGAAATTTGGATACCATTGGGGGCTCTACATAAAGGGTAGGTCCAACGGTTGAAATCAATGAGGTAGGTGCATGATAAACAGGTTGTTCAACCATGGGGAGAAAATTTTTGGGTGTAGTGGGTGCGTTCGGGTCATAGTAAGTGACTTGATCGATTTTAACAACCCGTCCCTCATGGGGGGAAATCATAATCCAGATCATAGAGGAGGAAACAACATTCATGGCATACATGTAGGTTCGTCCTAGGATTAATTTGTTGTCGACCTGAGCATTGACGGCTTCAATGACAATCAGTATAGTTTTTCCAGCTAATTGGAGTGAAACATTAGCCAAAAGGCCTTGAGGATGAGATTAAAAACAATCATAAGCTCATAAGGCAGTCATGGATGGTTGTAGGGTAGGGATCCTAGCTTCTTCCAGACACATGTAGACATAAAATATGTAGAGGCACCCTCATCAATGATACACCGATGGATAACAAGATTCCAGACTAACACAAAGACTTGAAATGATAAGGTGGAAGGCATGCCTATTTCATATTGGTATAAATCGAATGTCATCATTCATGAGTTAGAAGGGTCGATTGCACCTATGGAGGACAATAGTGTTTTGCACTACACAGGGCAGTTCTTTAAAACTTCCAAGGCTGATATAGCAATGGGAGATTGGGATAAGTAGTCCACTATGTTATAGTTGCGGGAAGCTCGAGCATTGGGGTTGTTATTGATGCAACACAAAGGGAACCTAGGGGCTTTGGGGGCCTTGTCGAACGATGTTGGCGGTAGAGGTAAAAAATGATATGTGGGAAGAGTGGTATCAGCTTTCTCTGCAGGAATGGTTTCAATGGTGGAACCATACTGGTTACGACGTGTTTGAAGGTTGATATCAGCCGAAGACATCATTAAAAGGTGATGGGTACCTGATTTAACGTCTTGACTACCAAGAAACGCGTATGTAATTGGATCTTGTGTTGTGCAATCCCCTTGAGGGGGATCCAAAGGGTGATAGGCTACTACCCCTTATGTGGGTAGGGAATTCTGTAACTCCATGGGTTGTGTATTAGGTTGCAGGGGGTTTGGCGGTGTCGAAGTTGCAACATGTCCTTGGCGTTGAGCATCGTCATTTAAGAGTTGGAGAGCTCACTCTAGATGGGGACAATTATGCGTGTAATGGACATAGATCCCACAAATTGGACATTGGTGGTTCGTACGTAAGTTGGGGTTTTTACCTTGCCGAGGTAGATGGTTAGGATTTTGGTTAGCCGCTGCGACACCAATATTATTAGTGGGGTTCATTGGTGGACCACCTTTACCAGGAGGCTGGTGATTGCCATGATTACGTCCACATACCCTATTTTGTTAGGCAAGTTGGATCTATGGTTGGTTTTGTTGAGCATAAAATTTCCCTTAGGGAATGGGGGGTGAGTTTGCCTTTGAGCGGGTGCATGGGTAACCGGTGGTGGATAGTAAGAGGGAGGTGCTTGCGGTTGTGTGGGTGTAGGTGCAATGGGTTGATGGAAATAGGAAGGTGGTGTAGCAGGAGGGGCGTATGTTGGTGGGGTGTGACCGTAACAATGCGTCGGACATGAAGGTACATGTATATGAGGGGCTTGGGCCATGGGAACATATGAAGATATTGCTCCAGAATGAGTCGTGGAATGCGAAAGGTTGGGACAATTACTCATGGTGGTTGGTGTAGAGATGGGGGTAGGGTTGTACACCGAGGTGGTGGAGGGAGGAATATGGACATATGACTTATTACGAGATGCAACATGTCCAATAATTCTGTCAGCAACATGGGATGCGCCAGGTGCATCCTTCCGGGAGGAATCACAACGAGGAGCATTAGGTAAAATTGAGTAAAGATTGTTGCTTGGGTTTTCACCCAAGCTTGTGCAAATGAGCACTTACTAACTTCGTAGTAGCAATTTAGATCAAACAGTAAAAACTAATGTAAAAAGTAAATATTAATCTAACATGTGCAAGAAAGTAAATCTAGATTAAGAACAGTAAAAAACTAGATCCATGAGAGAAAAAATAAAAAACTTGATATTTTATATTAATGAGCAAAAAGTGGATTGCAATGGTTTACCTCAATGGTGAGGTTGTTGGAATTCTTGCTGCGGTACAAGAGTAGTGCTCTAGTGCTCCAATAGTCTCTCTCCTCTCCAAGATGCTTCAAGGGTGGGCCAAAGGTTCACTCTCAATGAAGAACTTCAAGCTCAAAAAGGATGGGCAAAGCTCAGGAGTAATTTATGCAGAATGAGGATAAGATGAATGTGGATGAATAATGGGGAGCCTCTATCACCTTTTTATAGCTTTTGGGTGATAGAAAATACAACCATGGTTTAAGGTAATCAATGGTATTGGTAAAAATGGTTTAGGTTTTATTTTCCTCTTTTTCCCTCTTTTTTCCTTTTTTTAATATATTTTTTAATTTTATTCCCTTTTAATTGATTTTTGGGAATTTTGGACACCTTTGGAGGGTTTTTTGTATTTTTTGAGGAAAATTAAATATTTTGAGGAGAAAAAGATGGATTTTGGTCTTTTTGGTGACCTTTTGAAGGTTTTAGAGGCTAAAATGGTAGGAAAAGTTGACAAATGGGTCATGTGAATAGGGAAATGAGCTAGTGACCACTTTTTGGGTGTTAACAGATTGCCCCCTGATGTGTGAGGGCAAGAGCTTATCATATGGCTAATAGACATCATAGTTTATTTGTATTTTTCCTTGGGTTTGGAGGAGAGAAGAGACCGATTGGAGATTGGAACAACGGTCCCATACGAACTGCAAAAGCTGAAAATACACGGCCTCAATAATGAATGAGGAATAATCTAAATATATGGACGAGGCGGGCATACCCATGCTCATATCAAGACATATAAATAACAATGAGGCCCAAAGGGGGACCTAAACAATACATGTAGAATTGTTGTGTACATATTAATGGTCTAGAGGGGAAACAAAGCTGGTACATACTCCTGGTCATACCATGATTGATCTGGAGAACTAATACACTGGAAAAGCATCCATCACTCTAAGCGTGGTACCAGAATGACTGATAAAATGCTAGATTTGAAGGTGTCTAAAAACTATATAGTCAAGGAATCATACAACTGGGGTACTTCCAAATACTATCGCCAAGCATAGCCCGGATATCCACAGGAACATATAACTAGTTGCTCCTAAAGTAGACTCGCAAATGTGCTAGAGTCAGTTGACATCCGGGGTCTTCGACTAATAAGTGAAAGGACTGATACCCTGTAGGAATCTCAATGATGCGATCAAGGTATTAATGTCGAGCATGTGAGAAACAATCATTTGGAGAGGCACTAAGTACTCCTTTCAAAATGATCCATAGGAACTCACCACTAATGGTGATGATTCCAAGGCACAGGTGTTAATTTTTCACAATTTTCAATCTAATCTAAGATCTTAACTAAGAGAATAACATGTAGAACATATCTACAGCATATCAATCATGGACACAATAATTCAAGCACACAAGAGACACAGAGTTTCACCAGGGAAAACCAAGAAGGTGAAAAACCCCGCAACTTCCTCAGAGATAGATAGAGCAATGATACAACCCAAGTACAAGAGATAGTCGTCCTAGTAGCAACTTCTCCTCCTCCACTAGTGTGCCACTCTCCAATGAGTGTGTGAGTGAGAAAGTGAATAATCAAATAGAGTGCCTCCCGCACTCTATTTATAAATGACTTGACTTGCCTAATAACCTTTACTAGGTCGGCCTCAACTTAACCACATAGCATAATGCTGACAGAGCCAACCCCCAATAGGATGGTCTAATAACCCTTTAACCCACATGACTTATATAGGGCCGACCCCATCAAGGTGGTTTAATAACCCATCAAGTATAAGTTACGACACTTACAATATAAATGATGACACTTCCGTATAGAGGAATAATAGCATCTCTATAGGAATACAATATATATATATGTGAAATACATTCCGAAGTTACAATTACATCAAGACTCCCTCTTAACTAGGAAGGTATTTCTCAACATAGGTCTTCTAGCACAAGTCTTCTTCTTTGGATCATCGTCACTTGATCATCGTCATCGTCATCGTTGCTGCTATCTCAATCAATCTCTGATCTAATCATCATAGGAAGTTCTACAGAGCCAGTCCTTTTTCATACTGGATGTAGGCCTGCCACCTGCAGGTCCTAATCATCTACAGAGACAACCCTTTTTCATGCTGGATGTAACCTAGAACAAATCTAGGATTTCCACCACAGAGTTAGTCCTTTTTCATACTGGATGGGACCTAGAACAAATCTAGGATTTCCGCCACAGAGCCAGTCCTTTTTCATACTGGATGGGACCTAGAACAAATCTAGGATTTCCTCGACATAGCCAGTTTTTTTTCTTACTGGATGGGACCTAGAACAAATCTAGGATTTCCGCCCCTGTTACACAGAAATCTTCCACCCTGTGAGCATCAGCATTGTTTGGCCTGTAGGATCCATTTCAGTGACTTAGATCCATTTATAACCTTCAGTGACACCAGTTTGCCCTATTTTTATTCCTACCTGCCTGTTGCATCTTTATAGGAGGCGTACCCGCAAGTTGCATCCCTATAGCCCGTGGGTAGCATGTAAAATGGTAAAAACCACTGTTTTATTACTTTTTACTCCCAAAAAGTAGTCATTGGGTGACCTTTGGCTCTCCATCTGACCGAGTAATGTCTCGATGTGTCCTTTCACCTACCTTTGAGAGGACTATATATTGAGCACATATGGCTTATGGACAGGAGGAAGAGGAGAATCGTAAGAGAACACTAGTGGATTTTTGCCCTATCTTGAGTCTGCACTCATTGATCCTTGTAGTTGTGAACCATTTATGTTCACCTTCCAAGCTCCTTTGTAGTTTGAGTTTGTCATTCATGGAGGATTGAAGTGGTGGAGGCACAAGTGGATTGATCTAGATCTTGGTTCAGATTGGTGGCCGGCAAGAGGTCGTATCACTTTGTACTTATTCTTGTTCATTAATAAAAATACTCATATTCTCGTCCATTCATGGTGTGAATGTCATTTGTTATACATTAGGTTACATTTTCTTATGATATTATGGACCGTTGTTGTTGATAATGTTAATGTCATTTATATATTATATGTACTTGTTGGATATTGGCTGTCAAGACTAATTTGTAGATTACAAGTGCGTGGATTGAAAGCTTCAACGGGGATCTACATCAAACTTTTAATCGAGGTTGGTTACATTTCTCCATTATCTTAACATTGTCATTTATAATATCATTGCTTTGAGAGTTGAGTAGATTTCTGGTAGTCATCTGTCTGTTGTGGTATTCCCAAGCCATAGTGATTTTTCTCTAATACAGAAATGGAAACTCCACTGGGGAAACCGTCCATGTTTGGGAAATTTTTTGAGCATTATTCCCTAATTAGAATTGTTTTTTATCGAAGCTCTGTGTCACTGATTGGTCGTTAAGATACACTGTAGAAAACTCACTTTTTCTGAGCCTCTGGACTCTTTAATTGCCCATTTTCCTTTCCTCACCTGCGGGCAAGCTTAGTTCTGCCCCCGTCTACCCGCCTCTGTTTACTCTTCTGCTCGCGGGTACCCACAGGATTTCCTTTGACAGTAGCATGTAACTCCGGCTTTTGTTGGTTTATGGCTATTGGTTGTTGCTGGGTGAGTTTGGTTGGTTCCTGAGTCTTTGTTGGCCTCTTTCTTGACTGTTTCATGCCTTGGTTGTGACTGGATCTCTTCGTTTCTCTTGGTTGAGCCTTCTTGGTTTTTACCAATCTTTGGTTTTAACCTCTTGGTTTTTTCCTTTTGAGCTCATTCCTTTGGATGAGTCTTGCTATTTAGGATCTATTGGGTTGTCTTGGTGATCTTGTTGGCACTTCAGTGACTGAATAGTAGGATTTTGCTTGCATTTTTTCATTCCATTTATATTGAAAAAATACAAAAATATTCATTTATTTTTTGCATTTTCCTTCCTGTTTATAAGCGAAAATACAAAAATATTTAATTTCCATGTACTACGTCTTGCATTAAGTGCTTGTTGCCTTCATTTTAGGTTCTGATTGTGCATTGAAAAGATAAAATATTGCATCTTTATTTCAGAATTGTTGGTTGATTTTGCATATTAGTGACATTGTTTTATTGGATAAATGAGTCTAGGATTGGATGATTTTGCATACTATTGATTCTACACATCACTAGTTTCACGATCATTTCCCTTGAGTAATCACAGCCACTAAAATTAACGCTTAATCATTAAAATTAATTAGACTGATTTTATTTATAGGGCACACCAACTAGCATAGGTTTAGAGTCTTGGAATAGATCATTGTGAGTTAACAATCAAAGACTACTAGATGAAACATTAGGTGTCTGACCAAGGAGTGGAGGAATCCATGGTATAGATCGGTGTTCTCAGGAAGCTCTACTCAATCCAGAGTTAAGCACGAGGTCATGGGAGGTTGGTTGAGGAGATATCCCTCTGATACCAGCTGAATGTGGGAGATATATCCAGGATTTGTTCGTATCTGGGAGTACTGGAGGGTCATCCTCTTGTGCTTAGAGCTTAGCTACCCTGCCCATACGACAGGTCCCACCTACGACTGTCCCCCTGAGCATTGGTTATATTGCGGTGAACATAGTTTCCTTACCTAGGTACCACATAGGGTACTTGCAGTGGTTATGTTGTTTGTGTCCTGAGTTAGATAGGGATTGGACAGCACAATTGTGTTTGTGCAGTGGACTTGACCCTGTTGACACAGTGAAGCCTGGGTGTCTCTATAACTGATTCTGTTACATCCGGCTATAGTTTGGGAGTCTCAAACCTCTCTTAGGTGAGACATACTGGCTCTAGTGTCGGGAGCTCATTTAGCCACTCTGTTTGTCTTCTCTTGGCTATATTTTCTCTAGGTGTGTGCTTTTGATTTACTTTTTTTGATCGATAGTTGGCCTTTAGGAGACGTTGTGTCTCTCTCCGAAGAGAACGTGGCGCGGAGCCCTACTCTCCACCGGTCCCATCACTTGGCTGGTTTAAAGCTAGCCTTGGTTACACATCGTATTGCTAGAGGACACCGGAGGGCTTCCTCTGAGTCTTCAGATTCTTACGTGACTTACGTTGAAAACTACATGACTGGACATCCCGATATTGGGCAAGACCCTTCTACTCCTTCGGGTAGAGTTCAAAATACTTCCGATCCCCATACTCCTCGTGAGGATTGGGGAGGTGATCCAGCTGAGACTCAACCTACTTCTATTTGGCCTAATCCACTTGACTGGGATCTGTTTGATCCTTCGAATCCGAATAATTATCTTTACGAGATGCCCGACTTACCCGAAGAAGGAGAACATGACGAGCCTTTTGTTCCTTCATTTCCACGTGATTTTAGATACGGGAGGCCTGAGACTCATGATGATACTAGCCCTATGATCAACCCCACTGCACTCTCTTTTGGTATGCCTAGTCATAGTACTGTCAAACCTTCCACTACGGTTGGTACTCACGCTCGCACTAGTCAAAGTGTTAGCCATACTATACCCACTGGGGGCACTACCCTCGCTAGGGGGCACTACGTTGTCCACCCACTCACATAGTATGGGGACTGGTCAGATTCCTAACGATGCTAATGTTGGAACACAACCACCTCCTAGAAATACCCAACCTAACCGGAATGTTGTTCGGAATACGACTCGCCATCCAGAACCTAATACACGTGTCACTACTCGTCAACCCAAGACTACTTTTGCACATGATACCGTTCCTCCCAACCACGTGGGTGGACACATACCGCATACGTTTGCATCCACTACCGCCACTAGTAATGCTAATGTAGGGGGTCAGAATATTTCCTATCCACATGGACATCATACCACCAACTCTGCTACTAGTCACACCCATATTGGAGCTGGGAATGCTTCTCATGCTTCTGGTCATCACACAACTACTCAAGCTGATCCTAATATTGGGGGTGGGAACATACCATACCATTACGGTCATTACAACATGGTTCCCGCTATGAATAGTACATACATGCCCCATGCTCGTGGTGGCAACCCTTACTACAACACAGTTGGTGTTGGCCACCAGTATCAACCACCACCCCAATATGGTGCTCAAAACGTGCATATACCTGCTTACTCTCAAATGGGTCTGGCAGGGGAAGGTTATCCATCTTATGGCCATGGGAAAGCTTACGGGCCGTCAGGTCCTCATTATCAGCAGTTTAATCCTCGTGGTCAAGCTTTTGGTCCATCTTATAACATAGTTCCGTTTAACCAACCTTTTATGGGAGCTTATAATCAAGCTTTCCAGCCTCAGCTCCCATTCCTTGCATGCTTGAATCTCCCAGATATTTCCAAGCTCACGAATGATCCGGTGTGTCACGAGCCTACTTGGCCCCCGGTCCCTACCAGGCTCCCTTCGAACATTCCAAAGTTTGAGGGGAAAGGTGGTGAGGACCCGGGAGATCATGTCACGACGTTTCACCTTTGGTGCTCCTCCAACTCTTTGAATCATGATTCCATTCGATTACAACTATTTCAATGCACCCTCACGGGGGCAGCCACGAAGTGGTATGTGGAGTTGCCCGGAAACACCTATAGGGGATTCAACAAGATTGCTTTGGTTTTCTTAGACAATTTCCAGTTACCGATTCATTATGATACTGGTACTGAGTTGTTGTCCACCTTCTGTTAGAATAAGGCCACACATATTTCTGACCATGTTCAAGAGTGGCGTCGACAGAAGAGATTAGTGAAAGCCAACATTCCTCCAGAGTTCCTATTGGAATGGTTTCTCAAGTATTTACTTCCATACATTGCTAAGGATGTTTCGATGTCCAGCATTGTGACTGAGGAACAAGCTATCTTGAAAGACCAGTAGGTAGATCTACTTTATTCTCAGTCTAGTATTTTGTATGACATTATTCCTGATACACTGAGAATAAGACATGAGCCTACATCGATTCCTGGACCACATGCCGATGGCATTGTGGGGTCTGCATGCAATCACCCTATAGACTTGGTAGCTAATCAAATGCAAAATTTATCGCTAAACCAGTTTGCTCCGGGACAGGTTCACACATTGTCCACTTCCACTGTGTCGTCTGATGTACACAATGTGCAATCAACGAAACCATCAGGTAACCAACAACCTGGTGGTAAGAAAAAGGGGAGAAATAATCGTAGGGGTGGAAACCATGGAAGTAATAACAATAGCAATCATAATACTCGTAAAGAGAATGCCAACCCTCCTCAGGAAGGCGGTAATGCTTGCGAGGATCGTAAACCTAGGCGTAAGGTGAAATTCCCTTGCAGGCTTTGTGGGAAGGATCATCTTACTCACTTATGTCCTCGAATTGAAGAAGCAGTGAAGCATTTGTCATAGAGCCCAGCTATGTTGAAGGATCCCCTTCCTCATCATTAAAACATGGCTTCGCATGCTCCCACCACTGATTATGGTACTAATGAAACAACTTCTTCAAATACTAGTGGTTATGGATGTGTGAATATGGTTTAGTCGGAGGTTTGTGTTTCTACTCGTCAATGCAATTATGGTGCACCACAACCGAATTTGGGGAATGAGCCTCCCCCTCCTCCTGATCATTCTTTGCATATCGAGAAGCCTTCTATTATGCCACGGATACCAAAAGGTGTTCTCAAGCGCTCCACGCATAATCCTAATGCTCGAGCTGCCCATAACTACTCCATCGTAGAATATTTGGGCCAAACTTCGTTTGCCATGTCAGCTCTTCAAGTTTTGCAAGCCTGTCCTTCTCAGAAGCATGCCCTTTTGAGTGCGTTAGGAGTTCATGATGGGGTAAATCCTAGTGTTATCAAGTTCGATACTACTGATGTCCAGCCTCACTTACCTTACCACGTGGCTTTTCAAAACCAGGTGGTTTTCCTTAAGAGCTTCGTCAAACGTACTATGGTTGATGAAAGTGCCTCCGCGTTAGTAATGTCGCTAACTTGTTGGAAAGCTATTGGCTCTCCTCCCTTACTTGTGTCTAGAACTACACTCACTGCATTCGATGGTAGATCTTTTACGCTGCATGGAATTATCCCTTCCCTTGTTGTCTCCTTGGGAGGTAAGTCCATGCCTATTGAGTTCTAAGTGGTAGATGCGCCCATCGACTACAACCTTTTACTAGGTCGGAACTAGATGTACGCTATGAAGGCTGTTGCGTCTATTGTATTTTGAGTTATTTGCTTTCCCCATGAAGGCAAGATTGTGACGATTGATCAGCTAGATTATGTTGGTACTCCTTCCATAACATCCACGGGATCTGTACTCCCACAAGTTTCTGATTCTTAGCCGGCAACTGGGAACATAGGTGTTGGAATGTACCCCTCATTGATGGGAACTTTTAATCTTTTTGCACCTGTGAATTTTATTGGGACCATCACCAACAATGCGCCTCCTGCTTCGAATGATATGTTATTCCGGACCTCCTATTCAACTGATCCATGGATTTCACCGTCCACGTGTTCCATGTCTGGAGCCATTGCGCACATCCGGATGCCTATGCCCTTATCTGTAGCGGAGCTCGCTTACGATCATATCCAACAAACCACTGTAGATCCGGATCTCTCTTCTTCCGAGACAGTTGAGGAAGATCCCGTTATGATGCCCGTGCGTGCAGTCGACCTATCTTGTTCACATGGTTTCGTCGATGGTATTTTACGTTAAGATGAAGTTTTTATTGAGGCCATGGGTGGTGATGATAAGCCGTGGGGCATCTTTATCATAGATCTCATTCCCCTCCTACCCTTGATCTTATTGAACAAGATGAGTCTTGAATACAGTCTGCCATACATTTTGATCCAGGCATAGTTTTGTCTAGCCCCAGTTTGACATTAAGGTCTGATCTCCCTAGTGATGAGTCTATAGACTCTCCTATAGATCCCCGAATCAGTGATCTTGATGAGTTCGATTCTACTTCTAGATTTTCCAACTCCTGTGATGATGAATTTGCCACTGCAAATTCCTTCACATCCTTTAGCTTTTCTCTTCATTTTGAAGATGATCATTTTGATCCCTTAGGAATTGGTACTATGGCACCTTCAGTGGTTATCTCTACCTACGTTATGTCTGAGGTTAGCAATAGTGAAGTTGAAAATGTTTCTACCACAGTGACTTGTATTAATTTTTTATTTACATACGTTTTAGAGATGATCTTGGTACTTATGTTTCTTGGAGACAGGATTCTTAGCTAGACTTATACTTGTTCACTGGTCCTTTTCCACATTTGCTTCGGTCATGGCAGGCATATTCAGAACCTCGCATATAGGTTTAGGCCTCCCCATTGTTATGATGCATTTGAACCTATTACTATCCGAATTTGCAGACACCCCTTGAGTGTCCTTATCTTGCTCATGTTCCTTTCATTATGCATAGCTTTGTCCCATGCGCTTGGAACTAGTCTCGCATGTCCCTGACATTTGTCTACTCTCATTAAGAGCATTCTTCCATATCTCCTTTGAGCTCGTTAAAAACAGTAAGGAGGTCACGAGTTTACTTTTTCGGGCTCGTTAAACCTTTACAGAAAATATTTTTATAAAGTCTTTTTTAAGCCCTTGTTAGACTTTTTCAAAATCAAACAAGGTTGCCAAGTATACTTGTCATTTCAGACTCATTAAAGGATTTGAAGCGACATCCACTTAGGTATAAGTTTACCCCTTTTCCGGACCTTAGTGGATTAATTGTGAAAAAGGTATACTCTAGTCATACATGACTAGAAGAGTTCTTCTCTCATTGTTTTACACGTTTTCGGGTGAGGAGACTAACTATATGAAAAAGGACTCCCCTCAGTTATATCATGTTGTGATTACATTGCATCATCCTTCTTGCCGCTTGAGCCTTGTGTCGGCTCCCGCTTACTCAGTTGTTATCCTGGTGCCTTAGCACTTTTCCCCTGTCGAGCCCTGCAAAGCATATATTTTCCCTTCACAATTTGATGACCTTTTGACCCTGAGGGAACATACCCCCGAGTGTCCACATCCTGCATGCATTTCCTTGCATTGAGCATAGGTATGTCCCATTTCTTGGGACTAGTCTGCTAGCTATTTGACACTCGTTCCCTCACTTGTTGTACTATAAGCAATTTTATTCCTTTTCAAGCTTTTCCCAAATATGAAAAAGACCAAAAAATTAAATATTCCAAAAAGATGGATGGGATTATGGTCACTATTTCTTGTTGGCACCTGTTGTGTCACCTTTGAATAGAGCATTAATTCCACTCCGTACATTATGAGTCAGGACTATAGTTGGGCCTTAGGAGTTGTACTTGTTTCTCAGTTTTCTCCACCGATTGGTTAAGCTTGTAGTCATTATGGAGCCCTATGTGATGCGTTCTGCATTGCACAGTTTATGTCAAGTCTATGCTGCCTGAGTCTATCCATCTTCTCATGCTCTTGTTCAAAGGAAGTCCTGAAACCAGTGTCGGCCACTCCTAAGACCTCTTGACTATTGCATGTCGGCCATCATTATTGAGTCAGTTCGTTTCACCTGAGATCTTCCAAATCTTTCAGCATTGCTTGTACCTCATGCTGGTTGATGGGGGATGCATTAATGCCCTCCTTCCAGCGAGTCTCATTCCGTCGACTCAAACTCATTTATTCTGGGACTTGAGGCTTGGAGTTCAGTTGAATACCTTGAGGCTTGAAGTCATTAGTGGCAGGTTCTCTCACCATCGACAGTTTTGGGAATACATCAATGTCCCCTGATTGATGGATTCATCCTAGTGTTCGACTTCAACCCATTTATTCACACTCTGATGATTGTGCTCTGTTCCTTGATTCCCATTTTCATTATTGGTGGGTCATCTCATGTCTGTTAACGGTATTCATCATTGACTGGCAATCAGATGATGTCTCATCAGGTTAGACCCCAACTCCTTTATTCACTTGATGGGACTTTCACCATTAAAGACTTGTGTAGAAGACCCAAGGCGATTGTGGCATTCAGTATGCTACATATGACTTTGACTTAACATCTGAGATATCGCCTCTCATATTTCAGCAGTTTGTACCTCCAGTTTTGCACCAGTTGTCTTCTTTTCAGCAGAAGACCATATCTTACTGTAGAGGGATCATGGCTATGATCACTTATGACATGTGTCCATTATATACTTCCTATTCATGGCCATTGTATCAGATTGTTGTACTATACCGACATGTATTCAAAGATACTATTGTATTATGACGATTGAGCTGTTCTTTCCACTTGTGTCTCCATCACTCCACCTCTAAGTTTTATAATGTATTTCGGCCATCGTAGCACTTTCAGTCTCTGACCTCACACACTAGGGGGCATCTGTTACACATAAATCTTCCACCCTGTGAGCATCAGCATTGTTTCGCCTGTAGGATCCAGTTATATCCTTCAGTGATACCAGTTTGCCCTATTTTTATTCCTACCCGCCTGTTTCATCTTTATAGCAGGCGTACCCACGAGTTGCATAGCTATAGCCCACGGGTAGCATGTAAAATGGTAAAAACCACTATTTTATTACTTTTTACTCCCAAAAAGCGGTCATTGGGTGACCTTTGGCTCTCCATCTTCCCGAGTAACGTCTTGATGTGTCCTTTCACCTACCTTTGAGAGGACTATATATTGAGCACATATGGCTTATGGAAAGGAGGAAGAGGAGAATCGTAAGAGAACTCTAGTGGATTTTTTCCCTATCTTGAGTCTGCACTCATTGATCCTTGTAGTTGTGAACCATTTATGTTCACCTTCCAAACTCCTTTCTAGTTTGAGTTTGTCATTCATGGAGGATTGAAGTGGTGGAGGCACAAGTGGATTGATCTAGATCTTGGTTCAGATTGGTTGCTGGAAAGAGGTCGTATCACTTTGTACTTCTTCTTGTTTATTAATAGAAATACTCATATTCTCATCCATTCATGGTGTGAATGTCATTTGTTATACATTGGGTTACATTTGCTTATGATATTATGGACCATTGTTGTTGATAATGCTAATGTCATTAATATATTCTATGTACTTGTTGGATATTGGCTGTCAATACTAATTTGCATATTACAAGTGCGTGGATTGAAAGCTCCAACGGGGATCTACATCAAACGTTGGATCGAGGTTGGTTAGATTTCTCCATTATCTTAACATTGTCATTTATAATAGAATTGCTTTGAGAATTGAGTATATTTTTGGTAGTCATCTATCTGTTGCGGTATTCCCAATCCATAATGAGTTTTCTCCAATACAGCCACAGAGCCAGTTGTTTTTCATACTAGATGGGACCTAGAACAAATCTAGGATTTTACACCACACAACCTCGAAAGAGAATCCCAAGACTTATTATGGGCACACAACCCAACCTATCGGATCTCCCAGAGCTACATTACATATGGTCATGGAAAAACCTTGAAAGAGAATCCCAGGACTTATTACGGGCACACAGCCCAACCTATCGGATCTCCCAGGACTACATTACATTTCATAGGACAAAACCTTGAAAGAGCATCCCAGGACTTATTATGAGCACACAGCCCAACCTATCGGATCTTCTAAGGCAATATTGCATGTCCTCCCAGAGCAATGCCTCGATCTAGAATCCCAGGATTGATTACGGGCACATAGCCCAACCTATTGGATCTTCCAGGTCAACTTATATGTTCATCTGCACAACCTGTGCACGACCATAGAGCATAAACCTGATACTCATCATACATCATCCTGATGTACATCATCCTGATGTACATCATCCTGATGTACATCATCACATGATCATTGTGATCATCATCATAGCATCATCCTGATGCATATCATCTGGAGCCACATCCTCAAGCTCGTCATCCATGATCATTCTAATCATACAATGTATCCACCTGATACATATCATCTAGAGCAACATCTTGAAGCTCATCATCTATGATCATCCTGATCATACAATGTATCCACCTGATACATATCATCTGGAGCAACATCCTGAAGCTCATCATTTATGATCATCTTGATCATACAATGTATCCACCTGATACATATACAAATATATGATCCACCTGATCATAACAAGTATCAAACATTATGCATATACAAATACATGATCTAGTTGATCATAACAAGCATTCAACATGATGCATATACAAATACATGATCCAGCTAATTATAACAAGCATCCAACATGATGCATAAACAAATACATGATCCAGCTGATCATAACAAGCATCCAACATGATGCATATACAAATACATGATCCAGTTGATCATAACAAGCATCCAACATGATGCATATACAAATACATGATCCAGCTGATCATAACAAGCATCCAACATGATGCATATACATATGCATGATCCAACTGATCGTATCCATCCTCCAACATGATGCATATACATATACATGAACAAGCATCCAACATGATGCATATAGAGCAGTAACTAGAGCATCATCATTATGATCATCACACAGTGCTTACATCCGCAGCGATTGGAAGGATCCTCCTCTCACCATGCTTGGAATGGCTCCTGCAAATGTGTACATCACTTCTTCCTCGAAGTGTCGTCAATCTGGAGAACACCAAGCCTTTCTCTGAAGTATTCAAACTTCACTCTGGATAGTGGTTTCATCAACACATCTGCAACCTGCTCAGCCATCACAACATACAAGAGCTTCACGGCTCCTCTCTGCACCATATCCCTGATATAGTGATATTTGATCTCAATGTGCTTTGACCTGTCGTGGAACACCGGGTTCTCAGACATATTCTCACAACTTTGGTTTTCACAAAAGATACCAGTAGCATCCAACGGGAGATCAAATAACTCATACATTAGCTTCCTAAGCCATACCATCTCACAACTAGCCAAACAAGCTGCAACATACTCTGCTTCAGCTGTACTCAGTGCTATGCATGACTGCTTCCTGCTAAACCAAGAGATCACACCTGATCCCATACTGAAGTAGAACCCAGAAGTGCTCTTCCTATTTGCAGCACTTCCTTCCCAGTCCGAATACACATAACCCTGCAGGTTAAACTTTTGATTCGCATCATACTTGAGCCCATAATCAATTGTACCCTTCAGGTACCTCAGAATGGCTTTATATCAACCAGGTGAACACCTCTGGGATCCATCAGGATTTGGCTCAATGTGTTCACCGCAAAGCAAATATATAGTTTCGTGTTCATCATGTACATTAAGGACCCAATCATCTGACGATATAAAGTGACGTCAACCGGATCAGATGAAGCATCACAAAGAAGCTTCAGGTTCGATTCCATAGGTGTGGCCATGGCCTTGCAGTCCATCATCCTGAACCTCTTCATAATCTGTACTGCATACTTCCCTTTTCCAAGGAATATTCCATCAGCACTCTGCCACGTGTCCATGCCTAGAAAATAGTGCATCATCCCCAAATACTAGGGGCTTTCTTTAAGCCATACAAGGCTTTCTTCAACCTACACACATATGACTTCCTGACATGTGTCTCAAAACCAAGTGGTTGCTCCACATATACTTCCTCTTCGACTACACCATGCAAGAAAGCTGTCTTGACATCCATCTGGTGTATCTTCCATTTCATCACTCGCTTTGTATTTTTCTATGCTACCATCTGCAACATGCTTGATCTTGTAGATCCACTTGGAAGTCACCACAGACTTCCCTTCAGGTCCTGGGACCACATCCCAAACATCATTCTTCATGATCGACGGATCATGGCATTCTTCCATTACTTCATCCTGGATCCTGGGAACTTCAATATCTTCAATAGATAGCTTTGTTGCTGGAAAAAATGTTGTAGTCTTTCTTTTGTAGGTGATGGTATACTATCTTTCCTTCAAGACAAGTTTAATTGCATGATTAGAAACATTTCATAGTTTTCAGAACAAATTCTTACACATAAAGAAATATGTCATACAGTCATGCAATTCTCTTAGCCAATGCTTCAATACAACATTTACCATATCCCATAACTTTTTAGATGCCTTCCAATCTCTTCCAGAACATTGTTAAGAGTGTGCACAACTCCCAACATGTCATCAAAGAGGTTTCATTCTAGATAAGTAGCAATGGAATGTTGTACAGTGCCATAGGCCACTTACCCATCATATGCATATTAGTAGTATACTGTTCATTAATTGAATTATTCTAATATGCATAATACACAACCTAAGTCTAGGAACATAAGCATATACATCATTGAACAATATTCTTTAAACAAACAAGTATGCAAGAAATGACAATGCAAATACTTATCTTTGTTTGGTTGTAGGGTGGACTCCCTCTCAATATTTGCTTCCTTGCAGGAACTACTGGAGTGTTCTCCCTCTTGATCTTTACTTCCTAGATTACCTATCTTTGAACTTATATCCATCCTTGACCACTATGCATGCTTAAGTGGACACTAGTATCATCATGGTGTCATCCTCAAGATCTCATACATAATCATACATTCATTAGTAGAATCTCAATACTATCAAAACAAAATTATCTTAAACATGTATAGTCATGATCATTTCAAACACGGATAATAAGCACTAGTATTCAAGGTTTTAGGGAAGACTTCTTTTAATCATGCATATTCTTATTTGAACATAGGACTCTTCTGGTTAGTCATATCATTAATCAAGGTAAGGGACATAATATGCATAAACCCTTGATTACTTAAATTTCTAAATTCATAAATAATCATTATCAATCAGGACATGTATACTTATATAAGAGATCCTAAGACAAGGTAGGATTCTAACTTGATATAGGAAAAACATACATGGATTAGTATGCTATCTAGTTATGTTTAACATACCCGCATAATGTCTTGTTTTTCTCTTCAATGACTTGTGCTAGTGACCTGCATATCTCATAGGTTAACCATTATAGAACCAAGTTATACATACCTTGTAAGTAGATCTTCTATGTGATCCATGACAATGGATGAATCTTTGTCTTCATGTCAACATGGTCATATGTTCTTGAACTAGAACATGATTTGTCTTTATTTATGTACCTTTCATGTTAGCGGACAACATCAACCTCATACAACACCACAATGCATTACTACAATCATAAGTGTCAAAACCCTAATCAATGAATATCTGCATTTATAATTTTATTAAGGTGATACGACAAGTATAAAGTTAATCAAGATTGTACTAAACTTAATGAATACAAACATACCATAAAATTAATCATGAACAGATCTCGAAACATACCTGGATAAGTCATACCTATTGACATTGAATGTAATCTTCTTATGTAAGGCCTTAGCCTCATCTCCCTCTAAAACATGAACTTCTTCACTTATGTAGGTGACCAATCCATTCTCTTCTAGGATTAACCCAATCCACTTGATTTGCAGAAACTGGATCTGGAGCTGGATTAGGATTTGTCAGAGAAATCTTAAAAATTCAAACTTTGAATTCCAAACTTCTGAAAGGATAGAAAGATGCACCTTGATGAGCTAATCAAGTTGGTATACTCAGAATTTGAAAACTGCAAAGTTTCATCCCTCAAAATTTCCTTTGAAACTTCGGGATCTTCTAGACAAGATCTCGAACTAGGGTTTGATAAAACCCACCATTCTTCCCAACCAAAAGGTTCGATTCGAAGATCTAAACTTCAATTTTTCTTAGGGGCTTCTAGCCGTGGTCACAGACTTCAGAAATTCCAACTTTTGCAGAAGCCCTAATTTTCCACCTTTCTGATCAAAATCCTGAACTAGGGTTTGATCAAGCTCGGCCTTCTGCCCAACCAAAAAATTTGATCTTGGTCTCTAAATTTTGATTTTGATGAGGTGCATCCAGCCATGGTCTCCAATACAAAAAATTCCAACATTCTCCACAACCCTAAATTCCCAGAGCCATGAATGAAGGTGCTCAAAATCCAATTTTGTTTAACAGAAATATGCACCTGATTGTTTCTGGTGTAACCCCGAAATTTCTGATCTACAGGGTCTGAAAATTATTCTGTGGTATCCTGACTTGTTATCTTTCCAACCCCACAGGTTTGACCTCATTGGATTCTCTGAGAGATATTTAGTCCAAGTGTCGCAACGTGACCTGTTTATGGGACAAAACAGGAGAGTGAACTTGTATGGCATGCCACGTGTTACTGGTTCAGTTTCGGCCTCTGAAAAACTTACCTGAGAAAGTACCATCTGTCCCCTACCTTTCACTTTTTACAAAATTTCATTTGGAGCTTCGTATCCCAAGTTGTGACATTTTTTCCTAGGTCACCTGTTTGTGACTGATATCTGGAAGAGGCAGAAACCCTAGATTGTACTGATCATAAATCACAAAGTACACCGAATTAGAAGTTGTGATTCAGACACAAGGTACATGAGGATGTTATATACGACCTGTAAAGGGTTCAGATCCTGAACCTTTTCCAAAATGTATTTATAGTGAAATTTCTATGATGACGGGTTTTTGCTATATCAAGACCTAGCTTCGAAAGTGCAACAAGTGTCATAAATGCCATACCATGCCTTCTTTCAGGCTAGCTCTGATACCATGTTAATTTTTCAGAATTTTCGATCTGATATAAGATCTTAACTAAGAGAATAACATGTACAGAATATCTACAGCATATCAATCATGGACACAATAATGCAAGCACACAAGAGACACAGAGTTTCACCGGGGAAAACCAAGAAGGTGAAAAACCCCGCAACTTCCTCAGATATAGATAGAGCAATGATACAACCCAAGTACAAGAGATAGTCCTCCTAGCAGAAGATTCTCCTCCTCCACTAGTGTGCCATTCTCCAATTAGTGTGTGATTGAGAAAGTGAATGATCAAATAGAGTGCCTCCCGCACATTGTTTATACATGACTTGACTTGCCTAATAACCTTTACTAGGTCGGCCTCAACTTAACCACATGGAATAATGCTGACAGGGCTGACCTCCAATAAGGTGGTCTAATAAACCTTTAACCCACATGACGTATACAGGGCTGACCCCATCAAGGTGGTCTAATAACCCATCAAGTATGAGTTACGACACTTACAATATAAATGAAGACACTTCATATAGAGGAATAATAACATCTCTATAGGAATACAATATACATATATGTGAAATACATTATGAAGTTACAACTACATCAACAATAGGGACCTCTGGGTCTATCCTTTGGAATAGATTGGTTGGCGTCGACAGAGGGAGACTGGCAACTATCAAGGAAAGGAGGTTTCCTTTATAGGAGCGTGAGGTGTACAACCAAAAGGTGATAGTATTGATAGTGGGACTGACATACTGTGCGGATGGGGAATAACTACGGTCTTAGAGTGGGGGGACTCAAACTTCCTTTGTTTAGAGCATGATGGCATGGATGACCTGGCAGCATATGAAACTAACTTTAGGTATGGGGACCATAGATTTAAGGGATCAGGGGTAAGTACTGCAGTGGGAGTGACTCTAGGGGGTAAATTGACGGATAATATCGGGAAACTCTTAGGGTGACATACTGTAGAATACTCTGAACAAAGGCAACCATAATGGGGAAGCTCCCATGATAGTGTGACTAGACAGGATCTATTGTGGCACCGAGGGGCACCGTTGGGGCCTTCTTGATGGTTTAAACAGCTTCAAGAAGGGATAAAAGTGTGCTCAAAATGGTACTGTCATTTGGATTTGTATGAGCCCGGGACAATTCATGTTTGTGCTTGCTTTCAGTTTTAGAGAGTCTAAAAGTAGTAAGTAGACTCCAAGGGGGTTCTTTTTCGTGTGTTAGTCTCCAAGGCCTGAAAAAGCATAAAAGGATGCAATGCAGAACTCTTCTAGCCGATGTGACTAGAGTATTCATTTTTCGTAATTGGTCTACCAGGTCCGGAAAAGGGGTAAACTTCTATCAGGTAGACTCCCTTACATACTTAGATTTCATAATATTAAAGGAAAAACTAATTAAAGATGCTTTAACAAGTTGTACAGCAATTAGAGAGAATCTGAACAGGAAGCCCAAAGAGACAGCACAAAACGCAATTACCTTTTCGAATAGTTTGAAAAATCAAGATCTGCAGATCCTGGGTATTAAGGAAAAGATTGCAGTCATTACATGGTGTTGATGCGTCGGGGGTGCAGGGTAAGTGGAGGTCCTGGAATGGGTTCCAAGGCACACAACAGGGGATGAAAACCCATCCAAAGGCTTTGAAAGACCCTGCACAAGGGCAATTCTATCCTCGAGTTGTTTGGTGTGGTAATCACCCATGGATATTTGGCCTCCGCTGGCACTCTATGAGTAAAATATTTGATCTTGAAAGATCAGTTTTCCTATAATAGAAAATGGAGCATAAAAGCTGACTAAAGAACCTATCTTAAACTACCTAAGGTAAGAACCTATTCTAAGTTAGATCTTACCTAAGGGAAAGTTGATGTTGTGTAGATCAGAGTTGAGGTGTGATGAACAAGTGATTAATTACCTTGAATAGAAACGTCTTCGGGTTCTTCACTTGTTAATTTAAAGTTTTATCAATTAAGAAATTAAATGACAATTCTTCAAAACATTTGAGCTTATTCAAATACCTGATCTGTAACCATTGCGTTAATTAAAAAATTAGCATTTGATTATACATGTTTATTTGCATCGAATCATTTGCAAAAATATAAAAGGAAAACGTTCAATTAAACAAATTTAATAGAACAGTTTTGAGCATAAGCCGAACATACAGAGAAATCAATATGAGAGATCTTATGCATTAAGGAACGTCCTGCAAAGGATTAAACACATAACCGATGATGAATTTGAAACATGAACTCAGCAATTCCCAAATAAATTTGAAGAATAACAGGAAGTGAATTAAAAGATAACTTTCTTGAATAGAGAAGCCTTGTACAAAAATTACAATGACTCTGATAAATAGAGTATCTTCAGTTCGAACTCCCGTTGAATTGCAATTCCAAAATTCCCAACCCTTTCGTAAGAGAAACTTTCTTCCTTTTATACTAAATTTACATCAAAGTTCCAAAAGGAGATATTCTACAAAATAGGGATTACAAAATTGGGTATAACCATCGATCCAAAAAAATTTGCTATTTTTAAACTCAAAATATTTTCCGCCACCTTTCACAAAAAATAAAGACTTGTTCTTTAATCTGATAAGGTTTCGTGGCACCATAAAAATTTAATCATAAACTTTTCACTAGCATCGATAGGTGGTGTGGCTTGCAGAGCATTCGCTGTAGGAAATTCGGGGTCGGAGAAAATGCTGTCAAAAATAGGGAAATCCATTAGAGGATTTACTTCAGGAACGGTAGCCGGCACGTCAGGTTCTTCATTGATTATAAAGTCCTGTATAGCATCAGTATCAATATCAGTTGATCCCTCCATAATTTCCTTTCTTTGCTTTTCTGGGTAGTGAATGCAAGCAGACAAAGTTTTGAAATCTTATTCACTGCTACCACTGCTAAGATCATGAACACCTACATCAAACGGTGGTGACAACATTTCTTGATATAACAAGGGGTAGAGCTCTTCATCTTCAATATGAACGTTAGAAAATTCACCATCTGCATGAAAATTGCTCATTCTGAATGAGTCTCGGATAAAATGATGTAAGAAGAATGCCAAACAGAGTGTTCCCTGTTTCAAAAGGCAATGGATAAACTGGAACTTTCATGTTAATTGCAATTTAAAGGCTAGCAAGCAGGTGGATGATACTCGGGCTAGGCAACCTACAATGATTAAAGTTATCCAATCAATTCATTGTAATTAATTCAATTGTAATGACAAAAGTTGAGTCATGTGCCATTCGGATCAAAGCCTGTGCGAAGTACAAGTTCAATTACTGCTTGCATGATTTGGAACTACCTTTATGATCACATCGTTATAAGCCATCTCCTATCAATAATTATGACTGGTTATTAATAATGGAAACGAAGGTTATGGTAGCAAAACTGATGTGTGAAAAATGGTCTCGACTAAGAGTTCTAGTACACAGGCTATCAACTCTTCGCACATAACAAATCTGATCATTAAGATGTAGAACAAAAAAAATGACAAGATGTCAAGCTCAAGTTCAGACATGGCGGTTGGCAGAACCAGCTTTGTCACGTCCCCATTTTGACCCCCTTTGCATTAGATCGTAAATGATGTAAATATTGTAACTTAATCATGGTGAGGAGCTCAAGGCCAAGGCCCCGCCATTGATTTGTCGCTTTAGGTATCGGCAATTAGAATAGATGCATATGGTTCTTGTGCTAGCTGTGCACAATGTAAAAATCAGACACCATGTAAATATGCCATTTCAATAAAAACCCACAACCAGCTACGCAATGCAACAAAGAGATGGGGCATGATCTTTACAAGGAATAGGGAGGGAAAAATAGCCAAACCCTTGAGCCATGGTGTTAAGCCATTTCATTGAGGAAACCCATGAACTCTCAACTACCCATTTGGTCTCATGCACCCAATCATTTAATTTTCCCAATAAATTGGTTAAAGCAGTAAATGCCTTGGAAATGATGAAGTATGGGCAAACCATTTTCGTGCATGGGCAAGCCATCAACCTGGAAATTCGTGTTTTGCTTGTTGGGCAAGAAAACACCCAGGAAATGGTGCCCAAAGCCATGGGGAATGAAAAAAAGTCTTCACTCACTCACGCAGTGGGAGTTAGCTGGGCCTTTCCCTGCACGTTTTTCATCCAAATCCTGCATTTCTCCATGCCGGGGAGTTCGTTTTTGCATATGCAGTAGCCTGGGAGAGGAGAGCCACGATTTGGGGACTGTATGGAGGTCGTTTTTGCCCCCGAATGTCCAAGGACGTTTTTCTAAAAACGGATTGGCTTCCCAGGGTTGTTTCCCATCTTCCCATTTCGTTTTTGTGTGTTCCCACGTTTTTCTGAGTGAGTTGAAACCCCATCTCATGCATCCCACTGTGGAAATCGTTTTCCTCATGCCCAGTAATTGTGGTTTTGTTGTTCAGTGCATCCCGTTTTAGATTGGAACCTGTGAGCAAGAGCTTCAAGAGTGGAAGAGGACAGATTTGGCTTGATGAGCCAAATGGTGTACCCATAGCTCCATGGTTGAGCCACTAGCCTAGTAACTCAACTCTGCCCACCTCTTAGCAGCCTGAGAAACCCAACTGCTAGTTGGCTTGGCTGATTCTGGCATATCTTTGGCTATCTGAGAGCCTGTTTCCCCTTTTCCTTGTGGAGATCGTGCCCAGCTCGGGGGTGGCAGTGGTGCTGAGAGATTAAGGAGCACACTGGCCTACGGTTGGGTGGAACGTTGCAGAAGCGTAGCTGGTTGCTTGGGATTACTTCTGTATAAGATAAGTATTCTCTTGTGTGTGTGTAAATTTGCAATTGTTCCTTTGATAAATATTGGAATGTGTGTGGATGTGTTAAATGATTTTAATTCCGCTGTGTTTTCAAGTGTTTATGAAATCACATGTGTTCATCTCCTTCTTAAATTGAATGATAAATTTCTAAGTGTGGGGCTAGATGCCCGGTTTAACCTCACGATCCTCTCCATCTAGCTGGTTGGATGGGAGGGGACGTGACAAGCTTTCAAAAGACAAGGCGGCGAAACCTGACTTAACTGATTACAAGAAATCAACATGACCGCGAGATTATAACAAACAGATGGTGAATATTAACCGGAGTGGAACGTGGAATCAGGCTCAAAAATATGCAGGAAGTTCTTATTCAAAGATCCCACGAGCCGAAACCCGAACATACGGTTTTGTGGGTTGCAGGTCTGCAAACAGAGGTAAAAAGGATTTCCGAAAGTTGAAATCCGACTGTGCAGGTGGCGGGCTTCGGAAACATTGAACCATGACGTAAAATAACCATCCCAAAAGCCGCATTCCAAAATTATGGGTTGCGGGTTTCGGGAGCACGCACCAAATAAATGAAAAATCACAATCCCGAAAGCTGAATGCCGCCATTGTGGGGTTTGGGTTTCGGGGTAATTATTTTCAATCTAAATAAAGAATGATTCCACAACCCGCAACTATCATGTTGCGGATTTTGGAATCAGAAAAATCAAAACATAAAACAATAGTCCCACAACCCGCATCTGTCGGGCTGTGGGTTTCGGGCTTTCCAAAAGTCGGGTTTTAGGATGAAGATAACAGTCAACAAAATACTCAAATTTTGGCTCTTTTCAGACCGAAACACTTTGGAGAAATAATCAAACTCTTACAAACAAGCAGACCAAAGGCATGGGTAAAGAATTTCAGAGTAAAGATGACTCACCCAAATACCTTTGTGTTTATTACAATTGGGGGGGCTCTCATGCTTGGCTAAGCATGGGATCTGTTGTGGCCACAACACATGGGAAAGAAGAAGTTTAGGAAAGCATACACACGTCGAAAATGTTGAAGCCAAAGCTGGAGCAATGAGGAGACAAGAAGCATAATTCAAAAAGAAGTTTGGGAAATTGAATGAAAAAGGTTTGGCTGCTTTCTGGGATGAGAATTAGGAGTTAATTCCCCAAGATGAATATAAGAAATTATTGTTCAATATAAGAATGGATCATACAAAATTTTAGTATTTAAATTTATTAACACGGAAAATTTTAATGGAAAAGATTTCAGAAGATTTTCAAATTCTAAACAAAATGGTTTCAATTGGTGAAAGACTTCCACGGATTTCTTATTCAAATCATGTTGAAATGAGAGTCATGGTAAAAGAGATGAACAACTACGATCATCCAACTGCTGATCAGTGGAGAAATGTGGAAAAGTATGGAAAAATGAAGTACACAGTTCGTTCTTGAAAGTAGCCGTTGGGTTCTACATCAAATGAGGATTTTGAAGTATTTTTATTCAAAAGAAATTTGTAATATTGTTTGTGGCTTTGACTCAAATGACATTTGGCAAGTTTAATTAAGTTATTTCAGTTTTTAGTTCAAAGACATTTTGTATAAAAGACATTATGAATTACTTTGAAAGGGTTGGAAAGTTTTTGGAGAGACAAGAAGTTTGTATCAAGTTGATATATTTGAATATAAAGAGCCACATAGGAAATAACTCATCTTTACAGAATCAAAGATTCATGTGTTGATATTGTTTATAGTCAATTGTATTTTTATCTTCTTAAAATTGATAGTGTATTCATTTGTAACTTGGTTCCCATTATTGATGGACTGCCTATGTGTCTTTCTAAATCACCTGCAAAAAGATTTGACTGTAATCTGACAACTACCTTTCCTCTGTGAAAATCTTTATGGTGGTTTATCTGTTGGTATATAAATTGTTTAGTTTTTGAATCCATGCCCAATGATTCTTACTTGAAATTTAAACCAGGCTGTTTACTTCTTCTCCTATGTGAATATTTCTCCCACTGTTTAATTCATACTATTATGCTTTTTCATGCCTTGATAAGTGTTGTATCGGGACAGAATTCATAAATATTATGCTTTGTTGCTTTGCAAAGCACTGTCATGTTTAATCATATTTGTAATCAATAATCCATACATTGATCTATAGTTTGGATTTGTCTTTACTCATGATCTCTGTGTCTTTTATGTTTTAAGTGAATTTATTTAATTAAAACATTTATCTATTTCTGCAAATGATTAACATAAATTAATATATTTATGTTAATTTTGCAATTAGCATTCCAGCTACAGGGTGATTGTGTTGTGGTTAAACCCGCATTAGTAACCTCGCTATACTCAATGTGCCAAATCAAATAAAAATAGTAACTTCGCTATACTCAAAATGCCAAATCAAATATGCCACATGCCACAATAGATCATTCCACATGTCACCCTAGGATACTAGATATCAACATTTTAACAACAAAATTTATAGACGTTTTGCTTTAAAGACTTTGCTGGCAAGTGTAAATATTCTCATTTCTCCAAGGTGTTCTATTGTTACAATTCCCTCCTAAAAGAAGGGTCGACTAACCCTTCTTATTCCTAATACTCTTTTCATAATAGTTCGACACTGCAAGAAGGGTCGGCCGACCCTTATTATTCCTAATGCTCTTTTCATAATAGTTCGACATTGGAATAAGGGTCGGTCGATCCTTCCTGTATTATCCATTATGGCTATATCTTAATTGATGGATAAAGGTTTTTACAATTAACTAGGAATAGAATTGGCGGCAGATCCTTCTTCAATGTCGTAAAATGGAAGTAGGGACAAACCATTTTTATATGATATAACTTCCAAGGTGTTCTATTTTTACAATTCCCTCGTAATTAAAGGGTCGTCCGACCATTCTTAATCCCCATATTATTCTTATAATAGTTTGACACTGCAAGAATGGGTCGCTCGACCCTTCTTATTACCAATATTCTTTTCATAATATTTCGACACTGCAAGAAGGGTCGGTCGATCTTTCCTGTGGTCTCCATTATGGATATAGTTGAATTGTTGGATAAAGGTTTTCACAGTTAACTTCGAAAATAAGGGGCGGCCAATCCTTCTTTTCGTAAAAGGGAAATCGGGACAAACTATTTTTATATGTTATAACTTCCAAGGTGCTCTATTTTTATAATTCCCTCAAAATTGAAGGTTTGACCGACTGTTCTTATTCCCAAAATTATTTTCATAATAGTTTAACACTGCAAGAAGGGTTGGTCTATCCTTCTTATGTTCTCCATTATGGATATAGCTAAATTGCTGGATAAATGTTTTCACAATTAACTATGAAAAGAAGGGGCGGCTGATCCTTCATGTTGGAAAACGGAAGTACAATTGACTTGATATTCAAACAATGATTGATTATTTTAGACATTGATTTTTTATTTTATAACATAGCCAATTAACTTGATATTCAAACAATGACTGAATATCTTAGACATTGATTTTTTCACCTTAAAATTTTGAACATTTACAAATGAAAACTACAATCTTCAAATATGCAATTGCATTTTTTTATTGGAAATTCACTTTTCAAATCAAAAATTGCATTTTTTTATTTTAAATTCAACTTCACAATAATTTAAAGTCACTGAACGTTTTAGATTCTCCTTATGCTTAATCAGATCATATCCTTTGAAGGAGTAATAAAAGACTAAACTTTTATTGGAGCTTCGACTTGTAGACTTATAAGCACTAGACTCATTCCAGACATGAAGGACTGTACTAAAACAACATTCGATGACTGCTGCAAGTATATTTGAAAGAATGAGACCAAATCATTCACTAAATACATCATACCTCCTGCACAAGGTGGTAGTATAAGTTAAACTTCAAAAAGTGTTGAAAATCCCATAGTCATCCAAGGATTCCAATTTCCATCCCATTAACTTGGACTAGTTACTCGTGGATGCAGGATGGAGAAACTTTAGAAAGCCTCCTACCCTGATGATTTTCCAAACTTCAGCTACAAAGGGAATATTCCTGCAAAGACGGGTAAGCTCTTAGGGCCAGATGTAGTTATTTGTTGATGAATACTGCAAAAAATGTACGATGGTGATAACAAGTTTACTGTCTATTAAGTATGATACTACATCATCCAAGAGTCACTCAACAAAATTTGAGATAGAATGCTGATTCAACCACTTGGCACAGTTAGAAGAAGCTGACAGCATGATCTGGAGGCACAGACATTCGAATATTAGCAAGCGGATAGCCTAGACACAGCGATATTGCATCTCTCTCGAATACCTGCACAGTCCTGCCTTCTACTTCCACAGCTTCTTCTCCCTATTTCCCCTCCTTGTTGCATAGCAATCAGTTATTGAAAGAAGAGTGAGGGAAAGAAGATGGACAAAAACATGATTGGTGCCAAGGAAAATAATGAGAAATCCATGTATTGGGACTTCGAGAGTGCTCGAAATGCCCATATATCATGGTGTATTGGGACTTCAAGAGTGCTCAAAGCCTTCTACTTGGCGCAGTTAGAAGAAGCTGACAGCATGGTATGGTACTAAAGCAACATTCGAAGACTGCTGATGGGATTTCCCTTTGATCATATCCCTTCATTTCTACTTTTATCACCCGAAGATTATCAAGTGGATAGCCTAGAAACGGCGGTATTGCATCTCTCTCGAATACCTACATAGAAAACAAATAATTGTTTATAAAAAGAAACCATTTCCAAGAAATGCAAAAATAATCATTTTATTGCAGCCAACACGTGAGTGCACATATCATCATGCACAATAAAAATAGAGAAACGTTTCCTAAATTGCCAAGTGCACCATAACAGGGGATGGCCAGATAGTTGGTCTGGGCATCCCACTTGGACGGGTTAGCTCTTGCTCTGGACACCGTAGTTAGTGGAAGCAAAGGCATTCAACCAATGAAATATACTTTTCAAATTATAAGCAAACACTTAAATTAGGCGTGTGTATAATAATGACTACAAAATTTCTTTATTACCAAGAAAAACCTTTTGCGGATATGTAGTCTTTCAAGGTTAGGAAGTTGCTCCAATAAGTTGAGAAGAGGAAGAGGCTTCGGAATATGGATATCAAGATTCTTCAATGATTTCAAGCTACCTAGTATCTCCACAAATTTCTCTGCAAAAAAATGGTGCATTAGATCCATTATATGAGAACGTTTCTTTTCATAGCTATAAGATTCTGGCAGTTCATAGTTAAAGCCTCTATTTCAGTAGCCCATTACACATATTAAGTGTGCAATGTTGGGAGAGGAAATAATAGGCTTCTGCAGTCCATAACAATAGATTAGCTCAAGCTTTTGAAGAAGAGGGCAATGAGAAATAAAGTGCGCTAAAGAGTCATATGTCAAAGCGAGCTAACAACACCCCATTGACTCTTAGACCATTTTCATGAAACTAAACAAGAGTAAGAAGAAGCTGACAGCATGGTCTGGTACTAAAAAAATATTCGACGACTACTGCAAGTGTTAACAACCACAACAACGCATGTTGTCTTAGAGAAGAAAGCCAGGAACATAATGACAAGTCCATGTATTGGGGCTTCGACAGTGCTAATCTCCCTATGCACCCTCCTCATTGCAGGAACTTAATGACAAATCCATACATACCCAGGGATTTTCAAGGTAGCCGACTTCGATATGCTCATATATCATGAGCAAAACTGGGGAGCGATCATAAGACTCAAGGTGAACAAACTGAAAAATTCCATTTCAGTTTGCTATGAGTGGCCACTATATTGATGGATTAGCCTATATATAGTGAGTGGCCACTATGTTAATGAATTGAAAGGGATGGGAGTCTGGGACAGATGGGGAATTGTAATTATGATAGTATGGCGGGATCATGGTGGTCAAAGATATCATCTGTAGCGACTACAGAATTTGCTGGAGTAATCGTACATGTATCACTCCAATCGATTCCTTGAAAATCCAACGGCCAACATGCCTACTTCCAGCGTATTAAATGGCCTACTCATGTGAATAATCTCATCATGCTTTCAGTCCACATAATGTTTATGTCTTGTCACCAAAACAATCTCTCGATGGGGTCAATGGTAATTATTGCAGTATGGCGGGATCATAGATATCATCAATAGCGACTACGGATTTTGCTGGAGTAATCGTACACTTATTACTCCAATCGATTCCTTGAAAATCCTATGGCCAACATGCCTAGTACCATTAATATCTTTAATATTCATTTAAAAAATCTTTGAAATAATTTAAAAAATCAGATATGCCACGTGTCACAATATAAGAGTTCCACGTGTCTCAAATTTATAGAAGTTTTTCTTCAAAGACTTTGCTGGCAAGTAGAAATACTCTCAGAGAAAGAGTGGCTGCTCTTTCTCTAAGGCGTTCTATTTTTACCATTCCCTCATAGATGAAAGGTCGACCGACCCTTCTTATTCCCAATATTCTTTTAATAATAGTTTGACACTGCAAGAAGGGTCGGTCGATCCTTCTTGAGTTCTCCATTATGGATATAGCTGAATTTCTCGATAAAGGTTTTCACAAATAACTGTGAAAAGAAGGGAAGCTTATCCTTCTTGTCAACAAACAAGGATCAAAAACAAAATTACTCAGGAAACATTTTTATATGTTGTAACTTACAAGGTGTTCTATTTTTACAATTCCCTCGTAATTGAAGGGTCGGCCAACCCATCTTATTCCCAATTTTATTTTTATAATAGTTCGACACTACAAAAAGGTCAAGCGACCCCTCTTATTCCTAATATTATTTTCATAATAGTTTGACACTGCAAGAAGGGTCGGTCGATCCTTCTTGTGTTCTCCCTTTTATGATATTTCATTCTATTTAAAAAAAGGAAAAAAAGAAATAATGCTTTGATTTAAAAAGAAAAAAAAGAAAGAATGTTTCTATTAAAAAACGAAATAAGAATGATTCTATTTAAAAAAATAGAATAGTTTTCGTATAATGATACTATAATGATACTAATCTAAATGTGTAAAGTTACTTATTTGCAATTACTTGAAAAAGTAAACTTCAGTTTGACGAGCATTATGGACCACCAAGGAGAAGGAGGAGAATATAACCTATGGTCATCGCAAAGTCTCTCATGCTCATAAGAGGTTTGGTGGATTAAACATTTGAAACAGTGGTCGGTCTCGTGTCTGACCTCTTCTCTCAATTCAATGGCGGGCCTTGCTGATGGAATGATGTTCCTAACTCCTAAGATCCAGTGTGGAAGACTTCAAAAAATGCTTTCTAAAGGTTTATGAGGCAGTCTGCTTGGGCATCAAAGGACACAGAGAGTCAGCCAACAACATGTGGTATATCTCTCAGCGACTAACCTGTTACGACTCCAGAATTGATGATCTGGAATGCAATTAGATTGAACTTATGGGGACAGTGGATTTTATAAAATAGGAAATGACACAAGTCTCCCTACGGAAATAAGGTTCTTGCTTAACAATAAACACGACACAAACCACAATGCTCACACAAACAAGGTGTAGAACAAGATGCCTAGATTGGCTTATATTACTTCTCTGAAATCGGTTACAATATAAAATAACTGTAAGCAAATAACTAACTACAATCGGCCTCAGCCATTACAACATAGAAGTAACTGTGGTGTTTTCTCCCTGTGTGTCGACCTCACCCTCTCCTGGTTCACCTCGAAACTTTGAGCTATGGTTCGATCTCAACTCACATCACTCGACCAGTGTGACTCTTCACCCCTCTCTCGACTCTGTGCTCTGCTCTACTGTGCCTCTCCTCTACTGCCCAACAATGTCTTGACTGAAGGGCTCTTCTCCCTCTTCTACTCTACAAGTGTTGTTTCCAATATTATCAGAATCCTAAGACACGCGTTCCCTCCATTTTTTGATCCTATCCAAATCGCGTGAATCTACACTGTTAGCTTCTATCTGTGCTGCACAGCCTCTTTCCATGACGTCCTCCATCATGTCCTTCACCAATTCGTAATAACTGTAATAACTTCCTCAGCAACCTCGAACGGCTACTGGTACAGTCCCTTGACTTTTTGTCCTTCCGACCCTTCTAGAGCAGTCAGTCATATCTCGACTATCCTGTCTGTTCACTCCTTCCCATTACACTTGGCTTCTCCAAACCCTGTCGTGTCACAGTTCGACCACTAGTCGACTACCTAACCTCTTACGTCGCTCGTCATCTGTCGATTGTCTTCTATCGGTCCTCGACTTCATGACATCTGTTGATGATTCAGTGGGCCACACCCCGACTGCTTCTCCTTGACTTGTTGACTTCGATAAGTCAAGTAGCTTCCCACACCAGTGGTCATCGGCACCCCCGATGGTCCTCTCCCTTCGGTCGATCAACTTCGACTGATATGCCTAGGTCCCAATGCTCCTGTATCAGTCTCCCTAGGTGAAAAAGAATTTGACTACTCCGTCAGTCTCTTGAAATCCTCTTTGAAAATCCACGTCGCTTCTTGCAACTCATCATTTGTCCATCACACCAAGTATTCCATTATGCGCAATCTACGAGTACGCCCTACCCTGCATTCATCGACTACTTCTGCGATCCCTTATTTATGCTGGTTTGGAATCTATTCTATCTAGTAGATACTGGTTCCTTCCGCCTTACTACTGCTCGACCCTTCTTCAAATTTATACAGGTCTGAGACGTTGAACGTTGTTGAAATGTTCAATTATTCCGACAATTCCAACACATAGGCATTCTTTGAAATCTTCTTCAGAATCTTGCATGGTCCTATCTTCTTCAACTTCAGCTTGTTGTATGTTCCTGTCGGAAATCGTTCCTTCTGCAAATATGCATAGACTAAGTCCCCTTCTTGGAATGACAATAGCCTCTTCCTCTGGTCAGATCTCAACTTGTAGGCCGTGTTACTCTTCTTGATGTGCTTTCACACATTTTCATGAACTTCATGCATATGCTCTACGAATGATTCTGCATCCGCGCTCTTCCTGGTTTCTGTCGGCAATTCGACCAAATCTACCACTACATGTGGACTCCTCCCTTGAACAACCTAGAATGGGCTCAATCTTGTCGATCGATTCGTAGAATTGTTATATGCAAATTCTGCCTGCGCCAACACATTCTCCCACTGCTTCGGTCTGTCAGCTACTAAACATCTCAGAAGGTTTCCCAAACTTCTATTTACAACCTCAATTTTTCCATCTGTTTGCGGATGATATGCCGAACTAAAATCTAGCTTCGTGTCGAGTTTCTTCCATAGGGTCCTCCAGAAATGCCCCATGAATTTTGTATCCGTATCCGACGTGATAGTCTTTGGCAATCCATGCAACCTGACTATTTCCTTAAAGAATAGTACAACGATTCCTATGGCATCACTTGTTTTCTTACATGGTATGAAATGTGACATCTTCAAAAATCTACCGACTACAACAAATATTGAGTCGTTCCCCTACTAAGTCCTTGGTAATCCTAACACAAAATCCATGCTAAGATGCTCCCACGGGTTCTCTGGAACTGGAAATGGTGTATACAACCCCGCATTTTGACTCTTTCCCTTTGCCAACTGGAAAACCTGACATTGTCGAACCCATTTTCTAACATCTGTCGACATCCTTGGCCAGAAATACTTTTCGTCAATCAATGCTTTGGTCTTGTCGATCCTAAAGTGCCCTACTAACCCGCCATTATGAAATTCTCAGATTAGGTTCTCTCTCACTGATCCTCTGGGAATACACAGCTGACTTCCCCTGAACAAGTAACCTCCTTGAATGAGATAACTCAAATATGGAGTTCCCCTTCCATGCCTTTGCAAAATATTCATCGGCTTCATACTCTATCTTTATCGGCTCTATTCTTGTTGCCTAAACAGTCATTGTGCTCAACAACGCAACTCTCCTGCTCAATGTGTCGGCAACTTTGTTCGACTTGCCTGACCTATGTCGCAACACGAACGTATATCTTTGTAGCAGCTCCACCCACTTCATGTGTCTCTGATCCAACTTCGACTGAGTATTCATATACCTCAGTGCTTGGTGATCTGTGTATAACACAAATTCCTGTGGAAACAAATAATGCCTCCATTTCTTTAATGCTTGTATGATAGCATAAAATTCTTGGTCATAGACCAAATACTTCTGCTTCGCTCCATTCAGTTTTTCACTGAAGAATGCAATTGGTCGGCCTTCCTGGCTCAACACTACTTCAATTGTTGTTCCACTCACATCACAATCGACCTGGAAAAAAATTTCAAAGTCTGGGAGCGTCAACACTGGGCTCTCAGTGACCTTTTCCTTCAATTTGTCAAAAGCTTCTTGGGCCTTATCTATCAACTTGAACTCACCGTTTCTCATTCATTCTGTCAATGGTGCACAAATCCGACTAAATCCTCGAAATGAACTTCAGGTAGAAACTAGCAAGTCCATGGAAACTTCTCACTGCAGTCATACTTGTCGGTTCCGGCCAATCTACTATTTCCTTCACCTTCTCGGGGTCCATCTCCAACTCTTTACCTAAAATTACAAATCCCAAGTACACCAACTCCGTCTTCATGAAGAAACACTTTTGCAGGTTAATCATCAGCTTCTCTCCTTGCAATTTCTGCAATACTTGTCGAACGTGCTCCAAATGTTCTGACTTCGTCTGACTGAAAATCAGAATGTCGTCTAAATAGACTACGACAAACTTTCCCAAGAATTGTTTCAGTACCTTGTTCATCAATATCATGAATGTACTGGGTGCATTAGTCAATCCGAATGGCATGACTAAGCACTCATATAACCCTTCTCTTGTCTTGAATGTTGTCTTCCATTCATCTCCTTATCTAACCCTAATCTGGTGATATCCACTCTTCAGGTATAATTTTGTGAAGTATGTTTCTCCACTCAGGAAATCCATCAAGTCATCCATCCTTGGTAACGGAAATCGATACTTGATCGTAATCCTATTGATGGCTCTGGAATTAGTACACATTCTCCATTCCCTGCCTTTCTTTGGTCTCAATACTGCTGGTACTGCACATGGGCTCAAGCTTTCTCAGATCAATCCTCTGTCCAAAAAATCTTGGACGTGTTGGCTGAGCACCGTCGCTCTGTCGGACTCATCCTATATGGTGCTTTGTTTGGCAGACTCGACCCTGGTATCAAGTCGATCTGGTGAGATATACTCCTTGTCGGCGGCAATCCCGTCGGTTTCTCATCAGCCATTATGTCCTGAAACTCTTCGAGCAACTCCTCGACTTCGACCGTAATGCTCTCCCGATTGGTCTTTCCATCGACATATGGTCCCTTTGGAATGATTGAAAAACATCCCGACAATTTTTCCTCCTCCGCGAGGAATTCTTTAGTAGTGCTCATCAACACTCGCTTTTCCCAAAGATTGCTTTCGCCGTCCTCACTGTTGTCTAGCTCTCCTCACCTTGGCTTAAGAGTCATTTTCAATCCATTCTTCCACACTATGACTGTGTTAGCTCGACAATCATATATCATCTTATGGTCATATTGCCATGGTCTCCCTAACAATAGATGGCATGCATCTAGGGGAACTACATCACACAGCATGCTGTCCTCCAATCCTTCAACTCTGAAGTTGATCATGCACTGTTTGGTCACCTTAACATGGTGTCCTTTCTGCAACCATGAGATCTTGTATGGGTGTGGGTGTTCATGACACTTCAACCCGATCTTGTCGATGACTTCTGTCGACACAAGATTCTCTGTACTTCCACCATCAACTATGGTTTTGCAACGCCATTCTCCGATCCGCACCTTCGTTCGAAAGATTTCCTTCCATTGTGTTGGTTCCATTTGATCACGTTGATCTTCCTGGATCTAAGCTCTCTGAACCATCAGATTCTGGTTCTTCTTTTTCTCACCTCCATTGCTATCTGATGTTGTTTCTTCCCTCTCGTCGACTTGCTCCTCCTTTCGACGTCTATGTTTCGACTCTTCTGCAGCATGTAGGTTTTTTGGGCATTCATATGCCTTGCGACACATTCCCCAAAATTTGTAACAGATTATAGCTGGTCTGTTAGCTCCTTTCTTGTCGGATGGACCATTTCGACCATACGCACCTTGACCACGGTTCTCACGACCATCGCATCGGTTCTCTTGCGCTCTTTCCTTCGTCGATGTCCCTTTTGTGCGTCGACTATCTTCGACACCTTCTTCCTTGTAGTTGCTACCTTGACCTTTCATGGAGATAGTCTTTCCACCCCGACTAGTCATCCTATCTCTGGTCGCTGTGGATTTTCTCGACAGTTTCTCTTTTGCCTTCAGAGCGAACTGATAGGCTTCTCCGACTGTTCTAAATCTCGACATGCTGAGTTCCTCCTGAATAGCATATTTCAAGCCATTTACATATATGGCGACAACTTCTTCTCCTTCATCAGTCTGTCCTAACCGAATCAACAATTGGTAGAGCTCCTATGTGTACTCCTTCATGGTCATCGCTTTTTGTTGAAAGTTCTGTAACTTCCTGAACAAGGAAATCACATAATCACTCGGCAAGAACTTTTCCTTCAACTTGGAAACCATCCTGTCCCAAGATTTGATTTTCTCCTTTCCTTTCTTGAGTCTATCATATTGTACATTGTCCCACCACAACGAGGCATGACCCTTCAACCTTAGACATGCAGTCTTAACCCGTTTAGGATCCTCGATCTACTCTACATCAAAATATTTTTCCATCTCTCTGAACTAGTCGATCAAGTCTTCTGAGTCCAGGCTTCCCGAGTATGTATGCACATCTATCTTTTCCCGACCTCTCATTTCTGTCAGAAGCTTGATGAGTTTCTCCTCTGCTTCTTCTCTTGCGGCTTCTTGAGCTTCCACTTCTTGGAATTCCTCATCCTTGTGGTCTAGCGCTTCAAGAATGCAACCACACCTCTAGTTTTCTTTAATCGCTGTGACTTCATTTGTCAAAGTCCGCATTATTTGGACGCATTCGTCGAACATCTCATGATCCACTATGATGGCTGTTGTGCCACGCGCTCTTCATCCTCGGACATTAACGCCTCTATGAGCCATTTTTTTCGACTTCTGCTGAAAATTTGTATGCTTTCTAGCGCTAATACCAACTGACGCAAATCAGGTTGGTATAGTCTTATCTCCAGCTGGACTCGCTTCCGAGCTCTGATACCAACTGACGCAACTCAGGTTTGTATAGTCTTCTCTCCTACTGGACTCACCTCCAGGCTCTGATACCAACTGACGCAAGTTGCCCTACGAAAATAAGGCTCTTGTTTAACAATACACATGACACAAACCACAATGCTCACACAAACAAGGTGTAGAACAAGATGCCTAGATTGGATTATATTACTTCTCTGAAATCGGTTACAATATAAAATAACTGTAAGCAAATAACTAACTACAATTGGCCTCAGCCGTTAAAACATAGAAGTAACTGTGGTTTGTTCTCCATGTGTGTCAACTTCATCCTCTCCTGGTTCACCTTGGAACTCTAAGCTATGGTTTGATCTCATCTCACTACACTCGGTCAGTGTGACTCTTCACCCCTCTCTCGGCTCTGCTCTCTACTATGTTGTGCCTCTCCTCTACTACCCAAGAGTGTCTAGACTGAAGGCCTCTTCTCCCTCTTCTACTCTTCGGGTGCTGTTTCCAAGATTATCACAATCCCGAGACACACATTCCCTCCATTCGCCAATCCTGTCCAAATCCCACGAATCTGCACTGTCAGCTTCTATCTGTGCTACACAGCCTCTATCCATGACGTCCTCTGTCATGTCCTTCACCAACTCGCAATAACTGTAACAACTTCCTCAGCAACCCTGAACAGGTACTGGTATAGTTGCTTGACTTTCTGTCCTTCTGACCCTGCTATAGCAGTTAGTCACATCTCGACTGTCCTGTCGATTCACTCCTTCCCATTACACTTGGGTTCGCCAAACTTTGTCGTGTCACAGTTTGACCACTAGTCGACTACCCAACCTCTTACACCACTCGTCATCTGTCGGTCCTTGACATCATGACATATACTGATCCTTGATTCATCTGCACCCCGACTGCTTCTGCTTGACTTGTTGACTTTGATAAGTCAACTTGCTTCCCACACCAGTGGTCATCGACACCCCCGCTATTCGGCTCCCTTCGATCGATCAACTTCGATTGATCTGCCTAGGTCCCGATGCTCCTACATCATGAAATTTTAAGATGGCCATGATGTCACAGTGAAGCCATTTCGAGTAATCCCCCTTTGTGGACATGAGAATTGTTGAGTCTACCTCAGTTCAGTGGCATAATTTTTTGTAGAATAGATCCCTACTTGGATTAGTTTTTACATCAATTTTGGAATTTTTTTGCATCAGCTTGTTAAATTTACAGAGCCATATTGGGAAAGCTATTCATGCTCCCAGGCTCTCATTTTTGTAATGAATGGATGTGCACAGCCTTCTGAATAAATCCATCTATATGCTTCAATATAATTATACAGAAGTATTTTATAGAGAAATATGGTCAAATGATGAATATATCTTTCTGAATATAACTCATTGTATTTTATAAATTAAGAACAAATGGATTTTACATATTAAGAACAAAAATATTTTATATATAAAGAACAAACATTTACAACCGAAAAATCACTGATTATTGGAAAACATTTACAACCAAAAACCAGAATGGTCAAATAATGAAAAAATAATAAGGCTAGGCCATCATTTCATGTATAACCATAATGGAAAATAATGGAAAAATACTAATCACAAGAAGGGTCGGCCGACCCTTCGTTTAGTACATAATTGAGAACACCGATATCTAGCAATTCACCTATATCCAGAATGGTGAGCACAAGAAGGATCGGACGACCATTCTTGCAGTCTAGAACTAGTATGGAAATAATACTGGGCAAATCGCATGAATGGGGGGGACCATCGAAGGAGAGAACTAGAGACACTTTGTACTTCGAGACTACTAATGTTTTACAATCTTTAAACAATTTTAGTTAGTTTCTATTTTACTTTATTTTGTTATGTGTATCAAGATTCCTTGATTCATTTTGTTTTTTCATACATACATCTAATAACTCTATTTTGTATTGTTAAATCATAAAACATATAAATCTGTGTGCTTGATTTATCATTCATATGATTTTTATGCAGGTTATGCATCACTCAATTTCTTTACTTGATTCATATAGTTTCACATTCTGCAATAATAGCGCAGTCATTATCGTCATAATTTAATTTGATAGTTAGCTTATCATTGACAGGATAGTCACATTCTTTTTCATCCTTTGAATAAAATAACACAGGAATATTTACTCTTGAAAATATGCATAAACTTTGCTCAGGATTATTTATTCAAAATTGAAGGGCTCACTACAAAACGAGTATCTCTTCACGGGTTCCAAAACTCAATACATTCCCAAAAATAAACACCTAATCCTTTGAATAAAATAACAACGGAATCTTTATACATTGCAAAACCTCTCGAGGTAAAACCTTAACTGCTTCATAACTAAAAATAGAAAATTATAAACTAACTATTACATTCCATTTCGGTCAAAATTTATATAATTTCCAAAATTTCTCAAAATATAACATTTGATGTCTTTCTGTTGGTTGTAGCTACTGATAGGGCTTCTTTCTCGAACAGTAGTGTTCAATTGTGCAAGGTGTACTTCATTTTCCCATAGCTCTCCACTATCTTCCATTGCTCTGTAGAAGGTACCTCATAACTAGTCATCTCCTCGACCAGAACTTTCATCTTTATGTGCTCTACAATGGAAGTTGGAGGAATCTTTTCACCTATCATGGCTAGTTGGTTTAGAATTTCAAAATCAAGGGAGAGTTTCTTCCGTAGAATTTTCCCTATTAGAACATAAGTCAAACCTTGAAATTGGTCATGGTTCCTCCCGATGTTATATAGTAAATCCTTATAATTGTCCTGGGAAATGAACTCATTATTTTCATCCCAAAAAGAAGGCAAACCCTTTTGTATTACCTTCTCAAATCCCTTTTTGTACGCTTCAACCTGTTCCTCCATCTGTACTGCACTAGCCTGAACATTCTCAATGTGAGAATGTTTGCTAAGGACTCTCCTAGCCCAAGTTATGACTGTTACCATGTTTTTGATAGCCATTGATTTTAGACCACCTTCTGTCAGAGTGTTTAATAAACTTATGGTACCCTGGGCTGTATCTTTTGGTATCTTATATAAAACGTTTCTCATTGCTTTACAGCTTTGTAAGCTATCATTTTATATGGCTTCCTTTGTCTTCAAAAAATCTAAATAAGGCCTCAATTTTGCAACCTCATCAATGATTGAATCCCAAATCAAACGCTTTGCACCTTGCAATGCTAGTTGTCCTGTCACTTGGCCTATCATCCTCTGATTTCTGCCTACCAAATCTTTATTGTTTTTTGTCAACTCTTTTATTTCATTTTCCTTTTTCTGATTTTCCTCTTGTAGTCTTTTTTTTCTTCTTTTAGTTCTATGATCTCCACCTCTTTCAAGCTAACTTAGGACATAGCTTGAACTATATCATATGTGCTTGCTTTTTTGTTGCCTTGATCTATTCCTTGCTTCTCCTGTGTTATATTTTCCAATTTCGCCTTTAGATATTCAATTCCAGTCTTAAGATGTGATCTATCTTTCTCCCAACTTTCCTCTTTTTCCTCAAACTCGAGCAATTTAGAAAGACAATCATCCAATTCTTGAGATAAAGTTTCTTTTTCTTGTTCCAACACAGTTAATTCAGAGGCTTGAATTATTCGTGTTGCTGGAATTCTAACCTTTTGCTGAAGTAATTGGATATTCTTTTCTTTCTCAGCTATAAGCTTTTTAATTACCTCCCCTCTATTTGGTTCATCATTGGTCTTCACCAAGTCATCTTGCAATCTTCTTATTTGCAACTGATGAGCTTTGTTCTCTGTTTTCTCTTGGCTCAACTGGATTTGCATCCTCTTCATTGTTTTCTGTAATTTTTCCACTGTTAAAGTAGCTTTCACCATATCAACATAAATCACCTATCTAGTATGTCTGTGTAGGTGAATTTTATCAGGTACTGTTATCTTCTGCAAATTCAATTTCATTTCTGTGACCTTATCATCAGACGATACTGCCAAATTCAAAGTATTTTTGCCTGGATCTCTGCTAGTCATCAGAGTAATTTTTGAATCAACAACATTCTTGACTTCTGGAAACAACTTATGCATTGATTCTGCTGTTGATTATCTGTATTTGCCATATTTTACACATATTTCATCTCTTGAATGAAATTTGCTAGAATCACCTGCAGCTCTTGCCTCATCAAATTTGTATTCCTGTACTTGAATACCTGGCCCTTGGTATTTTTCTTTCTTCATTCCCTTTACTTTGTCAGATACAACTACTTCATCTTGCTGGCTTGATTTTAATCTTTTGGATTCTCTTTCTTCCTCCACCTGCATATCAGTACTTTCATAAAAAATTCTTTTACTTGTTGCTTCAACCTTTCCTGGGGTAGGTACCATCTTAGTTACCAACTCAGCTGAAACTTTATCCAAGGTAGAAGGATTAGTGTGTGAACTTCCCGAAACTTCTGTGTCTAATTCATATTGTAGTAAATTTTCCACCTTCGCCAATCCTTCAACCTCTTGGTGATCAAAGGATTTATTTTTGTTCTCTTTCCTTCTGTTAGAAATAACATGACAAGGATCATAATTAATAGTTGTCACTTTCCTAAAAGTCATTGCTTCTAAATGTTTTTTGTAGAAAAGGGAGAGCATTCTTGTTCTTGATGATAAAAGGACAAATTTTTAAAGGGAACTTTATATCTGTAGCTTTCTTGAAAAGTAGAAAATGGTCATTTTCTACTGTCAATTTTTGTCTGATAAACTCCAAAGCAAAAACTATCGAAGTCAAAAAGGCTAGTAGAATAAAGGGCTCCTTAACAAATACATAAAGTCTAATTACTATATCTTGCTTCCTTAAAAACCAGTCTCCAATTGCATTTATTGGGCTTAGATGCATCAGGGTCTTCATCTCTGATAATACTCTAGGAAAATTTTCTCCAAACATCAATCTGTATACTTCTGATAAAATAAAATTCATAAAATTAAACATACTGTCTTCCACTGTTTCTGGAAACACAGACTGTGAGAAATCTAAATCTTTTCGACTGCTAAATATAAGCATTTTCATCAAGTGTGTCTAGAATCTGAAATGTCTTGAAGTGTGAAAATTCACTAACTGAGAGTGGATGTTCCAAGCCAAGAATTCAACAAATTTAAGGTAGGGTACTTGACTGTAATCCATTTCTGGTTTAGCAACGCTTAATCTAAAAAGCAAACTTAACTGGACCTCTGTTACCATGGAATCATCATCAAACCCTAAAAACTGTGAAATGAGTGACAAAACTAACTGTGAATTTTCATCAAAGAAATTAATATCAAGTGGATAGGGGGTGTTATAAATGGTAAGGCCATGTTTCACACAATGGGTCATGAAGGTTTGTTGGGTCTCAACGGATGACTCTCTATACTGGCTAACTAGGGCTTCTTCAGCAAAATCTTCTTGGTCGTGGGAGGAAAACAGGGGTACTCCTAGAGATTTCCTAATGGTAGAGGCATTTACACGGAAAATAATTTTCTTTCATGATGAATTCATAATGACTCTTCAACTCTGAGAATAATTTACTGCACACCATGAAACGAATTCTGGAAACCCTGAAGGTTGTTCGGGATAGAAATGGATAAAATGAGACTTATAAACATTCTGCACATCCAAATTTTGTTTATATAAACCCTCCAACTTGCTTTTGCTTTCTGAAACTGAGAATATAACCATTATGGGGTCACGAATGTCACTATCTCTGTCCACTAGGGTTTCTCCTATCCTCATAGTTTGATTGTTCTGACGGATGGTTTGACTACTTCCTTCCATTATGTAAACAATTCTACTTACTTTCACGAGTTAAAAATACCTACCTAGCACGAACAGGTTGAATAAACTATGCTCTGTCGCTTTCGAGCAGCACAGACATGTTCCAATCCTCCACCATTTGCAACACAAAAGTCAAATTTTGACGTGCCCTTCTCTTATACACCACCGAAGGTGGTTTCGCAATGCGGGATGGTGGTTCTCCTTACCGCATTCTCTGATTGCGGAATTATGTGGAGACGACACATGTACAGCGGTATTGTATTTCATAGTGGTATCAACATATTTATTAATTATGTCGGCTTAATTATGGGTCGTAAGATTAAGACAAGTCAATGGCTGAGATCTAATCTAGGGAATGCGGAAGATGAGTTGCGGGGGTTTAACTGTTATGAAATATATACAACGTTCCCGCAATCCGCAATCCGCAATCCTGAAACCATGAATTATGGCAGGCATTCTCTCAGAGCAATTTTGACTACTTTTTCCATACTTTGTCAATTTCCAAAGTTTCACAAACTTGCCATACTTTTTCAGAATGATGTTAGATAGCACCAGAACACCATCATGTATCTTTCTAGCCTCATCAGACATTCCATGTCATCACTTCCTATCGTGTGAGATTTTGACCTGCCAAAATAGAGATCAATTCATGTATAACGAGAATGGCCAAGACTGGAAAAATATAAATCAGAAGAAGGGTCAACCGCCCCTTCGTTTAGTAGATAATTGTGAACACGAGAAGGATCGCACTTCACTTGTACCCATACTAGTGAACACAAGAAGGATCGCACGACCCTTCTAGCAGTCTAGAACTAGTATGAAAATAATCGTGGGCAGAAGAAGGGTCGGCCTCCCCTTCATTTATGAGGGGATTGCGAAAATATACAACCTACGAAGTATAGGCTGTCAATTCATGTATATCCTGAATGGTGAAGACTGCAAAAATATTAACCACGAGAAGGGTTAGCCAACCCTTAATTCAAGCTAGAAAAATTGGCAAAAATTACCCCTAGTAAAAGCTCACAATAAAATCCATGCAGTAGGTAATTTTCAAAGATAAAAAATAATAAAAGGAAACAGAAACAAAATCCACATATTTATTAATTCCGTCGGGTTAAATCTATTCTGTAACATTAAGACAAGTGGACAACTGAGATCTAATCTGGGGAAGGCTTCAATGTGCTATGGGGGTTTAATGGTTTGGAAATATATATATATATACAGTGTTCTTGCAATCCGCAATTGCGGGTTGCAGGACTACGACTTGAAATAAAAACAAATCAAAGTTTCTGCAATCCGCAATCTGCCTTGCGGGTTGTGGAAATACATGTCGTAAATTCATTATTCAAACAGTTCCCGCAATCCGCAATCATGTATAGCTAGATAGCCACTTCAACAAGCTATATCATGATATGATGGTGCGTAAATTTTTTAGAAAGAATGAATTATGGTGGGCATTCTATCACAACAGTTTTGACTACTTTTGCCATACTTTGTCAATTTCCAAAGTTTCACAAATTTGCCATACTTTTTGAGAATGATGTCAGATCACAACACTGACTAAATGATACACCAGAACACCATCATGTGTCTTTATAGCCTCATTACACATTCCATTTCATCATATATGCCATGTCATCATAGATTCCATGTCATCATTCATGCCATGTCATCATACATGCCATGTCATCACTTCCTATGGCGTCAGTTCTCTCTTTGAGGCTCACACGTGTGAGATTTTGGCCTTCGAAAATAGAGATCAAATCATGTATAACCAGAATGGTCAAGACTAGAAAAATATAAATCACAAGAAGCGCCGACTGACCTTTCTGGCAGTCTACAACTAGCATGAAAATAATATTGGGCATACGAAGGGTTGGCTGACATTTCTGGTAGTCTATAGGGTGAAAACGTGAAGGTGGGTAACACTTCCATGAGAAACAAGTGTAAAAATGACTTAGTAGAGGTTATTCGGCCGATTAATAAACGTTATTCGGCTGAATGAAAAATGTTATTCGGCCAAATAGCTGTCATTATTCGGCCGAATAACGCATAAGTTATTCAGCCGAATAACTAGTAACAGTTCTCTGTCTAGGTTAACGGGGACCCTTGAAGTGTGTGCGAGACACTGTCGGCCGAGAAAAATTTATGGGCATTAGTTTATTCGGCCGAATAATTGTTCAGTCGAACAAGTATTCGACCGAACATGTTTCCTCCATAAAAGCCCGGCCTCGTTTGTAGTTCAGCATTCTCTGCTAGCAATTTTCTGGACCCTGCTTGTGGGCTCGGTGTCGATCTGTCCTCCAATCGTCGACGTTCACCACCCTGCATGTTTTCCTTCTCCACCCGCGTTCGATCTTACGCCACTCCTCGCCTTCTTTCTCGCCACTCCTCGCCTTCTTTCTCTCCACTCCTCGCCACAACACTCGTCTTCTCTGTTCGTCGAGGAGGCCGCTATATGCGAGCCTGAACTCACCGTTTTCCATTGGACGGTCACTCCCTGACGGATCCATGTGGAGTTAATGGCTTCGAGGTGAGGTAAGAATTAGTTTAGATGTTTCGTTTACATTTTTGTTTTTTTTTTCCAATTTTTTTTTTAATGTATGCATATCGATTCATTTTTTAATGTGTGCTGGAAATGTGGTAATGTGTGCAGGTCAATTCGTTTGTTGAGTTGGTGGTTGTCTTCAGTGCGGTATTGGTGTTCTGGTGTTCAGCGCAGAGTTGATAGTTTGTCATTTTCTCAGGTATGTTTTGACGATAAGTTGTTTCGTTTTGTTTTCGTTTTCGTATTTTTATAGTTTTTTGTTGCTAATACAATTTGTTGATGTTTGTAGGAATTTTTTTTCATTCGGCAAGTTGGTGGTCGTATCCGGTGCGGCATTGGTGTTCATGTCTATTTCGATAATCTGTTGACTGCGAGTTTGGTTTACAGGTATGCCTCCTTTCTCAATTTTTTGGATTGTCAATAAATATAGTTGTCATTTAAAAAAAATTAATAAAAAATATTTGCATTCAGAATTAAAATTAGACTGTTTTTTTTTTTACATTAAATTTTATGTTCATTTTCATGAACAGAGTTTTTAAACTCTGTTCATGAACAGAGTTTAAAAACTGTTTTCATGAACAAAGTTTAAGAACTCTGTTCATGAACAAAGTTTAAAAACTCTGTTGATGAACAGAGTTATTAAACTCAGTTCAAGAATATAGTTTTTAGAACTCTGTTCATGAACAAAGTTTAAGAACTCTGTTCATGAACAGAGTTTAAAAACTCTGTTCTTGAACAGAGTTTAAGAACTCTGTTCATGAATAGAGTTTAATAACTTTGTTCATGAACAAAGTTTAAAGACTATTCATGAACAGAGTTTAAAGACTCTGTTCATATAAGGAGTCATATAGTGTTGTAAGTCCTTCATTATTTTTCTTTCTTATAAATAAAGTACGATTCTTATAAGAAGTGGATATATATATTTCGTGTGATGTTTGTTTATTGAGATATATAATGGAATCATATGTGATGGATGAAAAATTTGTAAGGTTACTATACTACTACAATTAACTGCATTATATCTTATATCTGATTATGAAATGATTATTAAATATATCTTTATGTTGCAATAGTAGTGATGGTAGGAATTTCAGTTAATTAATTATGCTAGAGTTAGGAGAGGGACTTACAAAAAAAAATTCACTTATACTACTTGAGACACCCCTACATTTGGTATGTAGTTCTTTATCAGATATGTCTTTAAGTCTGTAGAATTAACATGTACAACTTCAATATGTTATGAGTTGACATTTGTGTAAATTTAGAAATCATATCAAATGGAAAGAGTGGAGTCTTTGAACCGAAATCGTAGGAGATCATCACATTCATTGGGAATTGGTGTCCCAATTGGTAATCAAAGGTTGTCGAATTCACCTTGGGGTTTGAGTTTATTGTATGGGTCACAGTCATCCGATCACCAACAAGGTGATAGGGGTACAAATGATTCCCCTTTATCTTCTGTGGGAGAGCGTTGATCTCAACCTTCTGTTGGTATGAACATTAATGTTTCAATACATGTATAATCTGTATTTTTGTTTGTTTCTCATTTTTGGAAAAGGTTAACACTTGACTAAGGCTATATTTGAAGTAGAGAGAGGTTCAGAAGATGTGTGTAATTCGACAGAGCGGGAGGAAGATCAATCTAGGATTGTAGATGATGGAATAGGTGCAGGTGCAGAGCAAGGTCCCGAAGATCCTCCTAGAGCTAGGACGACATATGTTCCACTAGCTGAGGGTTGTACACCCATATCAACTTATCCATCTGATTTACCTAGTGAGCTTCCATGGGAAGGTGTTTTGCAACAAACTATCCATGAAAGTTGTAGATCCCACTACGACAAGTTGAAAAATGATCTTTCTACTTTGGATCTCCCTCCAGAGAGCATACAAAGTCTAGAGATTGTTTTGGGTTCATTGCAAAAATTCATTGATGCATATGAGGAACTCGGACCAACTACGAATGGTTTTGTTCATTTGATGCAGAGGTGAAGGGAAAAAGTTATGGGTCCAGACAAGTGGGAGGTTGTGAAGGAGAGAGTGACCAAAGAACAAGCCAATTCAATGTTTAATTTCAAAGAAGGCCTTAAACGAAAAATGTTGAAAGTGCAATATTTCAAGCATCCTGAAATTGTACATCTAATATATGATCGGTTCCTTGCAGCTTATGGTCGATTGCCATGGTTCCTAATTATTTTGCTAGATTTTTCTATGTGGAGTTTTTTTTAGGTATGAAGCCAAACTAACTGATATTCCTTCTGACTTTTATGGAGTTGGAAAGGGTCGAATATATAATCGAAAATGTGCTCTTAGAGACCCTACAACTCTTCGAACTCCACCCAAGATACCTCGTCCACCCAGGGTTGTGGCATTAATATCGGAGATGGAGCCCACATCCCAACTTGGGACAACTGCAAGGGATTCTGTTGGTGATGGTTTAGCGTCAGCTCTTGCTGGAGTAGAAGTGGGATTGGGTTGAGAGAGGGCTCGTGCTACTATTTGTCAAAAGTTTGTTTACAAGACGAATGATGAGGTAGATGGATTGAGCATCGACGATCTCAGGGATTATGCTAAGTGTTGTCGCGACATAGCTTCATATGTGTTATCCAATGACACGTCGAGTATGGGAGAGGTTTGTTGATTATGCTATGACAATCTATTTGATCTTTTATTCATTTTGATTTGATTTTTTTGTTACATAGTAATAAGTACATTAAGCAAATGTATTTTGTTTGCAGTTTTCTAGAATGTTGAATGCACATAATTTTCGAGTCTCCACTAGTCAAAATGAAGAGCATCTTGGAGAGGTATATTTATTATAATATTTATGCTTGAACTTGATATTTTATCTTTTTTTTTTTTAATTTTAATAAATATCAATGTATCTTATTGTTAATTTGACTTATCCATGTAGGTTTCTTTAGAATCAAACTTTTTAGATAATTTACCATTTCTTGTGAGCTAATGATTTTAATTTTCTTGTTTTGGTTTTAAGTTAATTGCTTAATTTATTTTTTACTTCTACTATGTTTTATTCATTAAAAAAATTTAAATTTTAGGGGAAAGACCATATGGAAATTGGGGGTGAAGCTGTAGGTTCTTTGATGAATACAGATATTGGCACTGAGGTAATTTTGTTTAACTTGAATTGATCTCTGATATACGTTTAATATTTTATATTTTTTGAATTTATTTTAAAATTGTTTCAATACTTTATTGGATTCATAAATTGCTTCTGTACATGTTACAACTTGGCTCTTTTAGATCATTTGGAGCCAAAGGGAAGACTCTGGTGGAAGAAAGTGGTGGACATGCATTCAGAGAATTTGATGTACCACTTTTTTAATAATTGAATTGTTCTTTCATATATAAGTTTAATATTTTAATTTTTTGAATTTAGTTTAAAATTGCTTAAATAATTTATGATATTCATAATTTGTTTTTATACATGTTGCAGGTCGAGTTGAGTCCAAGGGAAGGTCCTAGTGCAAGATAGTGGGAAGATAGTGGTCCAGATAGATAGTGGTTCAAACTTTCTTGTTTTTGTTGATATATATATATATATATATATATATATATATATATATATATATATTGTAGTTGTTTTGGATATCAAGGGTAGTTTTTTTTTATTATACATATATGTACATTGAACTCACATGTTCATGAACTTTTTTATTGGATTATATATGAGTACATGTTAATTATTTGTCATTTGGTAAAATGTTAAGAATAAATGTTTGGAACTTTTGATAGGTGCAATCTAAAATTAGGAAATGTTGAATGTTGCGAATGAATGTTATGGTAAGAATGAATGTTAGGAAAGTGTTGAATCCTAAGAATGAATTGGAATCAAGTCACTTGAATGTTTAAAATGTTAAAAATGAATGTTTGGAACATTTGATAGGTGCAATTTAAAGTTAGGAAATGTTGAATTTGCTAAAAATGTTCAATGTTATGTTGAGAATGAATGTTATGGAAAGAATGAATGTTGAGAAAGTGTTGAATCATAAGAATGAATGGGAAGTGTCAAGAAAGTTTAAAATGTTAAGAAATGGATGTTACCAAAGTTTAAAATGTTAAGAAATGAATTTGTTCCCAAAGTTTTAGGAAGTTTAAGAATGTTGTACTTGATATGAATATTTAAGAATGAATGAATGTTAGAAACGATAGGAATTTTTGATAGAAATATGAAGTTTTAATAGGTTCAATTTTTAATGCTATGAATGAAAATCTATGAATTGTTTGATAAAAGTTTCAATCTTTTGGTCGTTTGATCGATATGATGTTGCATATGTAAATTTCAAATTTTAACTAATGTTTCTCATATGTTCATTGTTCAGGTACTTTGTAGTTCGTGAATTTATAAATGCTGCTGAAATCATGGCAAATGGGGATAAATGATTTTTTGTTTTTTAATCACACGTGAGGATTCCCGGATTGTGAAGTTTATGCTAAGTTAGAGCAATGAATTTTAGACAACAATTCGATGAAATTTTATCGGTTTGTTGTAAATAATCATTGCTCTAATTTAGCATAAGCTTCATAATCCAGGAATTCTTGTTTGTGATTAAAAATCAAATGATCGTTATCTCGATTTGCCATGATTTCAGTTATGTGAACTTACATGTAAGAGATATATTGTCTCTATGCAACAATCATTTATTTAAAAACCATATAGATTAACAACTTGTTTTAAAAAACTCATGGATTATATTTATGGTGAAGTACATTAGAGAAACATGTTCAATGGATTAGAAGAATACAAAATCTAGTAGGTTTCTCGGTGATTTCTCATTGGCATCAATCAATCAAAAGTAAAAATTCGGGGAGGAGTGTGGGGATAGCCACATCCATTATCTCATCCCTTAAGTGGTCTAATAGACATATGTAGACCCAAATATAGTACTTTATATTACGAAATTACAAATTAAAGACAAACATTCCATATAGCTGAAATTTACAACATTTTTGAATTTTTTTTAATTTTTATTAAAAATTTCATTACCAAATAATTTTTTAATTCATTTTTAAGCATGCTAAAATACAACCATTTAAACTCTTATGCTAGTTCTCATTCAAGATAATATTCATACAAATTCAATGAAAAAATATATTGTATACAACAGTTGTGACACATGGACAAAAAATATATTGTACACAACAATTGACATGGACAAAAATATAGATCAATTCATTTTTGATATATAGTTAAAAACATCGCAATGGAATGGCATCTTCAATTATCCGTTCATGGTCACATATGGACAGTTTCCATTTTTGGTTTTTAATTGTGTTTTTGATGGAACTTGTACCAACCTTATTCGAGATGCACTGTCATACTAAATGACTATACTGACAACATATAACATCGGGTTCATAATCTTGAAAGTAGACATAATTTTTAGTCATATGAGTTTGCTGAAAAAAATAGCCTTTTAAAATGATGGATACTCTCTCGTATGTAAATCCGTTGTCATTGTAGTCCTCCAATAACTTCATCTTTCCTTTAGTGCATCGCATCAAATAATATTTCACATTTTCGTTGTTGTTTAAAGGTGCAATCACAACGAAAACATCTCCTGCGCAAATTAAAATTGGTGTTAGCGTTTTTAAATCAATTAAATTGACTATACACATAAGGCGATGGACAAGAATGAATAATCAACTTAAAAGTCAAGTAAGTTCATTACCTTCTCTAACAAGATCTGAAATTCTATCGCCATCAGATGATATTGCTATTTCTTCTGATTCTAATTCTTCTACACTTACCAGTGGCATTTTTCCTTTTGGATTAATCTCTGTGTGTTTCCAAGCTTTTACGTAGTTGTTTGTTATGTTTTCAAAAACTTCTGTAGATTCAACATTTTCAATGCAAATATGACGAAAGCATGATTACTTTCTAATGTCAAATGCAAACACGTTTTGGAATGATTTTGTTTGAATAGAGTGAAGATCTCTAGTCTCATGTATAGTGCTAGCGTCATATGGTATTGATCTATTTATATGTTGGACCCCAACAAGCCAAAAAAACCTACACAATAAATGATGAATCACAAATAACAACTTTTAATGTTAGTGTACATGTACTTAAATGTTAGTGTACATTTTTTTAAATTTCAAGAAATAATATAAATTAAAAAAATAGTGTACATACCTGTGCACATCTTTTGATTGTTGATTATAATCATGGCTTAGATTTAATTGACACCATTGGACAACCTCTGCAGCTGAATGAAACCGTGCAGAAGAATAGTTCATTTTCCATCTTCGAAATGCTCTTTTTATGCATGCTCCTGCACCATCATGTTCACCTTTTCCATGTCCAGTTTCAAAGAAATTTCAGTGGTGTTTAATGTTCAACGCTTTATGAAGTCGACATAACCAAAAAAATTATCGTGGAGATTTAAATTGGACTGCACATCCATCAGACCATATCCAATGCTCATTGAATTTAACTTCGCGTTTTTCAGTGCATCATAGAAAATATTTTCTATACAATGTTGAACAAAATGTGTATCGTGTGTACAATCATCGTTGATATAGAAGTGATATTCTTTAATCACATCTCGATTGTCATATGTGCTTTCAATGCCATCAACATCCTGTTGAGAATGTCTATATACAACATGGACAAATATCGAAACTTGGTCAAAGTGATAGTATTCACTCTGTATCTCTTTTTGTGCAGCAAATGTATAGTTTTTAGCAAAATCAACTACGGACAAAACTGTTCCAGGTGGAAAAATTTTACGAGACTGTTTGAATCGAAGATCTTGCCATCGTGCTCTATGTGAATGCTGGGTGTATTTATAAATTTCACTTTCAAATTTTTTGAGAAAATCTATCATGCATATCTTATCTTCTAGCAAATAAATTTTTTTGGAATGTGAATCACTAGAACTTGTAGTATAATTGATATATTCGTATCTCCTCCAATCAACATTTACATTTGACAACGATTGATCATTATCGATAGGATATTTATTGTGGAATAGCACCATATTTCCACAACGATGACAATGTTTTCCATTGGAACATTTCTTTGAATAAAATACTTCATCGTGATTTCTCTCACATAAAATTTGAGATATGAATTCACGTATTGTGGGCAGAGGTGGTGAATTTTTCCAAAACATTTTACCAAATTCAAGAAATGTGTCATAATATAACTGAAATTGCACATGATAACGGCAAAAACATGTATCACATATAGTAATAGGTCTAACATAACATGGTTTTTGTTGCACAAATGTAGTGATTGATATATTAATTCCACGATGATCTTCCTTGAATTTATTGAACAATTGTACTTGTGTCATGTCCATTATATGTTTCGATTGGCTTTCATATACATTTCGTGATATTATTTTGCATATCACATCTCTTGAATTTGGTTAAACTCGAGCATGTTCCAACCAATATTCCTGTACAATATCTTTAACACCTGCTCCCAATCTATCTTTGTAAGGTTGTCTACAAATAATTTCCCAGGAAGCAAGTTCATTATTTTCATCTATTTGCATTCTGAATTTGCTATGTTTGTATAATTTCTTTCTTGATGTTCCAACTGCTTTTGCTAGTTCTGTTGTCAAATGCTTTTGTTTAGTACTAGCTGAAATAATTGTTGTATGAGGTGCTTTATGTGCATCACTGATATCTTTCTTCCTGGATTTTCCAAATTTTTTTATTGCATCACCTATATTTTCTATCACATTTTGCTTCAATTTCGACTCTTTTGTCGCCTTATGAATACCCAATAATGATGTAGCACCTTCTAACTTCTTGGACACTAATAAACATCTCAAAATTTTTGTTTGTCCGGCTATTGAGTAATCCTTGAGAACTTCATCATAAAATTTTGTAGCACGATATCGTGCAACATGTATTGGTAGTTTTTCTCCATATTTTCGCAATTAATGTCTTCTAACATTTCATCATCAATGGTGAAAGTACCTATACATCAAGTTAAATTTAATTTAATATATATCCAAAAATAAAATTCATTATAAAAAAATGAATTTGGAAAATATATGATATATACATACCAGGTCCAATTTCTGGATCTTGATCTTGATCTTCAATATTGACTTCATCGACATGAGCATGTAAATCACTATTTGCATCTTCTACAATGGTCTCTTAAACTTCAATTTGTTCTTCTTGTACTCTATTTTCAATTTTCATTTCCTCAACATTATCATGTAAATCTGTATTTATATCTTCAATAATTCTCTCTTCCGTTTCCGCAACCCTTTGTTTTTTGGCAATATATCTGAGTTTTTGTTTTTCTCTATTACCATCATCATCACGTTTACGATCACCTTTTTTTTTACGTTTTCTCTTATTACCCATGATTGTTTAATCTAGAGATGATAAATTAAAGAATCATTACTTTATAGTAAAAATAAATAAATTAAGATTTAAAAACATTTACGGAATTTATAAAAACATGAACTGAAATTTACTTCACCTTATAAAAATCTTGTAAGAGTCTTTTGAAGAAGATCTCTTTGGAATTAAATTTCCTTTGAAAAAACTCTTTCAACAAAAATTTTCTTTGAAAAAAACCTTCTTGGAAAGAAATAAGAACTCCTTGACAATAAATCACCTTTGAAAAAACCCATTGGAAAATAATAAGAACACCTTGTAAATAAATCTTCTTTGTAAAAACCACTTGAAAAAAAAAACCTCTTTAAAAAAATATCTAGGAAAAAGTACTTTGAAAAAAAACTTATTTGTAAACATATCTTGGAAAAAACCCTTGTAAAGAAATAACTCATTTGCAAAAATACTTTGAGTAAACAACTCTTTGAAAAAACCCCTTTCAAAGAAATAAGAAGTGCAAAACTACCATGGAAAAAACCCCTTTACAAAATACCTTAACAAAACAACTATTTGAAAAAACCCCTTTCAAATAAATAAGAAGTGCAAAACTACCTTGGAAAAAAACCCTTTGCAAAATACCTTAGCAAAACAAATATTTGAAAAAACCTCTTTCAAAGAAATAAGAAGTGCAAAATTACCTTTAAAAAAAACCATTTGTAAATTACCTGACCAAAACAACTCTTTGAAAAAATCACTTTCAAAGAAATAAGAAGGAAAAATATATATTTTTGCAAAAATACTTTGGAATAAACACTCTTTAAATACAACCCTTGGAAAGAACCTCCTTGGAAAGAAACATTCTTTGCATAAACCACTTTGCAAACATGTCTAAGAAAAGAAATATTTTGAAAAAACTCCTTGCAAATATGCCTTAGAAAAAAAACTCATTTACAAAAATGCCTTACAAAAAAAAATCATTTACAAAAATGCTTGACAAAACAACTCCTTCAATGTGCCTTTTAGAAAAAAAATAAGAAGAAACATACCTTGTAAAAACCTCCTTTTGCAAAAAATGTCTTCTTTGAAAACCCTTTCGAAAATAGTTTGACAAGAAATATGCGAAATTAAAACATGCGAAAATAATGAATCAATTTAGGTTTATTTATACGAGTATAGAAAAAGTTTTTTTTTTTTTTTTTTTTTTTTTTTTTTTTTTTTTTTTTTTTTTTTTTTTTTTTTTTTTTTTTTTTTTTTTTTTTTCCGACCGACGAGATTTTTTTTCCGTTTCATTATTCGGCCGAATAACCTTTGCTGTAATTGACGGTGCCATTACGTAAAAAGGTTATTCGACCGAATAATTATTCTGCGGAACAATTATTCAGTCGAATAATCTTTGAGACATGGAAGCTTCACGGTTCTACAGAATTTTCAGGTTTCTCCATTTTCAGAAGGGAAAAACAACCTCTTACACTACAAAACGAATGTCGGACTTGATACCATTAGGTTCATCATTGAATATAGTTTACGTGGGTATAGATTTTGTTGTGTATAGATAAGAACTGATATTTTTAATATTTTATTTTCGTAACATGAGTCGAGTTTGGATTCATCTCTTTAAAAAAATGGTGAAAAGAAAAATCCATAACTTTAAAAATACACCACCAAAAAGATTGAAAAAAATGTGGGAATAATAATTGGCGTGTCTACTTCAAAAGGGTGTTCGTAGATTTTTTATTCTTAGAGTCGATTGAGAGAAAAGTGGCACAACAAAAAAGATGTTGAAAATCGGCTAAGTTTCCCCATTGATCGACTTTAAAAAAATATAATAATTAGTATATAGATCCATTGGTTACAAACTTATAGTCAGGAACTAGTACATTGTGTGTAGATTGTCGTAGCATTTTCTGTTTTTGCAAAAAACAAGTCGAACAACGATTTTACTGGTGCAACAAATCATAACTATTTTGTAGTCTTTTCATTTTATAAGAACACACTGTCAAACATTTGCGAAATTGACATCTCAAATCTCAATAAAAAAAATTGAGAAAATTATGAATAGAAAGCTAACATAATTCTCTAAAAGTTTTCTTTTTATTGCAAAGTGAAATTTTAAACAAAAATATCACTTTTGTTAGCCCAAAGTTGAAAAACATGAAAAAACTAGAATTATTTTCTCACGAGACCCCCCAAAATAGACACCCATCTTCATTTTTTCACCTCAGTATGAAAATAATATTGGGCACACAAAGGGTCGGCCATGCCTTCTTTTATGAGGGGATTGTGTAAATATTCAACCAACGAAGTATAGTCTATCAATTCATGTATATCCTGAATGGTGAAGATTGCAAAAATAATAAGCCCAAGAAGGGTCAATCGACCCTTCATTTAAAAGATAAATAAAAAACAATTAATCTTCGAAGGTTGGGACAACATTTCCCCACTACCGACTTCCGCAGTATATGGTATGGATGGGGGAATTGCCTATGTTATAACATGTAAACAATATTTATCCTGACTTTCGACTAATGACAAGAAGGATCGGCCGCCCCTTCATTTAGTAGATAATTCTGAACACTAATATCCGACAATTCACCTCTATCCAGAATGGTGAACACAAGAAGGATCAAACCACCCTTCATGCAATCTAGAACTACTATGGAAATAATAGTGGGCAAAAGAAGGGTCGGCTGCCCCTTCATTCATTTATCTCGAGCCTCATTCAAAAATGGGGTGTTGGTTAATGACATTCAACTTCAAATGACCGCCATATTATATAGACACCAATATCAAAAGAAAAAGTATGGTTTTGGAACCTGGACTTTGGGTCTTTTGGAAATGGATTTGGCATTTTCGGGATTGGTTTGGTCACTTTTGGAACTAGTTTTGACGCTTTTGGAACCGGTTTTGGCTCTTTAGGAATTGGTATTGTCACTTTTGGATCCTTAATTTGCCACTTTTGGAATCAGATTTGGCAATTTTAGAATCGGTTTTGGCACTTTTGAAACCTTGATTTGGCACTTTCGGAATCGGTTTTGGCAATTTTGGAATCAGTTTTCGCACTTTTTGAAACCGGTTTTGGCACTTTTGGAACCGGATTTGGTAGTTTTGGAATCATATTTTGCTTGATTTTGGAGTTTAGAAAGGTGGTTTTAGCCCCATCTTCAAAGTGACTTGGACTGGCATAAGTCCAAGTTTAATGAAATAAGCATTTAAAGTAGATTCCAACCTTTATTACAAGGTTGTGGAAGGGAACCCAGTGATACTCCTACTGTATGTAGATGACCTATTTGTGATAGGTGAGGATGGGTTGATTGCTGACATGAAGAGGAATCTTGTTGTCGAGTTTGAAATGAAGGACTTGGGTATGATGCACTATTTTCTTGGCATGGAGGTGTGGTAGAGTGTGAATGGAATCTTTCTTGGACAAGGGAAGTATGCAGTAGAGATCTTAAAGAGGTTCAGGATGATGGACTGCAAGGCCATGGACACACCTATGGCATCGAACCTGAATCTATTGAGTGATGCTTCATCAGATTCGATTGATACCACGATGTATGAACAGATGATTGTGTAATTGATGTACCTGACGAATACGAGACTAGATATTTGCTTTGTTCTGAACACATTGAGCCAGTTCCTGATGGATCCGAGACATGTTCACTTGATTGCTGCAAATCATATTCTGAGGTACCTAAAGGGTACAGTGGATTATGGGCTCAAGTATCATTTGAATCAAAAGATTAACCTGGAGGTTTATGTTGATTCATATTGGGTAGGCAGTGCCATTGATAGGAAGATCACTTTGGGGTGCTGCTTCAGTATGGGATTAGGTGTGATCTCTTGGTATAGTAGGAAGTAGTCTTGCGCGGCACTAAGTATAGCCGAAGTAGAGTATTTCGTAGCTTTTTTGGCTAGTTGTGAGAAAGTATGGATGAGGAAGCTGTTGTCTAATTTGTTTGATCTCCAGTTGGACACGACTTGTATATATTGCGACAACCAGAGTTGTGTGAAGTTGTTTGAGAACCCAGTGTTCCATGACAAGTCAAAGCACATTGAGATCAAGTACCACTATATCAGGGATATGGTGCAGAGAGGAGAAGTGAAGCTCCAGTATGTTTCGAAAAACAAGCAAATAGCCGATGTATTGACCAAGCCACTAGACAAACTGAAGTTTGAATACTTCAGAGAGAATTTTGGTGTACTTCAGATCGAGGTTTCTTCCAAGGGGAAGTGATGAGTTTGGAAGACGCAAATGCACATGGGATTTTCTGGCATGGTAGTAGTTTGATCCTGCCATGGTCATTAACGCAATTCCTGAAGCTTTTCTGACATGGTAGTAGGTTGGTCCTCCCATGGTCGTTGATGTAATTGTTGAGCCTTTACCAAATGGTGGTAGGAAAGTCCTCCCATGTCGGTTGATGTATGTGTTGTGTTATGTGCATCTGGGTTGTGCTCCGTTAACGATGAGATGATCTAAAGATGATGAGGTGACAGTAGGGTACACAGTCTTTGCAGTGGCATATAATCAATCCTGGGATGCTCCTTCCATTTTTCAGTAGCATATAATTAGTCCCGGCAGATCTTGTAGGTTTTGCAAGTGGCATATAATCAATCCTGGGATGCTCCTTCAGGTTTTGCAGTAGCATATAATCTGTCCTGGGAGATCTTGCAGGTTTTGCAAGTGGCATATAATCAGTCCTGGGATGCTCCTTCAGGTTTTGTAGTAGCGTATAATCAGTCCTGGGAGATCTTGTAGGTTTTGCAAGTGGCATATAATCAGTCCTGGGATGCTCCTTCAGGTTTTGCAGTAGCATGTAATCAGTCTGGGGAGATCTTGCAAGTTTTGCAAGTGGCATATAATCAGTCCTAGGATGCTCCTTCAGGTTTTGCAGTATCATATAATCAGTCCTGGGAGATCTTGCAAGTTTTGTAGAGGCATATAATAATCCCTTAGATGTACCTACTTGATGGCTTGCTCACAGAGATGATGAAGACCTACATGGAGGTTAGGCCTACATCTAGCATGAAAAAAGGTTTGGCTCTGTAGAACCTCCGATGATGAGTATCTTGGATATTGATGGTCGAGATAGGAGGAGAAGTGATGATGATGATCCAGTGACGAAGACTTATGTTGATGAACTGTGTCAAGAGAATACCTCCCTAGTTAAGAGGGAGTGTTGATTTTTTTTAACATCATAATATATTTCACTTGTATATTTTATATTGTATTCATATGTCATTGTACTTCTGATGGAGAGGTTTCATTCCTCCGATCGGGAAAGCTATTATTGTATTTGATAGGATTATTAGACTCCCCTAGTGGGGTCGGCCTAGAGTTAAGTTGTAGGGGGTTATTATACTCTCCTAGGAGAAGTTGTCCCAGTTAGGGTAAGAGGAAAGTGAAAGTAAAGTATAAATAGAGATGAGCACCTCTTTATTTATTCATTTTCACTCACTCACTCATTCACATGAGTGAGAGAGAGAGAAGTTCACACAAGTGGAGGGAGGACCATCTCTTTGTTTTCAGGTTTTGTATTATTGTTCATTCTATCTCTGAGGAAGTTGCGGGGTTTTCTCCTTTATGGTTTCCTCCGTGAAATGCTTTGTGTCTCTTGTCTCTTGTGTTTCATTTGATGTGCATGTTGTTCTCTCAGATAAGATCCTAGATCATATTGAATTAAATTGTGAAAAAATTAACATAGGACTCATAATTTGGCCTTGTTTCTAATATTGTTTCTTCTGAATATTCACCCATACAATTGGAAGATCCAAACTTATCCAACAATCAAGCTCTGGGTGGGTTAACCAAGAACTAGTTCTAGTTCCTTCTTCACTAGTTTTGGTGAACTAGTTGCTGTTTGCAATTTTTTAATTTTTAAAGTTATATTTGAGATAATATCATCTAATGTTAGATCAGGGATATTACAGTGGTATCAAAGCACTTTCCTTGGATTAGCATGGGGAAATTAATCCTTAGTGGAATATATCTTAGAAGTGTTTTCAAGTTGCAATTGTGGAAGCAGTGACAGACATGGAAGATGAAAGTTTTGAGTTGTATGAGGAAGAAGAGATAACTTACATTGATGGAGTATTACCAAGAGATGAGGCTGGTTACATTTATGACCATATGTACATATATCAATGGTATGAACCACCGATGGATAATCCTAAGAAGGAGTTAGCAAAGAGGATATCTGCAGGTAAAAATTTACCCTACCACTACCAGGAGTATCTGGCTTTGGGAGAAGAGATTGGTAAGGCCATTTCTTTCAAAGATTAATTTTATTGCATATTTGGATTTGAGATCAAGCCTATGAATCTTTGGTTTCAATATAGAGAAGCAAACCACCCATAGAGGAAACAAGTTTTTCCACCTCTATGAATAAGGAAGAAGGAAGAAAAAATCATCCAACTGTATCTTCTAGCATCAGGAGATTGTTTGGGTTTACTTCAAGCAGATATTCCAAAGGAGGTAAGCATGAAGAATCCATCACTATTTCTGCTAAGGATCAACAAAGTATGGATCTGAGAGTAGCTTTGAATGGGTGCCAAGAAGGGGAATATACTAATAGTTTCTGAAATTATGAAAAAGCATCTACTAATGGGAGATGATGGAGGCCGAATCATGAATAGAGAGAGGACTGAAGGTAGTACTGTTGGGCTTGTTCTCTAAATGGAAATCATCCTCTTCCTTATTTCCAAAAAATCTGTTCAACCTTGTCCATTTATCACTTGGATGTTCATCAAGATCAATGAGGTATTCCATATTGTCAAACATAGCAGTAAGTATTGTTGCTGAGTCTCTTTCACAATCATCAATCCAATCTTCTTCCTCTTCATAGGAAGCAAAATCTCTCTTAACACCAATACACATCTCGAAGAGACCATATCTCTTTAAGTATGCTATCATCTTGAGTTTCCATTCTTCATAGTTGTATGAAGAGAGAGAAGGAACTGATTTCATATCCATGGAATATATTGTTCAATTTGAATCTATTGGTGTGTTTTTGGTGCAGAAAGCAATGATGCAGAAGTGAAGAATCACTAGTGCAGAATCAACAGTGCAGAATCACTAGTGCATAATCACCAGTGCAGAATCACCAGTGTAGAATCACCAGTGCAGAATGTTTTGAAATTGCTGCAACTGCAGGAAAAAGCTCTGACTATAGAACACTTCGAATAACCTGCAAAAACAATGGAAATCCATAATAGCTGCTGAATTCGAATCTGTTGAAGAGGGATTCGAATGGCTGAATAAACCTGCAAAACAAGAAGAGTTTTTTTGATGGATATTTTCTACACTTCGAAATGAACACTTCCTTAGGACATTGAGCACATATGAATAAGTCCTTCACACCTGGCTAGACCTCACTAGATTGCTCCAGTGAATTCAAGGTAATAGCACCAGGATTTGTTGTGGAAACTCAGAGGCTTCTGGTGCTCAAATGAAAGACAACTGCTCAATGAAATGCTGCAACTACAGCTGCTACAATGGCTGCAATTCGAATAGTTGTTGCAAGCTATGATACCATGTGATAATCTGTAGAAAGATCTCACAGTTGTAACAAACCTCACTCAAGAAGTGTAGAGAAGAAGAGAAGAATGTAGTCAATAATCACTCATGAACACAGAAACTGGAGAATAACAGTATTATCATACATCAATAGTGTGTTGGCACTATGCTTAATTAATACAATACAATAACTATCAATGGAATTCGAATTAACCAAGAGATCATTCGAATTATCCTCAATGTCTAGCTTAGATAACATTGGATACATCATCCAATCAATAGTATCAGTCACAAATGGTCAAAGCTCAGTCAAATGAGTATAACTGAGTCTAACATAATCATCTAGGCATGAATCACGGGATGGAGACTCCAAGGAGGGCACATGAGGCTTTTAGAAGGTCAAGTGGCACTCTAGAACTGGCTAACTAAGAGCTACATGGAGTTAGGATGAGCAATCAATGGAAGAACTGCTCAATCAATGTTATAACTGACTATCAGCCTCCTGGTAGGTGAGATAAGGTGCTCTAACTGAATGATAAATCCTTGTAGGTGAGAAAAGGAACACATGTCATGTAGGAGAGTCAAATAGAGAGCATTAGGTAGGTAGGAGGGATCCTGGGGGCTGAAGATAGGCTCTAGGTAGCTAAAATTAGGCTCTAGGTGCTGGGGAGACCACCAAAATGATGTTTGGATGCATGCAAATTCATGCATGATGACTAGATGAATGTAAAATGCATGTAGGCATGCAAATCTAAAAAATGATGGAGAGAATATTCCAACACATGGAAGTATAGGATTGGGCTTGTCCTAGAAGAGAATGAATTGGACACCTATGTGAATCTAGAGGTTCCAGTTCCAGAGGGAGATGATGCTAAGTATTTACATAAGAAGAACTTGGTAAAGGCCAAGAGGATCATTGCAGATTCTATCAAGGACCATCTCATACCACATGTGTCATCTCTAAAGACACCCAAGGAGATTTTCAATTCCTTGACCAAGCTATTTGAAGAAACGAATATAAATCGGAAGATGACATTGCAGAACCAATTGTAGAATGTCAAGATCCAAAAGATAGAGACCATGCAGTCATACTTTACAAGGGTCTCTCAGATAAAAGAACAACTTGAAGCTGTGGGAGAAGACATAGAAAATGGAGAAATAGTGATGACCACCTTGAATGGTCTCCCTAGGTCATGGGATTCCTTCATTCAAGGAATTTGTGCTAGGAAGAAGCTCATCACATTCAGTAGGCTATGGGAGGAGTGCTCACAGGAAGAATCTCGGATTGTATCTCGAGAAGAAAATATGGGTAATGAAGACTAGGCTCTCACAGCACACACCAAGAAGAACAACAACAAGAGGGAGCATCCTCATCACAAGAAGGGTAAACACCACCACCAAAATTAGAGAGATAACCTTGGAGGATCCAGGAGAGATATTTCTCACATTCGATGTTATAATTGTGATGAGAAGGGACACTATTCCAAAGATTGTCCTAGGAACAAAAGCAGCTCCCACAATAAAAAGAACAACAAGAGAAGACATCATGCTCACACTGCAGAGGATGATGAACTTCCGAGGAAGAGAGCGAGAGAAGAAATCGAAGATTATTCAAGTGATGAAGAGTATGTTTTGATCTCTTCCCTCACAGGGGCTATTACACATGGAAGCAATGATTGGCTTATAGATAGTGGGGCTTCCAAGCATATGACAGGATTCAAGGAATCCTTTATGAACCTATCTGAACATGAGTCGCCCCACAATGTGAAACTTGGGGATGACTACCAGTATCCTATAAAAAGAAGTGGTGAAGCCTCTTATAAGCTAGACTCTAGAAATTCTATGAAGAGGAAAGATGCCATGTTTGTACCAGGACTAAAGCAGAACCTTCTCTCCATATCTGCATTGGATGCAAAAGGTATGAGGGTTTCATTTGTAGATGGCCAAGTTCTTATGTGGCGAGAGGGAAAGACCATAGATGATGCAGTAGTGATTGGAGTGAAAGAGGGAGGGTTATACAAACTGAAGGGCTAACCAGAACAAGCCTTCGTCCATGAATCCATGGACCCTAGTGAGCTATGGCATAGAAGGCTTGCACATGTGCACTATAGAGCACTACCTCTTGCAAGAAAATTTGTTGAAGGTCCTCCAGAAATCCAGGAAAAGCATGAAGGCGTTTTCAAAGGATGTGTGAAAGGAAAGAACACAAAGAAGACATTTCTAGGTAGCGAAAGCAAGGAAAAAGGAATCTTGGAAATTATCCACTCTGATGTATGCGGTCCGATGTCATCTAGTTCTTTGATTGGGTATGTATATTATGTTTATTTCATTGATGATTTTTCTAGGAAGAGATAGATATACTTATTGAAGAGAAAAGATGAAGTATTAAGTAAGTTCAAGGAATTCAAAGCCTTCATAGAGAACCACACAGAGAAGAGAATCAATACTTTTCGGTCAAACAATGGCGGAGATTTCACATCAGAAGACTTCAAGAAATTATGCGGAGATTCAGGGATTAAGAGGGAGTTGACCACTCCATATAATCCACATCAGAATGGAGTTGCAGAAAGGAAGAATATAATAATTATGGAAGTAGCAAGGGAGATGCTTCATGACCAGGATATTCCTATGCACCTATGGGAATAAGCTACAAGGACAAATGTGTATGTACAGAATCGTACTCCACATACAGTACTTGACAACAAGACACCAGAAGAAGCTTTCTTTGGCAAGAAACCAGAATTCAGCCATCTCATAATATTTGGTTTCCCAGTCTACATACACATTTTGGAAGAGAAGAGGACGAAGCTAGATCCTTCAGGAAAGAAGGGTATATGTGTGTGATATAGTGAAAACTCGAAGGCTTACAGAATATATTTCCCAGGATTCAAGAAGATCGACATTAGCAGGGATGTAACATTTGACGAAGACTTAGCATACAACAAATCCAGAAATCTACCTGTTGAAGACATTGAATAACTAGAAGAACCCAGGATCCGAGATACAACAACGAATGAAGTAAATCCAGAAGAAGATTGTGAGATGGAAGATCCATAGGAACCTGTATATCCATTCCGTGAGAAGAATTATCACAAGAGGAAACCAACATGGCTATGAGAGGTAATTTAAGATGCAGAAAGATATGGAGCTTCACAAGGAATGCATAGAGAAAGAAAGAGACCGAGGCCATACACCAGTTATGTAGCCCGACGGTGTGACATCATTAACAGGGAACCTTCCAAAAAGGAAGGAATGGAAGGATTCCATGATCGAGGAGTACCAGTCGATCATGAAGAATGATGTCTGGGATGTGGTCCCAAGACCAGAAGGGAAGTCTGTGGTGACTTCCAAGTGGATCTACAAGATCAAGCATGATGCAGATGGAAGCATAGAGAAAGACAACGCAATATTTGTGGCATGTGGCTTATTTTTTGAAATAAGGGATAGATTATGAGGAGAAATTTGCACCTGTATCCAGATACACTTCCATCAAAATAGTACATTCTTTGGCTATAGTGATGAAATGGAAGATACATCAAATGGATGTCAAGAGAACGTTCTTGAATGGTGTAGTGGAAGAGGAAGTGTATGTAGAGCAGCCACTTGGGTTTGAGACACATGATAGGGAGACTCATGTGTGTAAACTGAAGAAATCCTTGTACTATTTGAAACAAGAAGCCAAGGCATTGTACGGCAGGATAGAAAGCTTCCTGACTAGTTTAGGCTTTACCAAGAGTAAAGTAGATTCCAACCTTTACTACAAGGTTGAGGAAGAGAACCCAATGATACTCCTAATGTATGTAGATGACCTGTTTGTGATAGGTGAGGATGGGTTGGTTGCTGACATGCAGATGAAGCTTGTTGTCGAGTTCGAGATGAAGGACTTGGGTATGATGCACTATTTTCTAGCCATGGAGGTGTGGCAAAGTGTGATTGGAATATTTCTTGGACAAGAGAAGTATGCAGTCGATCAATTCCATTATGTATTTTCAGATGCTTGGGTCCTTCATGTACCTGACGAATATGAGACCAGATATTTGCTTTGTTGTGATGAAATTGAGCCCGTTGCTAACGAATCCGAGACATGTTCACTTGATTGCTCTAAATCATATCTTGAGGTACCTGAAGGGTGCGGTGGATTATGGGCTCAAGTATTATGTGAATCAACAGATTAACCTGGAGGTTTATGTTGATTCAAATTGGGCAGGTAGTTCCATTGAAAGGAAGATCACTTCGGGGTGCTACTTCAGTATGGGATCAGGTGTGATCTCTTGGTTTAGCAGGAACTAGTCCTGCACGGTACTAAGTACAGTTGAAGCAGAGTATGTCGCAGCTTCTTCAGCTAGTTGTGAGAAAGTATGGATGAGGAATCTATTGTCTAATTTGTTTGATCTCCAGTTGGACACGACTTGTATATATTACGACAACCAGAGTTGTGTGAAGTTGTTTGAGAACCCAGTGTTCCATGACAAGTCAAAGCACATTGAGATCAAGTACCACTATATCAAGGATATGGTGTAGAGAGGAGTAGTGAAGCTCCAATATGTTGTGACAGACAAGCAAATAGACGATGTATTGACCAAGCCACTGGCCAAACTGAAGTTTGAATACTTCAGAGAGAATATTTGTGTACTTCAGATCGAGGTTCCTTCCAAGGGGAAGTGATGAGTCTGGAAGACACAAATGCACATGGGCGTTTCCGACATGGTAGTAGGTTGATCCTCCCATGGTCCTTGACGTAATTGCTGAAGCTTTTCCGACACAGTGGTAGGTGTGTCCTCCCATGTCCGTTGATGTAATTGTTGAGCCTTGATCGAATGGTGGTAAGAAATATCTCCCATGTCGGTTGATGTAAGTGTTGTGTTATGTGCATCTGGGTTGTGCTCCGTTGACGATGAGATGATCTGAATATGATGAGGTGACAGTAGGGTACACAGGTTTTGTAGTGGCATATAAAAAGTCTTGGGATGCTCCTTCCTGTTTTGTAGTACCATATAATCAGTCCTGGGAGATCTTGTAGGTTTTGCAAGTGGCATATAATCAGTCCTGGGATGCTCCTTCAGGTTTTGCAGTAGCATATAATCATTCCTGGGAGATCTTTCAAGTTTTGCAAGTGGCATATAATCAGTCCTGGGATGCTCCTTCAGGTTTTGCAGTAGAATATAATAAGTCCTGGGAGATCTTGCAGGTTTTGCAAGTGGCATATAATCAGTCCTGGGATTCTCCTTCAGGTTTTGCAGTACCATATAATCAGTCCTGAGAGATCTTGCAAGTTTTGCAAGTGGCATATAATCAGTCCTGGGATGCTCCTTCAGGTTTTGTAGTAGCATGTAATCAGTCCTAGGAGATCTTGCAAGTTTTTCAAGTGGCATATAATCAGTCCTGGGAAGCTCCTTTAGGTTTTGCAGTATCATATAATCAGTCATGGGAGATCTTGCAGGTTTTGTAGAGGCATATAATAATTCCTGAGATGTACCTACTTGATGGCTTGCTCACAGAGATGATGAATACCTACATGAAGGCTAGGCCTACCTCTAGCATGAAAAAAGGACTGGCTTTATAGAACTTCCTATGACGAGTATATTGGAGATTGATGGTCGAGATAGCAAGAGTAGTGACAATGATGATCCAGCTTTGATGATGATTTGGTGACGAAGACTTGTCTCGATGAACTGTGTCAAGAGAATACCTTCCTAGTTAAGAGGGAGTATTGATGTATTTTAACATCGAAAGATATTTCACTTGTATATTTTATATTGTATTTATATGTCATTGTACTTACGACGGCGAGGTTTCATTCCTCCGATCGGGAAAGCTATTATTCTATTTGATAGGGTTATTAGACTCTCCTAGTGGGGTCAGCCCAGAGTTAAGTTGTAGGGGGGTATTATACTCTCCAAGGAGAAGTAGGCCCAGTTAGGGTAAAAGGTAAGTGAAAGTAAAGTATAAATAGAGAGGAGGACCTCTCTATTTAATCATTTTCACTCACTCACTCATTTGCATAAGTGAGAGAGAGATAAGTTTGCACAAGTGGAGGAGGAGGAAGCTACTGGAGACCACCTCTTTGTTTTTGGGTTTTGTATTATTACTCATTCTATCTCTGAGGAAGTTGTGGTGTTTTCTCCTCTATGGTTTCCCTGGTGAAATGCTTTGTGTCTCTTGTCTCTTGTGTTTCATTTGTTGTGCATGTTATTCTCTCAGATAAGATCCTAGATCATATTGAATTAAATTGTGAAAAAACTAACATAGGACTCATAATTTGGCCCTATTTGTGATATTTTTTCTTCTGAATATTCACCCATACAATTGGAAGATCCAAACTTATCCAATAATCAAGCTGTAGGTGGGTTAACTAAGAACCAGTTCTAGTTCCTTCTTCACTACTTTTGGTGAACTAGTTGTTGTTTGTAATTTTTTATTTTTAAAGTTATATTTGAGATAATATCATCTAATGTTAGATCAGGGATATGATAGTGGTATCAGAGCACTTTCCTTGTCTTAGCATGTGGAAATTAATCCTCAGTGGAATATATCTCATAAGTGTTTTCAAGGTGCAAATGTGGAAGCAATGACAGACATGGAAGATGAAAGTTGAGTTGTATGAGGAAGAAGAGATAACTTACATTGATGGAGTATTACCAAGAGATGAGGCTAGTTACATTTATGACCAGATGTACATATATCAATGGTGTGAACCATCGATGGCTAATACTAAGAGGGAGTTAGCAAGGAAGATATCTGCAGGTAAAAATTTACCCTACCACTACCAGGAGTATCTGGCTTTGGGAGAAGAGATTGGTAAGGCCATTTCTTTCAAAGATCACTTTTATTGCATATTTCGATTTGAGATCAGGCCTATGAATATTTGGATTCAATAGAGAGCAGCAAACCACCCATAGAGGAAACAAGTTTTTCCACCTCTGTGAGTAAAGAAGAAGGAAGAAAAAATCAGCCAGCTGTATCTTCTAGCATCAGGAGATTCTTTGGGTTTACTTCAAGCAGATATTCCAAAGGTGGTAAGCATGAAGAAGCGATCACTAGTTCTGCTAAGGATCAACAAAGTATGGATTAGAGATTAGCTATGAATGGGTTCCAAGAAGGGGCATCGACTAATAGTTTCTGAAATTCTGAAAAAAACATCTATTAATGGATGTTTTGAAGAGGTACCTACTGATGGGTTCCTAAGATTTGAAGAGACATCTATTAATGGATGTCCATCTCTCTTTGTGGGTTACATAGGGATAGCTATTGATGAGGTTGTTACAAGTACAATTTTCCCTAATGATAAAGAAGATGAAATCCTTGCAGTCAAGGAATAAGTTACATGATCAATCTCAATATCACCACCTGAGCTTCAAGAGGTTGATCCATGGGTAGATGGTGAGGAGGTTTATTCTCCACCTTCCCCTTTTGAAAGGCCACTCAAGATGAATGAAATAAGTATCAAGGAGTACTTACACACTCTCTGTGACACACATGTTATAAGTGTCACAATATTGTTGGAGAGTTTCTTCATTGGAAGACTCATCTTTCCTTGAAGCCACAAAGAAGCTTTAGAGAGCAATGTCCAAAATCGAAGGTAATTTTTTCAGATATGCTTTCTGAAATAAATTATTTGTATGAGCTTGTGCATATGTTGCAGGGATCATCCTTGAAGGATGATGAGGATATATGCAAGCTCAATGATGATTTGATTACCACCCAAGATTCTTTGAGAAGCACTCAAGGTGCCCTCTTAGAATCCAAGATCCAAATAGAGCAACTTGATCAAAAGTTGCAAATATCACTCATACCAGTCAGCGAGTCTCTTATGGTTGGTTGTATTCAGAGTTCCATGGAATAACCTCATGAGATGGTGGTTCATGAGGTGCATGATTAAATGCATGTGCTTGAGGAAATTTTATATGCAGAGGAAAAGTTCCAACCACATACAGTTTCTGAGAGCGAAACTGAGCTTCTTCCTCGAGTAAGTCATTCCTCCACTAAGGAATCAGAAGAGCTCATGTGTGATGGACCATCCTGTGAAGGATTTGATGCATCCATTAGTTTGGTGGATGAATTTTGGGTTAAGAATTTCTTTTTGATGGTTCCTGAAAAGGATCAGAAAGCTCCCATATTCATTTCAGCTAATATAATTGCAGCACCATACCCTACCCAGTAGTTGTAGACGCATATCATGCCTATAGTTGATGCCACATCACATCAATATGTAGGTGGTTCCCATTTGACTTCATTAATTGGGACACAAGATGGTTGCGGGAATCCTTTGACTAGTGGCAAAGAGTTCATCCATTTGAAATTTTCACATGGGGAAGCATCTTGCTTTCCATCTGGAACGTTGGGTTGGACTGTCTCATCTTTTCCTACTTGGGAGAGAAGACACATGATTAATATTCCTTCTTGCAACAATGAATATTCCTTTGATACATTTTACACCTTCGATGAGTAGCATGGGAATCCATGGAATGTTCATATGCCTACCCTTTTGGTGATTGGAAATGGAACCCTCACCCTTTTCATTGGAAAAATAGTGTTTTGATTCTTGGTACTTGTGTGCATTGGGTACATGCAGTAAAATATGAATTGCATGAGCTTGGAGAGTTTGGAGTTAAGCAAGATGAAGGACAAGCACCTTTCCATTTCCAGAGAGATTATAGGTTTCCTCATGGAGAAGGCTGTAGATTTTTGGAAAAGGAACATGAATTCATCTCAGTTGAAGCAACCACAAGATCGAAAGATAATTGCTTCCAAGAGTTTGCTCACTTTCCTTCACCCCACATACATATGGCAGACAACACACATACAAATGAATTTTTTATAAAAGGATTTTTCCTATGGGTGCCACATGAAGAGTAGGAGGCTCCCACATATTCCATTGATGATGTCAAGGTCAATCCATGTGGCCTGACAAGTGCACCATTTCCTTTCTAGCTTGATGAGCAGCAGCAAAGACATCTATCTAATGTCTCCATCATGCATAATATTGCATTCAGTTGGAGTGTTTGTTCATCCATTGATTGGGTGGATGGATACATACTGGAGCTAAGTACACACCAGGGTGAGTTTTATGTCTACATCAGGGGAGAGTTGAATAACACATCATACATTTATTTTGCGTTGTTGCATGGCCATCTATGGTTTGTGGATGATGCTTTGAAGACATGGGATTTCCACCTATGTCAATTTTCTAGTATAGGTATGAGTTTGTGTGCTATTTTGCAAATGGAACATGAGGAGTTCCATACTTGGTTGGAGTGACTCATTGAGGTCCAGTTTTGCATTGGAGATGATAAACTTCTAGTATGGTGCAGTGATCTAGACATCCTCCATGATGATATATTATTCATGTTGATATTTATGTTTGGAAGGATGCAGCTGAGACAGTGGGACCCTGGAATTCTTTGGAATGACAATTTTCCACAAGTAACCGTGCCACTAGGATACATGCAGCACAAACAGTGGGATCCAGGAATTCTTCTCAGATGTTTTAGTTGGGTTGAAAAATTTGTTGAAAATTAATTAGTCATTGGTAGAATGACTATAATCACAGTGGTGCATGAGAAGCATGGTGGAGTTTTGGTTAGAGTTAGAGTTGGTTTCGTGCATGAGGACAAGCAAGCTTGGGAGGGTAGGACTATCATGTCCCCAATTTTCCAGTACCAAGGTGTTGCTACTGCAACCTAATCCCCAAAAAATTTATTAAAATTATACGGCTTGTGAAATTTAGTTCATACCAATATATGATCAAGAAATTACACACTCTCACAAAATATCTCATACAACTAGTAAGAACACTGAAATTACTCACAGAAGATACAAACTGTACATTACTCAAATGAGTAATAATACATCAGCAAACCTTGGGAAATTAAATGGATGTCAATATATAACATTTACATCAGATATTCGAATTCATTAGGATGCCATTCGAATACTCACAAAAGTAGACTTACTAAATTGATGCAAAACCCCCCTAGGTGGCAAGTGTGTTCTCCACGTCACACCAAAGGCTCACGAATTTATGATTTAGTGATAAGATAGTGATTTGTGATGAAAAAGAATGCTAAATCCAAAAAATGGAAGGAATAAACATCAAGGAGTGAAAGTGGTCCAAAAAACAGTTTCCCTAGTCAACTAGCTTTTCACCTTTCACCCAAAAGCAGTAAAAAGCAACATCTATGCCTTTCTCACCAGAATATTATCCAGAATTATCTAAAATTCTCCCAAGTGACTTAGGAAACTTTTGGTACACACTTGCAGGGATTTTGGTCCCCCAAAAGATGCCTTGTGATCCACATAATGACTCATATGCCAACTATCTAGTCTAATACTTAGGAATTAATCATAGAATGATTAATCAATGCTAATAAGGTATTAAATAACATAGATGTGGGTTTTAAATATTCCAACACCCCCCCATAATTCTGAACTTATGTGCTAAAAATCAGAAAATAAAAATACTAAGGGCCCAGTAATAAGACATGGTCACCCTGTATAATACTTCTTGGTCCACAAAAGCAAGGAAAGAAGGAAAACCTCATGGGAAAAACATTCCCTCAAAAAATGAAGATATAAAAATTGAAAGATTGCTGATAAATACTTCACTCCACCACATGTTCATCCATCCCAAGCAGTGATCTAAGATAGATTAATGTCTTCACAGTAAAAGCTTTGGTGAGGATGTCTGCAGTTTGCTCGCCTATTGGGAAATACTGCAAAACAATGATTTGATCATACACTAAACTATTGATGTAGTGCATATGGATATCAATATGCTTGGTCCTCTGTCTCTCTACTTGATCACTTGATACCCTTATAGCACTCTGATTGTCACAAAATATGACAGTAGGAGTACTAAAGGCAATCTCAAACTCTGAAAGAATACCCTACAACCAGACACACTGAGTAGCAGCATTCATTGCTCCTCTGTACTCGACCTATGCTAAAGATAGTGCAATTTCACCCTATTTCTTGATAGACCAGTAAATAGGACCACCTCCAAGCATGAATACAAATCCAAATGTGGATTTTCTGTCAAGGCTATCACCAACCCCATCTAAGTCAGTAAAGTCAAGAAGATCTAGGCTAGAATCTGCAGCATAGTGAATCCCATCAGTCTTGGTGCCTTGCACATAGTGAAAAAATATTTTTGCATCCCTCCAATAGAGCTCATGTGGCTGATCCATGTATCTTGATGCCACACTCACGACATAAACAAGACCAGGTTGAGTATGAGTCAAGTATAACAAGCTGCAAACAAGCTGCCTATACAAGGTGTTGTCAACCAAAGGTGTAGATTATGCTTCTTCAAGTCTAACTCCTGAAAGGAAAGGAGTATTTGAAGACTTGCAATCAGCCATATTGAACTTATTTAGCAGATCAGATGCATATTTGGACTGATATACCTTAGTTCCATTCTCAGTTTGAGAAATCTCATGCCCCAAAAACTGCTTGAGAATTCCCAAGTTAGTCATGGAAAAAGCTTGATTCAAAGCAGTCTTTAATGAAGCTATTTGATCAATAGAGATACTCGTGATTAGTAATTCATCAACATACAACACTGTAATCATAATTGAACCATCAATCAGCTTCATGTAAACATTAGGATCATATTTTCATCTCACATAAGATTGTGACAAGAGAAAGTTGTCCATTTTGGCATACCAAGCCCTGGGGACTTACTTAAGCCCATATAAGGACTTCCTCAACCTACAAACATAGTTAGGATCAGATGTATAACCTTATGGTTACTGAATATAAATATCCTCCTCAATATCCCCATGGAGGAATGCACTCTTGACATCCATGTGGTGCACTTCCCAGTGCTTGGATGCAGAAATTCCCAGAACTAGTCTTATCGAATCCTTTTGTGCAACTGGTGCAAAAGTCTCATTGTACTCAAGACCTTGGAATTGGGAGAAGCCATTTTCTACCAGCCTAGCCTTATATTCCACTTAGGTACCATCAGATCCACACTTGGTTTTGTACATCCACTTACACCTTACCAATTTTCTGCTTGGGGGGAGCTTGACTAGCTCCCATGTTTCATTCTTTTGCAATGACTGAAAATCCTCATACATGGAATCCTTCCATATTGGGTCATGTAAGGCTTCCTCATATGTCTGAGGATCAAAATCCACCATCATATAACGTCTCTTAGATAGGTAGGGTTCATTCACATTGAGATCAGTCTCAAATTATGATCTAGTCCTCCTTGTGTCCTAAGGATTTCCCACTAGTTAACATGTTGCTTGCAAAGTATTAGCAGCCCATTTAGGCCTTGTTGGTGAATTATGATCTATAATAAAATGTTCCTCATAATCATAAATATCAGAATAAAAAAATTCAAGAGTAGCATCACTTACTTTTTCAGGTGGTGGTGAAGATGGTTCTCTAATTTCAACATTCTGAGAGGGCTCTTCTTCGAATTGAACACTTCTTTCAATGAAGAATTTTTTAGTAGACCTGTTTAGAAACTTATAGCCTCTGGAGTCCTCTAAATAGCCAACAAAAATACAAGATTGTCTTTGGGGCTGCATAGCCCTCCTCTTCTCAATTGGAATCCTAGCCCAAGCCTTAGAGCCAAAAATCTTGAAATGAGAAATATCAGGTTTGTGCCCATTCCAAGACTCAAAAGGAGTGATTCCTTTGAGAGATTTGTGAGGAACCCTATTTTGAATGTATGTGGCACCATTTATTGCCTCAACCCAAATCCTTGGAGATAAATACTTTTCCTCAAGCATACATGTGGCCATTTCCTTCAATGATCTGTTGTTCCTCTCGGCAACACCATTTTGTTGAGGTGTATATGGAATAGAGTGTTGCATCTGAATGCCTGAAGAGGCACAAAATTGCTTAAACTCAGATTTAATGTACTCCCAACCATTATCAGATCTGATAAATTTGATATGTCTACCAGACCTGTTCTCAACTGAGGCCTTGAAAAGCTTGAACAAACCAAAAACTTCAGACTTTAACTTGATGAAATAGATCCAACAATACCTAGAAAATTCATCTATGAATTTAAGGATGTATTTGGCATGGTTCAAGGACTCATGGGGGAATGGACCTGATATGTCACTTTGAATAAGCTCCAAGGGTGCAGAGGTTCACTCAGTTTTGGATCTCCCATACTTATGCTCAGGGTGTTTTCCTATGATGCAACTTTGACAAACAGCTTTGGAAAATCTGATATTGGGAGCCCTATGACCATTTCTTTCTCATGAAGTCAGGAAAGATATCTATAGTTCAGATGGCAAAATATTTCATGCCATAATTTGCTTGACTCATTGGCGTGGGTTAAAAGAGTAGAAGGTGAGGGGAATGGCAGAAAAATGAGAAAACTTGTAGATTCTAGAGCTATGGTCAACAGTTCCTAACGCAATAATTCGGCATGTAGACATTTCACATATCTCAACATCATTAGGTGTAAAGATCATTTTTTTGGGTGAACCTATGTCAGTCATCTGGTATACTAACAATAGGTTAGAATCAAGTCCAGGAACATACAATACATTATTGAATGAGCCAAAATCGATATCTATGTTGTCTTTACCTTTGCTTGAAGTTTCAGAATTACCACCCAACACAATATTTGGACTAGAGGAAGAGTCAAGTGGAGTAAAAAACTCACTTGTATACACCATGTTCCTTGAAGCTCCATAATAAATAATCAATGAGGTAGGCTTGGATGTGCTTTCCATCAGTGCATGCACTCTATCCTTATCATCATAATTTTTTCCTCCATCCTTCCTCCTTGCACTCTTAGGAAGAGGAATGTTGCTTTATCCAGGAGTAGAGCCATTTGATCAATGGTTTTCTTCATGCAAGAGCTTTCAGGATGAAAGACCCTACTGCAATAAGTACATTTTTCCTTCTCATTGTTCTTATTTGGATTCTTCTTTGAGTGGTAGGAGTCTTCAAGAACTTTATGCTTGTCTTTTCTTTGATCAATGGGCTTCTTGAAGTTGCCCTTCTTCTTCCCTTCCGAGCCCTTTGAATCTCCAACATTCAGACAGTGGTATTTTGATGGATTTTTTATGGCTCCCATCGAGATCAATTTGTCTTGTTCTTGTGTAAGAGACTCCATTAATTCTGAGAGAGTTGGACTCTTCCAGTTTCGAACTACTTTTTTGGTTGAGTGGAAGGTTGAAACAAAGACTGAGTAATCAAGGCCAAGCTTGGAGAGAATGGCCAAGATTAGTTGCTCATATTTTTTTATCAATACCACATTGCTTCAGATGTAGAACCTGTGACTTGAATTTGGAGAAGAAATCCTGGAGGTTATCAAAATTTTGTGGACTCAATTAAACTAGTTCATTATCCAGTTGGTGGCCTCTTAATTCATCAGTATTTCCAAACAATTCTTGAAGCTTTAGCCAAACTTCATTGGGAGAGGTAAGACCATCAAGATGGAATATAATATACCTGGATGTACTGAGACATAGTAATACATAGGCTTCATCTCTTCAATTATGCCATTTAGATTTATCAATTGCGGAGGTTGGCTCTAGTTCAATTGCCATAGTCACCCTGTAGAGGCCTTTGCTCCTCAACATGATATCCATATACACTTTCAAATCAAAATAATTTAATGGATTGAGGATGATGTGATGTGACTGATCCGTGGCATCTATGAAATCAATTTTGGAGTGATTTGGGTATGCCCTTGGATGTTCAGTTGCGCCCTATGGATGATAGAATGCACCCTGTGGATGAATTATTGTGCCCTCCTTGAGACTGTTTGGATCCTACAAGACAATAGAAGGAGAAAGGAATATCTTGATAGATCTGATACCATGTGAAATTTAGTTCACACCAAGATCTGATCAAGAAACTACACACTCTCACAAAAGATCTCACACAACTAGTCAAGAACACTAAAATTACTCAAAGAAGATACAAACTGTATTACTCAAATGAATAAAAATACATCAGCCAAACTTGGGAAATTAAATGGATGTCAATATATAACATTTACATTAGATATTTGAAAGCATTAGGATTCCAATCAAATCCTCATAAAAGTAGACTTACTAAATTGATGCAAAACCCCCCTAGGTGGCAAGTTTGTTCTCCAAGTCACACCAAAGGCTTGCAAATTTATCATTTATTAATCAGATAGTGATGTGTGATAAAAAAACATGCTAAATCCCAAAAATGGAAGGAATAAACATCAAGGAGTGAAAGTGGTCCAAAAAAAAGTTTCCTTAGTCAACTAGCTTTCCACCTTTCACCCAAAAGCAGTAAAAAGCATCATGTACGCCTTTCTCACCAGAATCTTATCTAGAATTTCTCACCAAAATCTTATCTAGAATGTTTTGAAATGTGCACAAGTGACTTAGGAAACTTGTGGTCCACACATGGAAGGCTTGTGGTCCCCCCAAAGATGCATTGTGGTCCACACAATGACTCATATGCCAACTATCTAGTCTAATACTTAGTAATTAATCATAAAATGATTAATTAATGCTACTAAGGTATTAAATGACATAGATGTGGGTTTTAAATATTCCAATAGGGCCCCCCTTTTATTTATTGAGTAGACTGAGTTTATCTCATCCTAGAGAAATTCACCTTTGACACTTAGAAATTTTCCTGAAAATCAAGTAAAAAAAACAAGTTTTTGGATAAGTATAACTCGGGTTTTTGCACCGAAACAGTTGGAGAAAAAAAATAGTTTTTTGGATGACATCCTTGTTTCAGAGCAACTCAGCGAGTCGTGCCGAAACAGTCGGAGCAACTCGGTGAGTGGTGCCGAAATGGCCGGATTGTTTTTCGCGTCGAAAAACAAAACACACACACACACACACACTTAGATTTTTTTGAATTTGCTTTGGTAAGAGGAATTGAGCGATTCACACCGACCGTTTTGGTGTGAAAACACCAGTCAGTCTGAAACATGTCTGCGTAAAATAAGCAATGACGACAAAAATCCCCGGTGAAAAGAGATCATCGAAGAATGGTAAATGTCGCGACATGTTTCGTAGAAACTCAGTGAGTGGCGCCAAAATGGTCACCAGCAAAACTTGAAACCTACCGACGAAGAGATTGCGGCGAGCACCAATACAAGACCACACAAAAATATTCCTAAAAGGAGCTGATAAGATCCAGCGAGAAGTTTCCAAATGACACCGACGTCAGTGCAATATTGAGAACATCGATGACGCATTTCATTGCAACTGAGCGAGTCACGCCCAAAAAGATGGCAGCAACTTTTTCTTTTTTTTTGGCAGCGATGCGGGAAAAAAGGGTTTTCGCATCGAACGATATCTGTTCATTAATTTCCCCACCAAGCTTTTACCTCTCGCATTTATTGCTGGGTTTTCAATGTTATATACAGGGAAAAATTCATTTTTTATTTACATTTGGAAAATGTTGTTCTTGAGAAGTTACCTCCACCAATCGTTGTATGCCAAGCACCCAACACCATTGAGATCAACTTCATAGCCACTCCATAACTGACATGTAGGCCTCCTCATAGCCTTATGTTCCATTTAAGTTGACATTGCTATTTTTTATTGGGAATTCTTGGCCTCTTGTATGAGATGTTGATATTTCCTTACCGCCTGTTTATCCATGCCGCTATGATACATTAGGGAAAACCAGTTGGTTGTTGTTATTGGGTTTGGAGTTGTTCTATAAAAGGTTTCCCTGACTTCACGTATCTAGGGTTTTTCCTATTCACACCCCTTGATAGCCCTCATTTTTTTAGGTTGACATAACCACATACGGTTGTTATGCCACGAATAGCAAACTTTTCGTGCAACTGTCGGCTTAGCACAGTGGTTTACCTTTTTCCATGAAACCAACGTAGAAAACCAACTTGGAAATATGAAGTGACTGGTGAAGTGAATGTTTTTCTTTCATGTGTAACGCACCAAACCGAACGTTCTATGGACATATAGAATGGGATGGTCGTGCAAGTTCTTCTCGGGCTACTCATGGTTTTTATCCTTACGACCACGAAAGGAAGCCGGCCTTAGCCAATTTTTGGTTGAACACAACGAGGTCGTTTAGTTTATCCGAACCCCACACAAAGCATCCCATGTACACTTTGTCAGTGACAATTTTTTCCCATAGTGGTTATCCTTAGCAAATTGTTGGTTTGATTTTCTAGCCCCACAAACTTTGGCAGAATCCATCATGAGTTTATATACGCAATTTCAAATCGGTATTGAGACTTGAAACATTGTTTGAGTAACCTGAAAGTCATTTTATCAAATCATTAACTCCCCACTACTCATATGAAAAGCATGAATATTTTGGTTGACTAAAATCAATGAAAATATTTGGAAAGAACATCTTTGAAGTGACTTTACATATATTTTCAGTTACATATTGATTTTCACACACCAATTTACTATTGAAGCAGAAAGAACATTAACAACATATACCTGACGGTATGGAAGTAATTAAATTAACTTTGCTTATTGATAATAATATGAAGGAGAAATTTTTTACATATTTCTTGTTGAGATTTGCTTACACATTGATTCCAGTTTTTCATCAGGATTTGGAAATGCAAAGAAGAAGTGCCAAGATAAATTCCAAGACAACTAAATCAAAGTTGGATGTGGAAGTAGTAGCTGATACTACAACATAAACCATGTTCGAAGATACCAAGGCAGTGACGGGAATCACCCCAAAATACAAGTGGGGAGAACTGTACCAAATGATTCAAGATCAGAATATACTTGAGGCATCTCTCGAGAAGATGACTTTATACCAAAACATTAAGAAATAGGGCCTCACCAAAGCAACCACCCACCCAGAATTATTTCATTGCTCATAATTCATCGGATGGATCTTGCCTTACATGGTCGTTAGCACAAGAATCAACTCAAACACAAAAGGGAAAGGATTTTCCTCTTTTCATCTGGGTCACATAACAACAACATATAAACTGCCACCCGCCCAAGTTCATGATGACCAAAGACTAGATCAAGGGTGTAAACATGGACCACTTAGAGTATGCTAAAAAAATGGTAATCCCGGGGAAACAACTAAGACATAAAGAAAGTGGGGAGTATGATAGTGAAAGCTTAAGAACCCCATTCAGAATTATAGCTTTGATGCTAAGCATAATTTTTGGGAGAGAAAATGGGAGCATCTAGAAGCTAAATTGGGTACCCATGATTTAGCACATACCCTTCCACGACACTGTGTTTAACTGGGTAGAGATAATCTCAGATAGCTCGGCATCAACAACAGCAGCAGCATAGGGAGGATTAACCCAGAAGAAAGCAGAGTTCTACATGTCTTTGTATCGCATGGACTGCATACTGGTCAGGCACCCATTCCCTAAGGGTGTATTTGGAATCAAGAGGAGTCTCCTATCTATGTGGCCTATCACATTACATGGGCCCACATATATGCGAGCCAATACAAACTCATCGGTGAAGATTTGATCATTCCTCTTTATTGGTTGATCTTCAATGAGGAACCGAATTTCCTATATGAAAACGCAATGGCAGTCATAAATGAGTATGGGGATTATTACTTTTTGCAAGAAGGAACCTATATCAGAATGTATGGGTGTTCTAGAGCTCCATCCCTAATTCCCAAATATGCAACATACTTTGTAGTCTACAAAGAGGCTGTGAGGCAGGTATTCATTAATGGAATTGGCAGTTTCTTACATGATAATAAGAAGGCCTCCTTCCCATCATTAACCTTTTGTATCGGGGCCTACAAATTTCCCAAGGTTAAAGGTGTCAAAATTTTCCTAAAGGATTTGGAAGCATTCAATTTTGGGGAGAAGAGTTTCGCAATAAATGACAACCATAAGAAGGTCATCGATCATTGTGTGTCAATTAGGATACATTATGAATGTGGATATCACTTCGACAAGGATGAGGAAGTGTACAGAAGAGCAAGTAATATGACTGAGTTGAATAAGCATTTTGTTTGGAAAAACAACGCCGGTCCCAGTCATGCTGCCACTATTGTAGAAGAAGCATAACGGAAACAGAAGACAAGAGAAGAATCTGTAAGGCTACAAGTGGCAGAAGTAGAACATAAATTGAAGGAGGAAGCAGAAAGGAAGTAGAGAGAGGAGTCCGATAAGTTGCAAAAGGAGGCAAAAACATTGTTAAAGGAAGAGGAAGATAAAAGGAAAAAGGAAGAAGAAATAAGAGAAAGAGAAGAAAGGGAAGCAGTTGAGGAGAAAAGGAGAAAGGAAGAAGAAGATAAGTCAAAGGAAGCTCTGGAAATAAAAGGATCACAAGATGGAGGCCCATGTGTACAGGACATGGATATAGATTCACCAGGGGTATCGGGAGTCACACTTAATGGAGGACATCTACCATTCATAGAGCTCAAGCTCACCCCATCAAACCAACATACAGTGGCCAAATTGGACACGATAATTTTTTATTCAAGTAGGAAAACCATCGTTAGGAGGTCCAAGAAGACATTAAAGATGGGCTCTAATCCTGATATAGTCACTATCCAAAAGAACACTATCATGGAGGGTACTCACAAAGACCCTAATTTTACAGCATCAGTAAGCATAGCAGTTGCACAAGCAAGTGCAGACAATGTAGACAAGTTGTTGAATGATATTGAGTGCAATAAGGAAAAAAAGGTGCAGTTAAAAGATAGCTTGGTAAAGGAGCGAGGATAGGGAATAGAACTGAAAAAAAAGAAAACATGATTCCATAATATGCGAGAAGGACAGATTACTAAATGACTATCAGAGTCTAGACTCGAAGAAGGAAGCATTGACTATACAGTTAATGATTATGGAAGGTGAAAGGAGTGATTTTGAATCCCACATTAGTGAATTAGAAACAAGAGAATCGGCAGCAAATCAACAGGCTGAAGAGTTGAAAGTCCAAATGGAAGAAATGGTTAAAGAAAAGGATTCTCTGACAGAACAAGCGGAGCTGGCGAATAGTAAGAAGCAAGACATGACTCCTTTCCATGAGTAGGCATGCAAAATTTAGGAGAAAATATGTCACTTGCAACAGTTGCTCATTAAAGAGATCTACCAGATGAAAATAATGATAGCAAGGATGAATGATATTGGTATAGAATGGATGAGGATTAGACAGAGATTATTGAACAGTGCAAATAAAATTAAGAGGCAGATGAGGTGGAGAGAAGGAAAATTAGAGTTCCCTAATCACTTTCCCCAAAAGACGATTACAGACTCTAATTTAGAGATGGCTCTTCTTGAGTTTTGCATAAAAGATAGAAGGAGGATAAATAATGAAGTTTCTAAATATATCGAGAGGTGTGTAGGGTTCTACGAGAAGATCCATCAGATTCACGAAAAGTGTCATCTCGTTATGCCTCCGAATATGGATGAGATGCCTACCAAATATCAACGTTTGATGGAATTGCGAAATGCATTGACGGATGACCCGGATTACATTAGAAAACTGGATGTGTTGACAGAAGAAGATCTCCATCAATACATTCGGCAAGCATCCGTAAATGATTATTTTCTGGAGGACAACTACAAAGCAGTAGAAGAAGGATTAAAAAGTGCAGAAACTGAGCTTCTATTTCATGAGATAACTTTGAAAGTTTTAGAACCCACACAATGTAACATTATTTTTTAAGAGACTCACATGTGGGCCAATTACATCTCTAGTCTAGAGAGGCCAACTGGAAATTATTATTTTGTAATTATTTTAATATTCTTTGTACAAACACTAGAGGATGAATTTTGGAAGTACAAAGATTAGGGTAGGTGAAACGAACAGCCATATGTAGAAAAAAAAATTGTAATATAAATATATGGAGAGAATACTTGTAAAGTACTTTTTGTTGGTGAATTAGATGTTGGAGGCATTTTGTAAAAGAACTATTTCATTGCTAATGAGAAAATACTTGTTCATTAGGTAAAAGCTTGCATTAGTGTTTGCCTGGAACGTGTTATGGCTGGAACATAATTATTTCTATTTCTACTTATATCATGCTGTGAGATCTTTCTAATTCTATCAAACTATTTCAATGATGATGAATGGTTTCTTTATTTCATGCAAATGGTTATGTGTAACAGAGTAATAAATTGCCTTAATTAATATCAGAGCTATCTTTGATAATTTTTGTTGTAAATGTGAATGTTTCTTTTAATGGCTATCTGTTAAATTTACCCAAACATTTCAACTTATTACTCTTACTTTAAATTTGCTCCTTGCAGGGATAGGATAGTTAGTTTAGGTTAGTAATAAATGAATTGATTTGGTAGGAGTGTTAAGACAAGAGGTAAGAACCTATGCATCTCCTCTTGAGGCTTCTTCCTGTTAGTTCTATATTAAATGCATTAAATAGGGAACTTGCATTTCATTTCTTAAAATTAAAATTACATACATGTTGAATCGTTCCGCAAGTGGTAAAGAATTTAAACAAACATATTCATGGTATTCGGACCATAAACTAGATGGATTCCCCATACCAAATGGTGAGTGATCTGATTGGTATTATTTATAGGGGAGAATCCCTACTATCGATGTTGAGAATTTCTGGGAATCAACAGTTTTGGTGCTAGAAGGAGGGCCACCAGTGCATGGATGGCAGAGGAAACCCGTTTTCAACTGGGAATTTTTTAGGGTCCCCATTAAACACAAACATATCAGAAGAAGTGATTCCTAAAACTGAATATATAGAACGTTTATATGCTTTCCCATTTGAGGAAATAGACCACTTCTGAAGACACATAAGATATTACATGAGAAATCTTGGAGGATTGTCCATAATTCCTGCCGTACCAAGAAGGCGAGTTCCTCAGAAAGAGATCTCAGACACCATACACTTTGTGCTTGTAGAAAATTTGGAGGATTTGTTTGATTTATCATTACAAGAAATCCCATATCCACTTAATCAGTTACCCGAGTCCCCACAGGCTCACGCAGTACCTCACACACCTCCTCATACCCCACATCACTCACCACCGCATTCTTCACCGTGAATTATGTCTAGCAATGTTAACCAACCACCTGCGTGGAGAGACAAGGGGCCACTCAACTTGGTTGCACCTTTAAATGATTTACCTAAGCACCTAGAAAGAGTGTTATCGAAATTTGATCCCAGAAAGGGTATTTTTGCGGAGGACCACCTGAATTTTTTTTATTTGGATCTTAATCTTTTGAATGTTGAACATGAATATGTAGTCTGCAGACTTTTCCGTTACACTTTTGAGCCTAGAGAATCCTCATGGTATTTCAGTTTGCAAGCAAATTTGATAGCAGACCGGGACGATTTTGAAAAGGTTTTTATAAGCAAATTTGGAAACCAAAATACTGTCGCCACACTTATGAAATAACTGTTGTCTATGAGGATGGAAAATAAGGAAAAGATACAGGAGTTCAATTAGAGATTTACTACCTTATCAAATAGTTTCAGTGCTACAACAAAGCCTGCTAAAGAAGACTTGGTAGAATATTATACTACAAGACTTTATCCACCAATAGACATGTTTGTCAAGAGATCAGTCTGTTGAAATATTGTAACTTCTAAGAATATTATATTTGTACATTATTATTCTGGATATGTCTCATTCCTCCGTGAAGACCTTATTGTATATCCGGAGATGTTTTATTCCTCCATGAATAATGTGGTAACTTGGGTTATTATACTTCGCTAGTGGGGGTCGACCCTGTATGTGGTATGTGGGTCAAAGGATTACTAGACCACCCTAGAGGGGTCGGCCCAGTCAGCATTATGTAAAGTGATTAAGTTGGGGCCGACCTAGCTTGTGTAAAAGACAAGTCGGAGTTGTGTATAAATAGAGGAGGTGTGTTCCTCATTTCACACATATTACACTCACTTGTGATTGGTGCATAGGTGAGGGAGAGATATGCTATGGATGAGAAGGAGCTCATGTCTAGGTTTTACATCTTTGTATTTGCTGGTCATCTATATTGAGGAAGCTTTGCTGGGTTTTCTACCCCATGAGGGTTTCCCAAGATAAATCTGTGTCTCTTGTCTTTATGTTGTGCTTGTTTTTCTTTCAGTGATCCTGTATATGCTATTGTTGTGAAATGGAATGTAATGCTGATATTTTATGTCTTAGCATATTGGATCTTAACACAGTCAAGGCCACTTTGATAGAAAACTACGAAGAATCCAAGAAGTTAGAGGCTGAATTGGACAACATCATGAAACACACAATGGAATTGGAAGTAAAAGCAACAATTAGTAACAATCCTTTGATATTATCCAAACCCAAAGAAGAGCCCTCGAATGAATTAGAAAATGTGGTAAATATGGTACAGAAGTTATTCAACAAGATAATATATTTGGAGAAGGAAAAGGGGGCTAGTTCATCGAGAAAACCATTAGAACCTTTCTATAAAAAAGGGAATAAAAAACACAACCCCAACCACCATTAAACAACTCTAATGTATTGAATTTGAATGAATTTGGCATGGATAATTCTTTCATTTTCCATCAAGAACATCACTCTAAAAAGAGTTTCCCACAATGGATTAACTCAATTAATGTGGTGATGAACCAATTATTAGATGCACAGTTAATAGACCAGGAAGACAAAAAAGAAGATCAAGCTCACGAACAGGAAAATCAGAATGAGGAAATCATGATTGTATTATGGAACTGGGAACCTACTTTGGGATTGAATGAAGAAGAAGAGGTGGAGGAAGTTCAAGTGTCATATGTGAATTATGCTACTTGAAGCAAAGGGCCAGTCGAAGACCAAAGCCTAATATTACCTAAAGTTAGGATAGCGAAGGAGAATATAAAAAAGAGCATTGGCATGAATCAACCACATCCTGGAGTGAATCCTGGAATCACAAAAGAAACAAACCCATTGAGTAATAAGCAAGTGAAAACCATAGTAAACAAATCGGATGGTGGTGAAAAGAGTATTGTAGATCATAGTATGGGATATGATATTGTGGAAGACACTAAGAGAACAAAAGCAAACATATCCTTATTTGAATTATGTAATCTCCCACAACAGAGGAAGAAATTGTTAGAAGCATTTGACCCACAACCAAGCAGTATGATAGAAACAGTTGAGTTGGACATTGAGATTAACGCAGCAAGCATTGCTGGAAAATCAAAATCTCAAACTCCGCCTTTCCTTTTAACTTTTGATATCTTTAATCATAATGTCCATAATTTCTTGGTAGATTCTGGAGCTTCTTCTAATGTTTTGCCACTATCCATTTGTAGGAAAATCAATGGAAAACCTATAGCATCCCCTTCTCAAATCATACAACTAGACAGATCAGTCATTAAGGTTATAGGGGAAATGAAAAATGTAATCATCATATTATCTGCAAATTGGAGGGTTTCTCAATTTATAGATATCATGGTGGTAGACATACATGAAGCTTATGGTTTGATATTGAGTAGGGACTGGTCTACGAAACTAAATGGTTATATTGCAACAAATTGGTACCATTTGTGGCTTCCATACCAAAATAGACAGAATCAAATTAAAGTACTGAGAGAGTGTCAGATGAAACAAAATGTAACTTAGTTAGAAGAAAAGAATGAACCGGTAAACTTCTCATATTTAGTTTTGGGGAATTATTTCTTAGAAATTGAGCCAGGAAATTATCAAATGGAAAATGCTAGTCATGATTCAGACAAATAGTATGATCTCCTTCGATTTTCACAGACCGATTATGTTGATTGTAAAAAAGTAGAATTAGTTACTAGCTTAGAAGATAGTACTAACTTTGTAGAATCATAAAATAAATTTTGTATTTTATATTTTGATGGTTCCAAAACAAAAGAGGGATCAAAATCTGACTATTTTCTTGTTGATCATGAAGGAAACAAACAATTTCTCTCTTGTAGGCTAGAGTTTGAGTGTACAAACAACACGGTTGAATATGAAGCTCTAGTCCAAGGAATAAAAAGAGCCATTGATTTAAATATCAAGAATTGAAAAGTCCTCGGTGACTCAGAAATAGTTGTCAGGAAAATAAGAAACATAATTCATTGTCTGTCTCCGCAGTTAAAGGGATATCAATATGAAGTTTGAAATTTGATTTCACAATTTGATGCTTTTAACATAAATGCAATTCCCAGATTACAGAATGTTGTAGTTGATTTATTATATACTTTTGCTTCTAGATTAGTATCGACAAATAATAAATGCTCTATTGAATTAATTTTTAGGCCATCAGTACCTGATAATGTTACGAATCTAAGGGTTTTTTATGATTATGAATAGATTATCAATTTCTTCACAAACGAGGATGCCTTTAAAGAATCCATAACTGATGAAGAAGAACACCAATTGGATTTGCAGAGCAAGGATATAAGTAAGGGGAATTTTATGCCAAAGGGAGTAAGAACTCTTGAAGGATTATTTGATTTGAAAAATAAATTCAGAAAACCAGCAAATGCCAAGACTAATAGTTCCTCAATGCAGTATGAGTTGGTAAATTTAGGAACAGAAGCTAAACCCAAATATGTCAATTCGGGGAAATGCTGTTCACCAGGCAAAAGATGCAAGCTTATCAAACTTTTTCAGTAATATAAAGATGTGTTCACATAGACTTATGAAGATTTGAATATGTATTATGCACACAACATACAACATGTGATACCTATTAATCCAGGTGTGAAGCCATTTCAGCAACAACTCAAAAAGATGCATCCTTGTTATACCTCAAATTGCCACACCATGTGTAAGTGAGAATATACATGTTTCACCGCCATGGAAAACATGATGTTTATGCCTCCTAAGGGTGTTAGGACCCTTCATTCTATTGTTGGTACCTTCCTTAGTCACACTTGGAAGAAAATCCAACAAGCAAGAAGTCGAAACCCACATTAACCACCTCCAAAAATTAAGTCTTCTGGAACTACCGCACCTTGCATGCCTATGGGGGAGCGATAGTGTCAAACTAACTACCGCGTGTTGCATGCCTATGGAGGAGCGGTACTACTGCACTTTGCTTAGTTATAGGGGAGCAGTAGTTTTGGTTTAGGCTTATCCCTATTATTTTGGATCTTGGATCTCATGGATATTTTCTTGGGATGAGGTACCCCTTCGAATCCCATCTCACTTTGCTTCCTTGGCATGATTTAGATCTTTGATCCACATATTATTCACTTATATCCATAATCTCATCTTAGTGGTTGGCCTCCCAAATCCTACTTAAAGAGAGCCATCCATGAGCTATGGGGGAGGTGATCTTGGAAGTATCAAACTTTTGATCTTATTAGTCTTGCAAGGGTGATGTTGGAGAGCTTGTAAGGAAGTGCTGCTACTTTGGAAATCAAGATATAACATTGTAATCAGCTTCTTTTGGCTTTCTTATAATTAATATAACTTGGCCTATTCCTCTCATTTTCATGTCTTTAATGATGAATGCATGAAATTGTCTCTATTTATATAGTTAGATCTTTGTTTATACATATATTGCGTTGGAGAAGGTGTTGTTGTTAAATTTTCAGAATTTACTTCAATCTGATCTAGGATCTTAACTAAGAGAACAACATGTACAGCAAATCTATGGCATATCAATCATGGAGACAATAATGCAAGCACACAAGAGACACGGAGTTTACTTGGGGAAAACCATAAAGGTGAAAAACCCCAATAACTTCCTCAGAGATAGATAGAGCAATGATACAACCAGAATACAAGAGATAGTCTTCTCCTAGCAGCAGAGCCTCCTCCTCCACAAGTGTGCCACTCTCCAAAGTGTGAGTGAGTGAATAGAATGATGAAATAGAGATCTCTCGATCTCTATTTATACTAGACTTGACTTTCCTAATAACCTTTACTAGGTAGTCCTTAACTTAACCACATAACACAATGCTGACTGGGCTGACACCCAATAGGGTGGTCTAATAACCCATCAAGTATAAGTTACGACACTTACAATATAAATGATGACACTTCTGTATAGAGGAATAATAACATCTATATAGGAATACAACCACTTCCATATAGAGGAATAATAACATCTCTATAGGAATACAATATACATATATGTGAAATGCATTCTGAAGTTACATATACATCAACAATTGTCTTTCCTTTGTAAACAGGTTCATAAGCCCATGATCGAAGGCTGGAGTTGGATAAACTTAGGAGCAGCAAGAACAACCATCAAAGTAAGGTATGCCATCTACTTGCTTTGTATTTCCATATCTTGTTAGCTAATGTGTGAGCTAGATATAGGAGGACTATAGTGTCTATTTGTTTCATCTCTGTCTTGGGTAGGAAACTAGGGGCCTTTTCTAATCCCAAGGGGATATCTACCTATCCATAGGGATATTTTCTCACAACAATCCTACACTTGAACCGTTGATACAAAAGGAGTTAAAGAAGTTGTTGGATGCTAAGATTATTTTCAAAGTTTGACACTCTGAATGGGTGGCTAATTTGGTCCCCGTAAGCAATAAATGAGGAGAGATATGATTATGTGTCGATTTTTGAAACTTGAATAGAGCATTGGACAAAGACAACTATCCAGTGCCACCAATGGAGCAAATTTTGCAGATGGTATCAGGCTCGGAATTGTTCTCCCTGTTAGATGGATTTTCTGGATATAATCATGTACTAGTGGTCAAGCAAGATCAACTCAAGACTACATTTCGCACGAAGTGGGGAACATTCGCATATAGGAAAATGCCTTTTTCTCTAATGAATGTTGGAGCCACATTCCAAAGAGACATGAATATTGCATTATGAGGTTTATTTAGCCACTGTGTTGTCATATATTTAGATGATGTAACAATTTTCTGTAAAAAACAAGAAGACCATGTTTTCCATTTGAAGCAATTTTTTTACCATTACAGAAAGTATGGTATATCATTAAATCCAAAGAAAAGTATTTTTGTTGTACTTGAAGGAAAACTACTAGGACACATCATCTCAAAGAAGGGAATATTGATAGATACAGAAAGAGTTCAGGCTATAACTCAGATTCCCATGCCCCATAATAGAAAGACTATACAATCATTTATGGGCACGATTAATTTTGTTCGAAGGTTTGTACCTGATTTCGCACAAATTGTGAAACCTTTGCAGCAAATGGTGAAGCAAAGTGTGAAATTTAAATGTACTAATGTTGAGAAAGTTGCATTCAAGGATATAAAGACTGTTATAGCTCATGCACCTTCTTTGATAATTCAATACTTTGAAAAATATTTTATCATATACACTTTTGTTTCATATAATTCCCTCGCAGCAATGCTCACACAGAAAGGAGAACTAGGTGATGAGTATCCAATATCTTTCATGAGCACTGGTTTACAAGGAGATGGATTGAATTACCTAGATGTGGATAAACAAGCATATGTTGTATTTAAGGCGGTAAAGCAATTCAAACCTTATAGTTTGAAAAATAGAATGAAAGTCATAGTACCTCATCCGGTTGTCAGATCCCTATTTGTGCAGAAGGAGTTGGGAGAAAGAAGAGGAAATGGGGTAATTGCACTACAAGATTGTGATCTAGAATTCAAACCAGCCACTATCATTAAAGGTCGAGGATTTTGTAAGTTGCTCACTGAAAAACCCAACTGAGGTGAATCGTGATTGGGAAAACGAAGTTTAATTGAATTCAACTGAAATATGTTCCATTTTCACTACTCTTGAATCCTGGTACATAGATTTGGTGCACTATATACAACAAGGATACCTGCAAGAACACTGGAGTTATAAGTAGAGGAGGGTGCTCTGATTGAAATCAGAATCTTACAAGATAATTGATGGAGTAGTCTTTAAAAAAAATTATGATGGAATTTTTCTTAGATGCCTTGAGAAAGAGGATGCAGATAAGGTGTTCAAAGAGTTTCATGGTGGCCCTACAGGGGGGCATTATTCTGGAGATACCATTTCTCACAAAATATTAAGAGATGGATACTATTGGCCCATTCTTTTCAAAGATGCTCATGTGTATGAAAGGAAGTGTGATGTATGTCAAAGGAGTGTCAACAGATTATTGAAAGCAGCAAGACCATTGCAACCAGTTATTACCTCAGAACCATCTAAGAAATGGGGCATAGACATTGTTGAAGAGATCAATCCTAATTCTTCGTTGCAAAATTGGTATATCCTCATAGCTACCGAATATTTCACACAATGGACAGATGCATCTCCTTTACGTAAAGTGAATGAATACATTGTCATCGGATTCCTGCAAGAAAACATCATAACCAGGTTTGGGGTTCCAATTTCCCTAGTTTTTGAAAATGCAACTTACTTCTCATCTGTTACGTTAACTGCATTTTCTTTTGAAAGAGGAATCAAACTGCATTATTCAGCCAATTATTATCCGCAAGGAAATGGGCTAGTAGAATCTACAAATAAAAACATCATCTAGATTTTAAATAAAACAGTTCTTCAGAGTCGGAGAAATTGGCATGTAGCTCTTCCAAATGATTTATGGCAGATAGAGTCACTCTGAAAATTTCTTTCAAAGTTTCTCCTTATACATTAGTCTATGGGAAAGAATTTATACTCCCACCTAACATACTACCCCCATCCTTGCAACTAGCCCACACCTCGAGGATCTAGTATTGAAATGCTACAGTCACGAATCAATACCGTGCTGAAACTCGAAGAATCACGGCAAAAGGCCATGGATAGATTCAATCAGCACCAAGATATTTGTAAAATCTGAATCACAGTAGAACCTAGATGCTATGGATTCCTCACTAGTGAAAAGATTGCAACACATTTACAAGAATAAGCATAAATCTGTAAAATGAAGAACAATTAACACATGAAATGGGTGAATAATGTTAGATTTTCTGAATTTACTTCAATTTGATCTAGGATCTTAACTGAGAGAACAACATGTACAGCATATCTACAGCATATCAATCATGGAGACAATAATGCAAGCACACAAGAGACACAAAGATTTACTTGGGGAAAACCATAAAGGTGAAAAACCCCAATAACTTCCTCAGAGATAGATAGAGCAATGATACAACCAACCATAAGAGATAGACACAACCTAGCAGCAGATCCTCCTCCTCTATAATTGCACCACTCCTCCTTGATTGCATGTGTAAGAAGTGAGTGAGTAAATAGAGTGCCTCCCGCACTCTATTTATACTTGACTTGACTTGCCTTTTTACCTTAACCACATAACATAATGCTGAGTGGGCCGACCCCCAATAGGGTGGTCTAATAACCCTTTGACCCACATGGCCGACCCCCAATAGGGTGGTCTAATAACCCTTTGTCCCACATGACTTATACAGGGCCGACCCCAAACAAGGTGGTCTAATAACCCATCAAGTATAAGTTACGACACTTACAATATAAATGACGACACTTCCTTATAGAGGAATAATACCATCTCTATAGGAATACAACATACATATATGTGAAATACATTCCGAAGTTACATATACATCAACACTCCCTCTTAACTAGGAAGGTATTTCTCAGCACAGTTCTTCTAGCACAAGTCATCTTCTCTGGATCATCGTCACTGGATAATCATCATCGAGTCATCATCATTGTCACTGCTGTTGCTATCTCAATCAATCTCTGAATCCACTCGTCATAGGAAGTTCTACAGAGCCAGTCCTTTTTCATACTGGATGTAGGCCCACCACCTATAGGTCTTCGTCATCACTGGCCATACTGTGGAATCCTCAGGACTTATTACGTGCGTCACAAAACTTTGAAAGAGCATCCCAGGATGTTACGGGTACACAACTCCGACCTGTAGGATCTCCCAGGGCGCTATTACATGTGACCCCACCACAAAACCTCGAAAGAGCATCTCAGGATGTTACGGGTACACAACTCCGACCTGAAATCTCCCAGGGCACAAATTACATGTGGTCCACCACAAAACCTAGCAAGAGCATCTCAGGATGTTACGGGTACACAACTCCGACCTAAAATCTCCCAGGGCACAAATTACATGTGGTCATGGCAAAACCTCGAAAGAGCATCTCAGGATGTTACGGGTACACAACTCCGACCTGAAATCTCCCAGGGCCCAAATTACATTCCATAGGACAAAACCTCGCAAGAGCATCTCAGGATGTTACGGGTACACAACTCCGACCTGAAATCTCCCAGGGCACAAATTACATGTCCTCCCAGAGCAATGTCTCGAAAGAGCATCCTAGGCTGTTACGGGTACACAACTCCGACCTATAGGATCTCCCAGACATGCTCATCTGCACAACCTGATCCACGGCAACAAAGTATCATCTGATACTCATCAAACATCATCCTGATGTACCCATGCTCATCCTGATCATCATCACTGCAACATCCTGCTGCATGTCATCTGGAGAAGCTCGTCATCCACGATCATCCTGATCATACAATGCATCCATCTGATGCACACCAAGTATCCACCTGATACATACATAGATACATGATCCACACAATGTATCCATCAATCATACATGATCTACCTGATCATACAAAGATACATGATCCACACAATGTATCCATCAGCATACATGATCTACCTGATCATACAAAGATACATGATCCACACAATGTATCCATCAGCATCCAACATGATGCGTTCATACATAAATGATCCAACTGATCATATCCAGCATCCAACATGATGCATATACAAAATACATACACATGATCCAACCGATCATATCCAGCATCCAACATGATGCATACATATATACATATAATGATCCCACTGATCATATCCAAGCAGAAACCAGAACATCATCCTGATGCTCATCATCTAGCGCTTACATCCACAGCCATGTGAAGAGTTCCCCTTCCAACATGCTTGGAATGGCTTCAGCAAATGTGTCCATCACTTCTTCCTCGAAGTATCCTCGATCTGAAGCATGCCAAGCCTCTCTCTGAAGTACTCGAACTTCACCCTGGCTAGTGGCTTCGTCAGCACATCTGCAATCTGCTCGTCCATCGCAACATACAGGAGCTTCACATCTCCTCTCTGCACCATATCCCTGATATAGTGATATTTGATCTCTATGTGTTTCGACCTGTCATGAAACACTGGGTTCTCGGACAGCTTCACACAACTCTGGTTGTCACAGAAGATACCAGTAGCCTCCAACGGGAGATCAAATAACTCAGACAGTAGCTTCCGTAGCCATACTGCCTCACAACTAGCTGAATAGGCTGCAACATACTCAGCCTTAGCTGTACTCAATGCTACGCAGGACTGCTTCCTGCTAAACCAAGAGATCACACCTGATCCCATATTGAAGCAGCACCCAGATGTGCTCTTCCTATCTGCAGCACTGCCAGCCCAATCTGAATCAACATAACCCTGTAGGTTAAACTTTTGATTCACCTCATACTTGAGCCCATAATCCACTGTACCCTTCAGGTACCTCAGAACATGCTTTACAGCAACTAGGTGAACACTCCTCGGATCCGTCAAGAACTAGCTCAATGTGTTCACAGCAAAGCAAATGTCTGGTCTCATGTTCGTCAAGTACATCAATGACCCAATCATCTGACAATACATAGAGACATCAACCAGCTCAGATGAAGCATCACATAGAAGCTTCAGATTTGATGCCATAGGTGTGGCCATGGCCTTGCAATCCATCATCCCGAACCTCTTTGGGATCTCTACTGCATACTTCCCTTGTTCAAGGAAGATTCTATCTGCACTCTGCCACACCTCCATGCCAAAAACAAATAGTGCATCATCCCCAAGTTCTTCATCTCGAACTCAGTAGTAAGCTTCTGCTGCATGTCGGCAATCAATCTATCTTCACCATACCAAGTTCTGCACATATATGATTTCCTATCATGTGTCTCAGAACCAAGTGGCTGCTCTACATACACTTCTTCTTCAACTACACCATTCAAGGAAGCTGTCTTGAATCCATCTGGTGTATCTTCTATTTCATCACTTTTATATTTCTCAATGCTGCCATCTGCAACATGCTTGATCTGATAGTTCCATTTGGAATTCATAGCAAACTTCCCTTCATGTATTGGGATTACATCCCAAACATCATTCTTCATGATCGACGGATCATGGCATTTCATTTCTTCATCCCAGATCCTGGGAACTTCAATATCTTCAATAGATATCTTTGTTGCTGGAACAAATGTTGTAGTTCTTCTTTTGTAGGAGATGGCATACGATCTTTCCTACACAACAAGTTAAATTGCATGATTAGAAAACATCTCATAGTTTTCAGAACAAATTCTTACACATAAAGAAATATGCCATACAGTCATGCAATTATCTTAGCCAATGCTTCAATACAACATTTATCCATATTCCATAACTTTCTAGATGCCTTCCAATCTCTACCAGAACATTGTTAAGAATGTGCACAACTCCCAACATGTCAGCAAAGAGGTTTCATTCTAGATAAGTAGCAATGGAATGTTGTACAGTTCCATAGGCCACTTACCCATGCATATTAGGAGTATACTGTTCATCAATGCAATTATTCTAATATGCATAATACACAACCTAATTCTAGGAACATCAGTATATACATTATTGAACAGTATTATTTAAAAAATGACAATTCAAATACTTATCTTTGCTTGTTCGTTGGGTGGACTCCCTCTGAGTCTTCGCTTCCTTGCAAGAGCTGCTGGAGTCCTAATCTGAAGTAGCTTCTTCTACACCTTTCTGTTGTGGGATGTAGAGAGATGGTCAACTCCCTCTGAATATCTGCATCCTTGCATAAACCACTGGAGTGTACTCCCTCTTGATCTTTGCTTCCTGGATTACCTGTTCTTGAATCTCATATTCATCCTTGGTCCCTATGCATGCTTATTAGTATCATGAATGTGTTATCCTTGTGATCTCATATAAAATTATACATTCATTAGTATACTATTAAAACACAATAATCTCAAGCATGTATAGTCATGATCATTTCAAACAGAAATAATAAGCATTAGCATTCAAGGTTTATGTAGGATTCTTATGGTTAGTCAAATCATAAGAAACATAACATGTCTAAACTTGTAATTACTCAAACCTATGACTCTTCAGGTTAGTTGAATCATCAATCAAGATAAGAGAAATAAAATGCATAAAACCTGTGATTATTCAAACCTATACCATCATGATTCTTCTGGTTAGTCATATCATCAATTATGGTAAGAAACATAATATGCATACAATCATGATTATTCAAACCTATGACTTCATGAATAATCATTATCAACAACAGTATAAGATCCTAACACAAGGTAGGATTCTATCTTGATATAGGAAAAACGTACCTGGATTAGCATGCTAGCTATTTATGTCTAACATACTCACATGATGTCTTCTTGTTCTTCTTCAAGGACTTGTGCTAGTAACCTGTATATCTCATAGGTTAACTATTACAAAACCAAGTTATACATACCTCGTAAATGGATCTTCTATGAGATCCATGACAATGGATGAATCTTTGTCCTCATGTTATCATGATCATATGTTCTTGGACCAGAACATGATTTGTCTTACTTGGTGTACCTTTCATGTTAGTAGACAACATAAACCTCATACAACACCATAATGCATTAGTACAATCATAAGTGTCAACACCCTAACCAATGAATATCTTCTATCATGCATTCATAATTTTGTTAAGGTGATACGACAAATCTAAAATCAAAATTGTACTGACCGTAATAACATGAAGACAAACATACCATAAACTTAATCATGGACAAATATCGAAACATACCTCGATGAGTCATACCTGTCGAGATCGCTTGTAATCTTCTTATGTAAGGCCTTAACCTCATCTCCCTCTGAAACGGGAACTTCTTCACTTATGCAGGTGATCAATCCATCTTCTTCTAGGATTAACCCAATCCACTTGATTTGCAAGAACTGGACCTTGAGATGGATATGGGTTTGTAAGAGAAACCCCAAAAATTCAAACTTTGAATTTCAAACTTCTGACAGGATAGAAATATGTGCCTTGATGAGCTGATCAAGTTGGTATATTCAGAATTTGAAAACTGCAAAGTTTCACTCCTCAATTTTGCTTTTGAAACTTCTGGATTCACTGGATATGACCCTGAACTGGGGTTTGATGAATCCCACTCTTCTTCCCAATCAAAATGTTTGATCCAAAGCTCTAAGCTTATATTTTTCTGAGGAGCTTCCAGCCGTGGTCACAGATTTCAAAAATTCCCATTTTTACAGAAGCCCTAATTTTCCACTTTTCTGATCAAAGTCCCGAACTAGGGTCTAATCAAGCCCGGCCTTCTACCCAACCAAAAATTCTGATCTTGGTCTCTAAATTTCTATTTTTATGAGTAGCATTCAGCCGTGGTCTCCGATTACAAAAATTTCAACTTTCTCCAAAGCCCTAAATTCCGGAAGCCATGAATGAAGGTACTCAAAAACAATTCTGTTTTGACAGAAATATGTACCTAATTGTTTCTGGTGTAACTCCAAACTTTTCAATCCACAGGGTCTGAAAAAGTTTCCTGAGATAGCTTGACCTTCTATCTTTCCATCCTGACAGGTCTGACCTCAATTGGATTCTCTGAGAGAGAATTATGTCAAATGTCGCAACGTGACCTGTTTTGGGTTAAAACAGAAGAGCGAACTTGTACGGCGTGCCACGTGTCACTGTTTGAACTTAGGCCTCTAAAAAAATTTCTTGTGATAGCTCGGCCTGTTATCTTTCCATCCTGACAGGTCTGACCTAAATTGGACTCTCTGAGAGAGAGTTATGCCAAGTGTCGCAACATGACCTGTTTATGGTATAATACAGGAGAGCGAACTTGTACGGCGTTCCACGTGTCACGGGTTCAACTTCGGCCTCTAAAAAGGTTTTCTGAGATAGTACAGACTGTGTACTACCTGTCACTTTTTACTAAATGTCATTTGGAGCTTCCTAGCCCAAGATATGACCTTTTTCCCAAGGTCACCTTATTTTGACTCAGATCTGGAAGAGGCAGAAACCCTATATTGTACAGATCATAAATCACAAAGTACAACGAATTAGAGGTTTTCCTTTGGACACAAAGTACCTGGAGATCTTAGCTTCGTCCTGTAACAATTTCAGATCTGAAAAATTCACCAAAACGGATTTATAGCGAAAGTTCTACAATGACTGGTTTTTGCTATATCAAGCCCTAGCATCGTAAGTGCAACAAGTGTCATACATGCCATATCATGCCTTCTTTCACGCTAGCTCTGATACCATGTTAGATTTTCTGAATTTACTTCAATTTGATCTAGGATCTTAACTGAGAGAACAACATGTACAGCATATCTACAGCATATCAATCATGGATACAATAATGCAAGCACACAAGAGACACAAAGATTTACTTGGGGAAAACCATAAAGGTGAAAAACACCAATAACTTCCTCAGAGATAGATAGAGCAATGATACAACCAACCATAAGAGATAGACACAACCTAGCAGCAGATCCTCCTCCTCTATAATTGCGCCACTCCTCCTTGAGTGCATGTGTAAGAAGTGAGTGAGTAAATAGAGTGCCTCCCGCACTCTATTTATACTTGACTTGACTTGCCTTTTTACCTTAACCACATAACATAATGCTGAGTGGGCCGACCCCCAATAGGGTTGTCTAATAACCCTTTGACCCACATGGCCGACCCCCAATAGGGTGGTCTAATAACCCTTTGTCCCACATGACTTATACAGGGCCGACCCCAAACAAGGTGGTCTAATAACCCATCAAGTATAAGTTACGACACTTACAATATAAATGACGACACTTCCTTATAGAGGAATAATACCATCTCTATAGGAATACAACATACAAATATGTGAAATACATTCCGAAGTTACATATACATCAACAAATAATGTAAATATTATTAACTTTCCAACCTCAAAATAGGTTAAGAACATCCATTTATACAAATCTAGAACAATTCGAATCCATCTAAAGTGTTCACACTAATCTAGCTTAGAAATAGCTCAAACCCCCCTAGGTTGACCAAAATATCCCAAACCATCCCAAACTGGTTCGAAACTGCTGTGTGAATGTTGGGAATGACCAGACAGGCCCATGTGACCTCACACATGTGGAGAATCTGGTTGGTTAGAGGTAAGGCAACTAGAATTGGCTAAAAATGGGCAAAGGAGGCAAGTTTGTCCACATTCTGAGCATGTGCGCCCTTGATCAAAGAGAATCCCACAAAACAAGGAGCAAGAGTACCCTAGGCATGCAGGAAGCAATAAATGACTAGGAGGGCGCACCCAATAGCTAGTTTGACTTGGCACAATTCTTAGTTTTGTCCGCATTGCCAACTGGTTCAAGCTAAATGACCATTTACTCACTAACCAACTTGGGGATGCAATTATTAAGCTGTTTGGTACTAATTAACCATCAATTAATAAATGACTAATGTACATAGGTTTAATAATGTTCTAACACTCCCACTTAAGCTAGACTTAGTGAAATTAAAAAATAAGGCCTTGGCAACTAGGCTCAAGTCACCTTTTACATCATAAAAATTTATTTGTCCATGTAACCAAGGTAAGGAGGAAAACCACATGCGAAATAAAACCTCCCCTCTAAAATGGACATGTGGCATATATTAGAATACACCAATCATAACCATGCATCACTCACCCCAAGCAAAGATCTAAGGTGAGTGAAGGTCTTCTCTGTAAAACACTTGGTGAAGATATCAGCAGTTTGCGCATTGGAAGGACAATACTGCAATGCTATGGTCCAGTCATGCACCAAACCCGAATGTAATGCATGTGTATCTCTATGTGCTTGGTCCTTTGCCTCAGAACTGGATCAGTAGAAATATTGATTGTACTTTGATTATCACACCAAAGAATAGTGGGTGAATCAAAAACAATCCCGAACTCTACAAGAATACCTTGCAACCAAACACACTGTGTGGTTGCATTAACTGCTCCCCTGTACTCGGCCTCAGCTGAAGATAAGGTTTGTTTCTTGCTTGACCAGCAAATAGGTCCATTTTCAAGCATAAAAACATAACCAAAAGTTGATTTCCGATCAATACAATCACCAGCCTAATTAGAATCTGTAAATCCTAATAGTTCAAGGGATGAACCAACAGCATAATGGATACCAAAGGACTTAGTACCATAAACATAATAAAGGAACCTCTTGGCTGCCTTCCAATGGATCTCATGAGGTTCTTACATGTTCCTAGAAATAGCCCCAACAACATATGACAAATCTGGTCTAGAATGAGTAAGATATAGCAAGCTTCCAACAAGCGGCCTATACAACGAGCTGTCAACTAGTGGAGAAGAACCCCACTCATTTAGTTTAACTCCTGAAAGAAATGGAAATTTTGTAGACGTACATTCATCCATCTTAAATTTCTGCAAAAAATCTGAAGCATACCTTGACTGAAATATAGAAATTCCATTCACAGTTTGGTCTATCTCCAAACCCAGAAATTGTTTTAGCAATCCTAGATCGGTCATGGAGAATGCACTGTGCAATGCTCTCTTAACTGAGTCAAGTTCTTTGGTACAGCTACCAGTGATCAAAATATCATCAGCATACAGTACAATAATCAATATCAGGTCACTAACATGCTTCATATAAACATTTGGATCAGACTTACACCTCTCAAACCCCAAAGATAGCAGAAAATTGTCCATTTTTGCATACCATGCTCTAGGAGCTTGCTTGAGCCCATAGAGTGACTTGTTCAACCTACAAACAAGTGTATGATCAGAAATAAAACCTTCCTGCTGCTGCATATATATCTCCTCATTCATATCCCCATGAAAAAAGGCACTTTTTACATCCATGTGATGAACCTCCCATCGCTTGGAAGCCCCAATGGCCAAAATTAGTCTTACAGAGTCCATCTTTGCCACTGGTGCAAATGTCTCTGTATAGTCCACTCCATGGACCTGAGAGTAACCCTTAGCCACCAACCTAGACTTATACTTCATATCAGAGCCATCATATCCAACTTTGGATCTATAAACCCATTTGCATTGCACTAGTTTCCTCTTGGGAGGAAGAGGGACCAAATCCCAAGTTTTGCTCTCATAGAGTGAGTTCATCTCTTCTTGCATGGCTGATTGCCACCTTGGGTCTGTACATGATTTTGAATATGACTTTGGATCAGATACAACCATCAAATAACATGCCTCACTCAGATCAGAAATATCACATGCAAAGGAATTGTGAAATTGAGATCTAGTTTTCCTAGCATCTTGGGGATCACCCACAAGCTCTCCGGCACTTTGAATTGTTTTCTCTTCCCACTTGGGTTTTGATGGAGGGATATGATCAGAATCCATATCAACATTATCTTCATCAATATCAGAATCAGAAATATAAGAATAAGAATCACTACTTACTTCATCATCAAGAAGAGGAAATGTGCATTCCCCATCACCTTGTTCACTAGCTTGCAAAAACTCTTCTTCTTCGAATTTGACACTTCTTTCGATGAAAGTTTTGAGAGAGGATGGATCAAAGAGATTGCAGCCCTTGGAATCCTCTGCATACCCAACCATGATTGACTCCTTGCTTTGGGGCTGCAAGGCCTTTCTCTTCTCCTGTGGAATTCTTTCCCAAGCCCTTGAGCCAAAAATTCTGAAATGTGAAACATTGGGTTTGTGGCCCATCCATGCTTCAAATGGAGTAATTCCTTGCAATGCTTTGTGTGGTGCTCTATTTTGAACATATTCTTCACAATTCATAGCTTCAGCCCACAATTTAGGAGACAAATCCCTTGCTTGCAACATGCAAGTTGCCATCTCTTTCAGTGCTCTCTTTTTGCACTCTTCAACACCATTTTGTTGTGGTGTGTAGGGAACTGAGTGTTGAATCTAAATGCCATGCTCTTGACAGAGCTGCTACAGATTCTTATTGACATACTCTCTACCATTATTAGTCCTCAAAACCTTCATGGCCTTCCCACTGAAGTTGTCAGCCATACTCTTGAAAATTTTGAAACATTCAAAGACTTCAGATTTTTGCTTAAGGAAAAATAACCAGCAGTACCTTGAGTAGTCATCGATGAAGGTGAGCACATATTTGCTGCAGCCATAGGAAGGAGTGGGGAGTGGACCTATCAGATCATAATGCACTATCCCAAGTGGCTTATCATCCCTCCTTTCCTTCCCTTTGTCATACTTCTTTTCAGGATGCTTCCCAACCATGCAACCCTTGCATGTTCCATTGGAAAAACTGATTTGTGGCAGCCCTTCTACCATATCTTCTTTGCTAAAAGATTGAATATATCTGTATTTTAGGTGACCATACCTTTGATGCCATAGCTTGATGGTCTCATTCCCATGTGACAGAAGTACACTTGGTGAAGAGAACTCAAGAAAGTGGGAGAACTTGTACATCTTCATATCATGGTCTGCAACACCCATTGCAACAATTTTTTCGGTGGAAATTTCTGATATCTCCACATCATCCTTAGTGAAGACAACTTTCTTTACTGGTCCAGTATGTGTAATTTGATATACAGAGAGCAAGTTTTCTACAAGATTTGGTACATACAACACATTAGAGAAGAACCCATTCTCCATAGAGATTTTCCCAATGCCATGAGCAGGGATTTCTGAGTCATCTCCCATTCAAATGGAGAGACCACTGTAGGGTGCAAGTTCAGAAAACGAATCTCTTGAAGAAGCCATGTGCCTTGAGGCACCTGAAACAATGATGAACAAGGGTGACTGAGATGTACAAGCCACCAAAGCATGGAAACTCTCCTTTTCTTCAGAAACGCACTCCATCTTCTTGGAACTTTCAGGATGAGGAATATTGTTTTTCTGTAGGAGATGGGTCATCATGTCTATGGTTTTCTTCATGCATGAACTTTTTGGGTGAAAACCCCTTTGATAGTAGCTGGATTTTGTCTTCTCAGCCTTCTTTCCATTGTTCTTGACAGGATTTGAAACCCCCTCAGAGAATTTGGGCCTCTCATCCTTCTTCTTCTCCTCTTGAGGTTTCAGCCCCTTGGGTTTTTGCTTGCCTCTTCCATTTTTCAAATCTCCAGCTACAAGAACTTGGTATTTTTGCTTGATGGAGCCCATCAAGACCAGCTTGTCTTGCTCTTGAGTTAGCATCTCCATGAATTCAACCAAAGGTGGCGTCTTCCAACCTCTAACTATGAGCCTTGTGGAGTTGAAGGAAGACACAAAAACTGAGTATTCAGAACTCGGTTTGGAGAGAATGGACAACACCAACTATTCTTCTTTCTTCTCTATGCCACATTTCCTGATATGCAAGACCAAGTTCTTGAACTTGGTGAAGAAGTCCTGGATGGAATTGAAATTCCCTGGGCTCAGTGAAACAAGCTCATTTTCAAGTTCATGGCCTCTCATTTCATCAGTCTTTCCAAACAAGGTCTCAAGCTTGAGCCACACTTCATTTGGAGTAGCTAGACTTTCTACATGAAACACAAGGTCTCTTGAAATGCTGAGACAAAGGAGGCAAAATGCCTCATCCATTCTGTTAAAAAACTTGGATTTCTCCACAGCTGATTTTAGCTCCACCTCAGTGCCCATCATAATTCTGTAGAGACCCTTAGATCTCAGTAAAATCACCATTTCTGCCTTCCAATCGAAATAGTTGAAAGGAGTAAGCACATTTGGGTGAGATGGCTCCATTCTTCTCTGTTGCTCATGCACTTGCTGACAATGTTGATCTTCAATACCTGCAAACAACTCTCAAATCACTCAGGAGGGATCTACACTAACAGATTCGAACCCTGTTTGATAGTGGGTGCATTCGGGAGAGCATCAACCTGAGAAGAGCCACTAGACTTCTCCAATGAACTCAGGCAATGGCCTCAGGAATTATGTGGTTTCTCCACTGCTTTTGGCAAGCCACTAAAAGAATCTTGCTGGTTCGAATGGTAGCTCCAAGAGCTCTGATACCATGTAAAATGTGAATCATAGCAGAACCTAGCTACTATGGTGTAATGTCCCCATTTTGACCCCCTTTGTATTAAATCGTAAATGATGTAAATATTGTTATTTGATCATGGTGAGGAGCTTAAGGCCAAGGCCCCACCATCGATTTAGCATTTTATGTATCCGCAATTAAAAATATATGCCTATGGTTCTTGTGCTAGATAGGCACAATGTAAATAAGACATCATGTAAATACGAATTTTAATGAAAATACCCACAACTAGCTATGCAATGCAACAAAGAGATGGGGCATGATTCTACAAGGAATAGGGAGGGAAATTATTCAAACCCTTGAGCCAATGGTGTTAATCCATGTGTCAATGAGAAAACCCATAAACCCTCAACTACCCATTTTGGGTTATGGACCCAATCATTTAATTCTTCCAAGAGTTGTTTGAGGCAGTTAATGCCTTGGGAATGAAGAGGTATGGCAGCCAATTTCGTGCATGGGAAAGCCATCAACCTGGGAAATCGTATTTTTTCTCCTTGGGAAAGAAAACACCCACGAAATGGTGCCCAAAGCCATTCTAAACCCACAGTCTTTCCTCTCTCACGCAGTCTGAACTACTGGGCCTTTCCCCATCACGTTTTTCACCATATTTCCTGCATTTTCCATGATTGGGAGCTCGTTTTTGCATTGTACAGCAGATGGGATAGAAGTTCCACGATTTGGGACTGTGATGGAGGTCGTTTTTGCCCCAAAATGCCCATGGACATTTTTATGGAAACGATTTATGCTCTCCACGATTGTTTCCCAATTTCCATTTCGTTTTTAAGCTTTCCCACGTTTTTCTGAAGCTAATGAATACCCCATCTTTGGGCATCTCACTGAAAAAATGTTTCTTCATGCCCAACACTTATACTTTTGTTGTTATGTGTATACTTGTTTGGTTTGAACCTGTGAGCAAAAGATTGGAGTGGTAGTGGACAGAGAGGGCTTGATAAACCTAGTGGGAGAGATAACCTCTCAGAAGATCAAGAGGGCTTTGGTTATTCTTCTATGCACACCCTGAGAGCACTGGATGGGGAAGGTATGGCTTGAGGGATTGTACAGTAGTGAAAAGAATACTTTCGTGTGCTAGGTGTGTAGGTATTGTGGGTGCCAAGCTAGATAGATCTTGTAAGGTTACCCCTGGCTCTGTGCTTGAGCTCACTAGATTAGCCACTCTTCCTTTCCATTTCTTAGCAGCCTGATAAACCAAATGCTAGATTGGCTTGGATCATCTTGGTGTATGCTTGGCTATGTGTGAGTCTGTTGTTCCCTGGTTCCTTGTAGAGATCATGCCCAGCTCGGGGGTGGCAGTTGTATCAAGAGGTTGATAAGCACAACTGGCCTATGGTGTGGTGGAACATTGCAGTTGCATAGCCAATTTCTTGGGACTACTTTGTTATAAGATAAGTATTCTCTTGTGTTAAATTTGCAATTATTATTTGATCAATATCTTGAATGTATGAAGGATGTGTAATTGATATTAATTCCGCTGTGTTGTTTTCAAATATTTATGCATTTGCATATGTCCATCCTCATTTTAAATTGAATGTTTGTTTACTAAGTATGGGACAAGATGTCTGGAATTTGAGTGATGTTCTCTTCCATGCTGGAATGATGGGAGGGGACATTACATATGGATTCCTCACTATTGAAAAGATTGCAACACATTTACAAGAATAAGCATAAATCTATAAAATGAAGAATAATTAACACATGAAATGGGTGAATAATGTAAATATTATTAACTATCCAACCTCAAAATAGGTTAAGAACATCCATTTATACAAATATGGAACAATTCAAATCCATCTAGAGTGTTCACACTAATCTAGCTTAGAAATAGCTCAAACCCCCCTAGGTTGACCAAAATATCCCAAACCATCTCAAACTAGTTCGAAACTGTTGTGTGAATGTTGGGAATGATTGGACAGGCCCATGTGACCTCACACATGTGGAGAATCTGGTTGGTTAGAGGTTAGGCAGCTAGAATTGGCTAAAAATGGGCAAATGAGGCAATTTTGTCCACATTCTGAGCATGTGCGCCCTTGGTCAAAGAGAATCCGACAAAACAAGGAGCAAGAGCACCCTAGGCATGCAGGAAGCAATAAATGACTAGGAGGGCACACCCAACAGCTAATTTGACTTCGCACAATGCTTAGTTTTGTCCACATTGCCAATTGGTTCAAGCTAAATGACCATTTACTCACTAACCAACTTGGGGATGCAATTATTAAGCTGTTTGGTACTAATTAACCATCAATTAATAAATGAATAATGTACATAGGTGTAATAATGTTCTAACAATATTGTCAAAATATGGTTTGATAAACGGAAGTCTAGTAAGAGAATTTTTGAGGTAGGAGACTTAGTTTTGAAATGGGATCACCCGCATGAAGAAAAGGGAAAACATACAAAATTCCAACAATTATGGCTTGGCCCCTATCAGATTTCTAAAAAGCTTGGCCCGTCGACATATAAACTACAAGATTTACAAGGGGAGGAGTAGAATATCCCTGTCAACAACCTTGCTCTTAAAAAGTACTTCACATAGTTTAAGGAACACCTGTTGTACATAAACAAACTTTTTCCTTTCTTTAGCTTTTCTAGTTTGTTATTTTCCAAATTGATTAGTTTTAGCTGTTTTGTTTTTTCCATTGATCAGCTTCATTTTGTTTGGCTTATTGATTGATTTTCTTTTATCTTTGTTTTTAAATAAACCCGAGCCCAACATTTTGATGTGTGTAAATATAGGAATCTGAACAATCTCACGGTCATCACTAGAGAATCAAAATGAGTTTATAGAAAAGGAATTCTTCCTTATAACATTTACATTTATGATTTTAATCGCTGCCCAGTTCTATAAAGGGAAACCCACTTCATGTTCATGTTGAGTCATTATAAACCCTATAAAATAACCAAGACCCACGAATTCCAAATTACTATATTGGGGATTCACCCATTCACACATAATAACCATCTTAGGAAGCCTGCTATAACAGACCCATGGAAAGGAAGCAAGTCTTACAAACGTGTGGCAATTAAAATGATCCCATGCTACAAATTCGGAGCCAAAAGGCTTATAAAGAAGAGTCAAATTCTAAAAAGTTTCATCTCCATCAAAGAAATGGTTTTGAATACAAACATATCCAATCAAGAAGATCGCCCAAGATGAACAAGCCAAGAAAGGTTCTTTTCCGTCCGTGAGAATGACAGACAACTAAAGTTCTCACTCACACAAAAGGACATTATGGATGGAAGAACCCACGTCAAATTCAGAAGATTGAAGAAAGCTATCAAAGAAGATTCGGATGATAAAATTTCGTCAAAACAAAGCATCTAAAAGAATGCTTATAGCATGGGAATGAGGAACAAATGAATACATCTGTCTGATTTTGTTACAATCCTGTGGACTCATATGTAGTAGCAACTGAAAGATGGAACTAAAATATGAACTCCATATTATAGCCACAGGAGAGTAGTCAAGAAATCTGGTCAAGGTTACCTTATATCCCCAAACAAATGACCAATATGATGAAAGAAATACTACCTCCCTATATTGAACTTTGGCCCTTTAAAATTTTGAAAAAATCAATTCAGGAATTGTTTTACAATTGGGATCAATAGTGTACAAACACTTCTAATTTTCAAAAGGAATTGTCCAGAGATCTGTGTTCATGAGCTAGTCTCCAATTGTTGTTGCTACAACCTAATCCCCAAAAAAATTCTTAAAATTTTAGGGCCCCATTTTATTTTTCGAGTAGACTTAGAGTTTAGCTCATCCTAGAGAAATTCACCTTTGAAACTTAGAAATTTTCCTCAAAATCAAGTAAAGAAAGCAAGCTTTTGGCTAAGTATAACTAGGGTTTTTGCGCCAAAACGGTTGGAGAAACTCGGCGAGTTGAGCCGAAACAGTCAGAGAAAAAAATTAGTTTTTTGGATGACATCCCTGTTTTAGAGCAACTCAGAGAGTTGCATCAAAATGGTTGGAGCAACTCGGAAAGTGGAGTCGAAAGGGCTAGAGTGTTTTTTCGCGTAAAAAAAAACACACTTATATTTTTTCGAAGTTGCTTTAGTCGGAGGAACTGAGTGAGTCACACCAACCATTTCGGTGTGAAAACACCATTCAGGCCGAAACGTGTAGGCGTAAAATAAGCAATGACACCGGAAAGCCTCGACGAAAAGAGATCCGCGAAGAATGGTAAATGTCGCAATGTGTTTCGCAGAAACTCGGCCAGTGGCGCCGAAACGGTCCCTGGAGAAACTTGAAACCTACCGATGAAGAGATTGTGGCGAGCGTCGATACAAGACCACATAAAGATATGCCAAAAAGGCACCAATAAGCTCTGGTGAGAAGTCGCCAAATGACACCGACGTCGACGCAAGATTGAGAATGCCGCCGACGCGTTTCGCTGAAACTGAGCGAGTCACGCCGAAACAATTCGAACCTAAATTTTGATTCTTTGGCAGTGACGCAGGGAAAACGGGTTTTCACGTTGAATGGTCTCCATTCATTAATGTCCCAATGAACATTTTACCTCTTGCATTTATTGTTGGGTTTTCAATGTTATATATAGCGAAAAAGTCATTTTTTATTTACATTTGGAAAATGTTGTTCTTGAGAAGTTACCTCCACCAATCGCCAGATTCCAAGCACCCAACCTCATTGAGCTCAAATTCACAGCCACTTCGCAATTGACAGGTAGCAGCCTTGTACCCTCATGTTCCATTTAAGTTGACATTGTTGTTTTTTATTGGGAATTTTTGGCCTCTTCTATGAGATGTTGATCTTTCCTTTCCGTCGGTTTACCCACGCCGCTGTGATACATTAGGGAAAACCAATTTGTTTTTGTTCTTGGGGTTAGAGATGTCCTATAAGAGGGTGCCATGACTTCACGTATCTAGGTTTTTTCCTGTTCTCACCCCTCGACAACCCTCATTTTTTTTAGGTTGAAATAGCCACATAGGGATGTTACGCCACGAATAGAGAAATTTTCCTGCAACTTCCAGCTTAGCGCAGTGGTTACCCTACCTCCATGAAACCAACACAGAAAACCATCTCGGAAAACCGAAGTGACCAGCGAAGTGAATGTTTTTCTTTTATGTATAACGTACCAGACAGAACGTTCTCCGGAAAAATAGAATGGGATGGCCATGCAAGTTCTTCTCGGGCTGTGTGAAGAACCTACAACAATTAATTAATGAAAATACACGAGATAGCAGAAATAACATAACTCAAAATCACTTTTATTGATTGTAGGACACTTCGAGGGGGAAACCTACTTTGAGTAAGCTCAATACAAATAAATTCACAGTACCTTCATTGGTCTCAACACAAACTTATATACTAAGTCTAGGTGCCAATACCATGGGTCAAAACCATGTGTCAATACAAACCATGGGCCAATACAAACTATGGATCAACAATTACTACGAGACGACTTACAAATCATATGCGTCCAACAACAATATGACAAACTATGGATCAACAAATACTACAGGACGACTTACAAAGCATATGCATCCAATAATAATATACTAACAAAGTAAATATAAGGGTTGACATGGGTTCCTAACATCCCCTCTCCCTTAGAAAAAGCTTTGTCCTCGCAGCTTTAGATGTGGAAATTGATGCAAAATTTGGAGTGGTTCCCCTGTAGCATCCTTGAGTTGCACTCCGGGCCAATGACACCTTTTGAGTTTCAGCTACGTGAAAAGTGTGCTCAGAATGGTGTTGATCGGCTTGTTGTTTCAATCAAATTCTTGCCATGTGAAGATTGTCCTGCAGAATGAGAAGAATCTGATCGCGGTTTCGAAGAACCGAGTCAATTTCCTGAACTGGGGAGCTGCTGAGGGTGTCTGGAAGAAGAACTGGTGGTGCCTATCCATTGACTACTTCATATAGTGTCCTTTTAGATGTGGTATTGTACCACTGTAGCGCTTCTGCGAAATCCATAGAAATAGTTGTCCAAATATGTGTAGGGATGGGCAAGGGTTCGAGCAGTCCCGAAAGGAGTGTCATTTCACCTTTGTTGACCTAGCAAGTATCACAGTCAGCCACCATCTGTTGAATTGTCATTTTTGGTCCCTGCCAAAAGAATTTACATTGTTTCCGGTCATATATTTTGAGGAACCCAAAGTGCCCTACTGATGAAGAAGCATGGAGTTCATAGAAGAGATAACCCTGTTGAACAGATTGCAACCAATTCAGAACAATCAGAGAAATAGCTGTAAGAGAAATTGGGTCATCAAATGTGCAAGAAGGAGCATCTGCCACCATATTGTCCTTACCCTTCTTGCAAGTGATCGCATAGGCATAACCCATGAGTTGGATAACCCATTTCAAGTGTGTTGGGGAGGAGACCCATTGTTCCAGGGAATTTTCCAAACTCTGGAGATCAATCTTGATGCAGAAATAATTCCCTAGTAGGTATGGCGGCCACTTCTATACTGCATGCAAAATAGCCTGCATTTCCTGCTGAGATGTAGATGCGGCTAAATTCTTACCGAAAAGGTCTCTTGAAGGTGACAATCCCACTAGTTCAGCAAATACACCTACATATCTATCCAAGGAAGTAGGGGAGACCATTGATGGGTGCATCTGAATAGAATGGAGTTGAGCGATGACACCATGTGAATTCTTCTTAAGGATCTTTTCCAAGTGATGTGAACTGATGATGCAGAGAGAACCTTGTTGTAAGCCCTTAAATTTGTTTTGTTTCCCATTGACTGAAACCTGCATCCAAAGTTCATCAAAATCCCATAATATGGGGCCAAGTGTGTGTAGCCATTGAATGCCCAAAACCACATTACATTTTCCTAGGGACAAGGAAAACATGTCAGAGAGAAGGTTATTGCGCCGAGAGGCGCTCTACAACTTAGTATGAGGGAGATCTTGTAACATGTGTGAGTTTCTTGAGTGTTCGTCGAGTAACAAAATAATACAAAGTAAACAAAAAAGAATAATACAAAGTAAAAAGTAAATATGAGACTTAAACTAGATACTTTACTTTTTACTTTTAACACAAAGTAAAAGGTAAATATGAGATTTTAGAGTGTTTGTCGAGTTTGTCGAGTAACAAAATAATACAAAGTAAACAAAAAAGAATAATACAAAGCAAAAAGTAATAAATATTATGTCGGCCATAAACAAAAAAGAATAATACAAATTAAAAAGTAAATATGAGACTTAAACTAGAGACTTTAGAGCTTAGGATTAGGTGGCTTAGGTATTGCACTCAAGGAGCTATTCAAGGAGAGGTTTGCACCTTGGGAGATTTGATCCCTCTCAGCGCTTGATAGAGCCTAGGATTTGAATCTATGCTGGTAATATTCCAGAGAGATATGCACATTGTGACACTTCCCCTTGCAAGGTAAGGTGCCCCCATTGGCAACCATGACTTCAAACTTGGAGCAAGGATGGACAAAACAATCATCCTATTTGGTGATTCGAGGGTCAATGAAGTTATGAGTGCTACCAAAATCAATGAGTATTGTAAGACGAAGCTTCTTGAAGTAACCCCTGACCCGCATTGTTTGGGGGGTGGTGACGCTGGATAAAGCATGGAGAGATATCTCTCATTGTTCATTCTGATATGGGGGGTCAATAAGCGGCTCCTAAATGTCGACATGATCATCCATTGTATCTAAAGCTTCTTCACCAATTTTAGAGGCAGGCAGAGAATCCATATCCAAGAGATAGCGATTTTGTTGAACACATCTATGTCCCCGAGTGAATTTCTCATCACAATTGTAACAAAGCCTTTTTTCTCTACGTGCCTGCATCTTTGTTTCAGACAAATGCTTGATAGGAGTTGGTCAAGGAGATGGTGGGATGGGAGGTCGTTGAGAACCCATATTTCGGAAGGGAGCAAAAGTGGGTTTGGAGCGCTATTGGGCTGCAATCTGGTCTTCTTCCAACTTAGCCAACCCTAGGACTTCCATCATTGTGTTGGGACAGAACATTTTATCCTCTGACCGGATTTCATCCTTAAGACCACTGATAAAACAACTCCTGTAGAATTCATCAGACAATCCTTCTGTGTGATTGGTTAGTTTCTCAAATTATGTCTAATACTCTCTCATAGTTCCAATTTGATGAAGTTTAGTAAGTGCTCAGGTGAATTCATCAAAAGCACTAGGACCAAATCATTGCAAAAGGAGTTGGAAAAAAATTTTCCATTTTGGCTCGCCATGAGCCTCGATGTACCAATGATACCATTGAAGGGCTTCTTGTTCCAAATGAAAGGATGGTAGTGGAACATTTTGGACATCAAAAGTATTATGCAGACTTAAATAATGTTTTGCACGATAGATCCATCCAATCGAATCAATGCCATTGAAGCGAGGAAATTCAAGCTTCGTACCACGAAAATTGCTAGAAGAAGAGAACCCATTGGATGCAAAAGATTCTTGCTGACGGTTATTGTTCATGGCTGGATGTTGGAGATGGAGGCTGAGAAATTTTTCATCCAGATCTTTTAGTTTGGTTTGGATGGATGCAAGTGCTTCCTCCATGGTTTTTGCTCCTGCATGGGTGACAACCATAACCAGGAGTTTTTTTTTTTGGGGGGGGGGGGGGGGCTGGGGGAATGGATAGAAAAAAACAAACAAAATATTATTTAGTAAAGAGAAATTTGGATTTGGGAAAAACTCGGATGGGTAATTGGGGTTTGACTAGGTTTTGGACACATTTTGATGTACAAGGAAGCAAAAAATGAGGATTTCAGAAGCGGGGTAAAAGAATGAGAAAATTTGTTAAAGAGGGACAAACAAGCAGAAATAGGGAATGAACATGGTGGCAAAATTTGGAGGCGAGTGGGTGAAAATTGAAGAAGTTATGGCAAACCCTAAAAATAGACAAATGTGAGATTTCTTGCTTTGGGAAGTAGAATTTGGGATAGGCTCCTTAGGAATGAAAAATGCATAATGGGATTGCAAGGGTGTCCAGGAAGTTTCAAGGGAAACAAAGTTAAAACAAAAGAGATATGGTGAAAAAACATAAATTGTTTTTGTTTTTTTTTCCAAAAATGGATCTGCAACGATGTGGAAGGGATCAGAACAATTGGATCTGAAACAGTGCAGAAGGGATCAGCAACAGATGGATCTAAAATGGCGCTGAATGGATCGAAAACGGATGGATCTGAAATGGCTTTCAAAATAGATCTAAAACGGCTTTCATAATAGATTTGAAACGGCTTGGAATGGATATGAAATGACGCAGAAGTGATCGGCAACAGTTCAGCTGAAAATAGATATGGACCCTAGGTATGTTCGGCTTCCTAACAGTTCAGGGTTTTCACTCGGCCACCAATGTTGTCTGACGGCTTGCGTATTGGGGCAGTACCCCTCACTCCACGGCTCAGGTAAAACTAATAACCGCTTTTCCACAAACGACAACTCTTGGTTTACCTCACGGGTGGAAACTAGTTAATCAGGTAGGGGTCGTTGCCCTTTTCGCTGGTAGGTCCTCTCAATGGGCCAGCTGCTTTGGGGTTCCTGTGGTACTCCTCACAATGAGTTTTAGGGCTTATTCCCAAGTACTTCCCACAGTTAAGCGGATAGGAATTATCCCCAGATCCGAACTTGCAATAGATGTGGAAAAAAAAAATTGGCAGAAATCCCACCCAATGAGCCCAAGAAAGTGCTCTGATACCAGATGGGAAGAACCTGCAACAATTAATTAATGAAAATACACGAGATAGCAGAAATAAAAGAACTCAGAATCACTTTTATTGATCGTAGGCCACTTCGAGGGGGAAAACTCCTTTCAGAAAGCTCAATACAAATAAATTCACAGTACCTTCATTGGTCTCAACACAAACTTATATACTAAGTTTAGGCACCAATACCATGGATCAAAACTATGTGTCAATACAAACCATGGGCCAATACAAACTATGGATCAACAATTACTACGGGACGACTTACAAAGCATATGCATCCAACAACAATAAGACAAACTATGGATCAACAAATACTACGGGACGGCTTACAAAGCATATGCGTCCAACAACAATATACTAACAAAGTAAATAGAAGGGTTGACTTGGGTTCCTAACACGCTGCTCATGGTTTTTATCCTTACAACCATGAAAGGAAGCTTGCCTCAGCCAACTTTTGGTTCAACAAAGCGAGGTCATTTAGTTTATCTGAACCCCATGCAGAGCATCCCATGTTGAATTTGTTAGTGACAAGTTTTTCCCATAGTGGTTATCCATAACAAATTGGTGGTTTGATTTGTTAACCCCGCAAACTTTGGCAGAATCCATCATGAGTTTATATACGCACTTTCAAAGTGGGATTGAGACTTGAAACATTGTTTCAGTAACTCGAAAGTCATTTTACCGAATCATTAACTCCCCACTACTCATATCAAAAGAATGAATATTGTGGTTGACTAAAATCGATGAAAATATTTGGAAAGAACATCTTTGAAGTGACTTTACATATATTTTCAGTTACATATTGATTTTCACACACCAATTTACTGTTGAAGCATAATGAACATTAACAACATATACCCAAAAGTATGGAAGTAATTAATTTAACTTTGCTTATTGATAATAATATGAAGGAGAAATGTTTTACAGATTTCGTGTTGAGATTTGCTTACACATTGATTCCAATGTTTCATCGGGATTTGGAAATGCAAAGAATAAGTGCCAATATAAAGTCCAAGACAATTGAATCAGATTCGGACGTGGAAGTAGTAGCTGACTCTACGACATAAACCATGTTCGAAGATACTAGGGTGATGATAGGAATCACCCCAGAATACCGAGGGGAGAACTATACAATATGATTTGAGGTCAAAATATACATGAGGCATCTCTCGAGGAGATGATTTTATACCAAAACATTAAGAAATCAGGCCTCACCAAAGCAGCCACCCACCCATAATTATTTCCTTTCTCAAAAGTCATCGGATGGATCCTGCCTTACGTGGTTGTTAGCGCAAGAATCATCTCGAACACAAAATGGGAAGGATTTTCCTCTCTTCATCTAGGTCACATAACAACAACATATAAACTGCCACCGCCCAAGGTCATAATGACCAAAGACTGCATCAGGAGTGTAAACATGGACCACTTCGAGTATGATAAAAAAATGGTAATCCCGGGGAAACAACTAAGATAGATTGAAAGTGGGGAGTATGATAGTCAAAGCTTAAGAACCCCATTTAGAATTATAGCTTTGATGGTAAGAAGAATTTTCGAGAGAGAAAATGGGAGCATCTACAAGATAAATTGGGTACCCATGATTTATCACATATCCTTCCACGGCACTGTGTTTAACTGGGTAGACATCATATCAGATATCCTTGCTGTTGGAATACTCTCTCCATCATTTTTCAGTTTTGCATGCCTGCATGCATCCAGTCATCATGCATGCATCCAGTCCTCATTTTGGTGGTATCCGTAGCACCTAGAGCCTAATTTCAGCTCCCTAGATCCTATCTTTAGCCCCTAGCAGCCCTCCTACCTACCTGATGCACCCTATTTGACTCTCCTGCATGACATGTGTGCCTTTTCTCACCTACCAGGAGTTATCATTCAGTTAGAGCGCCTTATCTCACCTACCAGGAGTCTGACAGTTAGTTATATCATTGATTGAGCATTTATTCCACTGATTTCTCATCCTAACTGCCTGTAGATCCTAGTTAGCTAGTTTTGGAGTGCCACTTGACCTTTTGACAGCCTCATGCACCCTCCTTGGAGTCTCCGTCCCTTGATTCATGCCTAGATGGTTCTGTTAGACTCAGTTAGACTCATTTGACTGACCTTTGACCATTTATGACTGATACTACTCATTGGGTGATGTCTCCCATGTTATCCAAGCCACACTCTATGGATGATTTGAATGACCCCTTGGTTAATTCGAATTCTATTGATAGTTATTGTATTGTATTCATTATTCACAGTGCCATCCCATAGCTGATGTATGATTATACTGTTATTCTCCATTTTTTGTGTTCATGAGTGATTATTCACTACTTTCTTCTCTTCTTCTCTGCACTTCTTGAGTGAGTTTTGTGTGAGGCTTGTTACAACTATCAGATTGTGCTACATATTATCACATGGTATCAAAGCTTGTAGTAGCTATTCGAATTGCAGCAGTTGCAGCAGCCGCAGTTGCAGAATTTCATTGAGCAGTTGTCTTTCACTTGAGCACCAGAAGCCTCTGAGTTTCAACAACAAATCCTGGTGCTATTACCTTGAATTCACTGGATAAATCTAGTGAGGTCTAGCCAGGTGTGAAGGACTTAGTCATATGTGCTCAGTGTCCTAAGGCAGTGTTAATTTCGAAGTGTAGCAAATCTCCATCAACAAAACTCTTCTTGTTTTGCAGGTTTATTCATCCATTCGAATCCCTCTTCAACAGATTCGAATTCAACAGCTATTATGGATCTCCATTGTTTTTGCAAGTTATTTGAAATGTTCGGCAGTTGCAGTTGTTTTTTACAGTTGCAGCAGTTTCGAAATATTTTGCACTGGTGATTCTGCACTAGTGATTCTGCACTGGCGATTCTGCACTGGTGATTCTGCACTTCTGCAACAGTGCTTTCTACACCAGAAACACACCAGTAGATTGAAATTGAACAACATCTTCCATGGATCTAAAAGCAGTTCCTTCTCTCTCTTCATACAACTATGAATAATAGAAACCCAATACGATAACATACCTGAAGAGATACGATCTCTTCGAGATGCGTATTGGTGTTAAGAGAGATTTTGCTTCCTATGAATAGGAATAAGATTGGCTTGATGATTGTGAAAGAACCTCAGTAGCAATACTTACTGCTATGTTTGAAAATATGGAATACCTCATTGATCTTGATGAATATCCAAGTTATAACTGGACAAGGTTGAACAATTGGTTTGGAAAGAAGGAAGAGGATGATTTCCATTTGGAGAACAAGCCCAGCAGTACTATCTTCAGTGCTCTCTCTATTCATGATTCGGCCTCCATCATCTCCCATGATGAAGTTGTTCAAGATAAAGTCGAAATACAACACATGGTTTCAGCTGATCCATCTTCTGATTCAAATTCTAAGCAAGAGATGTCAACTCCTACTTTAGAAGTTGAAGAGACTATCAAAATCTCTACTTCCCATGAGCCTGTTGATGTGCAAGGTGATGACCTACTGAGCATTTTGGAAGTAAAATCAGATTTGGGAGGCAATGCATTCTTCCTCCTTGATAAAAATCTTCCTATGGACTCCTATTTGGTCATTAGCACATGTTTTCAGATTTTCACCGAAGATGGAAGACTCTATCATTCGCTTGGGTTCAAGTCTCATGCATATCCTTGTGATTTTGGTTTTGATCTCACCCCAGTTGGTTCAAAGGAGATCATAAGAAACCATCCTCAAATTACTGAATCTGATTTAAAGTTTAAGCCATCACCATTATGTCATGGTTCATTTGATTTTGATCTCACCCATGTTTGTTCAAAGGAGATATCAAAGAACTACATACACTTCCATGGAGTTGATGAACCTATTGATGTGCAAGATGATGACCTACTGAGTATTTTGGAGGTAAAATCAGATTTGGGAGGAAATGCATTCGCCATCCCTCATCAAATGTTTCCTTTGGGCTCCTATTTAGTCATTGGCACATGTTTCATAGTTTCACCGAAGATGGAAGACTCTATCATTTGCTTGGTTTCATGACTCATGCACCTTTTTGTGATTTTTGTTTTGATATCACCCCTGTTGGTTCAAAGGAGATCATGAGAAACCATCTTCCAATTCTTGGATATGATTTGAAGTCCAAGATACCATCATCATGTCATAGTTACTTTGGTTATGATCTCATGTATGTTGGTTCAAAGGAGATATCAAAGAACTATCTACACATTCATGGTTTTGATTATACCTCAGTTGGTTCGAATCACATGCTCCATAATGATCTTCATATTATGGTTGTGGAGCATGATCCACTTCTTCCCAAAAGGAAGATACCACCATCACTATTTGATGAACTCCAAGAGAGAAAACCTTCTTCACATGAGATGTCAGATTTAGTATCTGAAGATGGAGATGAGGAAGAGAGAATGCTAGACCCAAATCCATAAGAACCTGAAGGTCTAGCAACTGATGATGAAGATGAGCAAATGGGAGATCTAGATCCACAAGAGCCTAATGATCTCTCACATGATGATCCTCCTCTTCTTCGATGGGAAAGCATTACTCTCCGATATGTCGGTGATTTGGTTGGTGATCCAACTGATCGACAGAGAACCATATCAGATTTTCAGAATGGAAGGTTTCATCCTTCTCACATTACTGATCCATTTTAGATCAATCGATGCTTCTTCGGAAAAGAAGGACACTTGCCTCCTTCTGGGGTGAGTGATGACATGCTACATTAGCATCCTTTAGTCTATTTTGAGGGATGGATTTCTTCCCACTGGTTTTTCCATGTTTCCTCATTAATTTTATTAAATTGTTGTACAAGGTGACCTTTGGTCTCAGTTACTAGGGCCCTACTATTCAGTTCTTCAGTACTACCTCATAGTATAGCTTGAGGGAGGGTGTTGGAATATTCTCTCCATCATTTTTCAGTTTTGCATGCATCCAGTCATCATGCATGCAACTGCATGCATCCATTCATCATTTTGGTGGTCTCCCTAGCACATAGAGCCTAATTTCATCTCCCTATAGCCTGTCTTCAGCCTCTAGTAGCCCTCCTACCTACCTAATATGCCCTATTTGACTCTCCTGCATGACATGTGTGCCTTTTCTCACCTACCATGAGTTATCATTCAGTTAGAGCGCCTTATCTCACCTCCCAGGAGTTTGAAAGTTAGTTATAGCATTGATTGAGTAGTTCTTCCACTAACTGCTCATCCTAACTTCATGTAGCTCCTAGTTAGCTAGTTCTAGAGTGCCACTTGACCTTCTGACAACCTCATGCGCCCTCCTTGGAGTCTCCATCCCTTGATTCATGCCTAGATGGTTTTGTTAGATCCAGTTAGACTCATTTGACTAACCTTTGACCATTTATGACTGATACTACTGATTGGATGATGTCTCTAATGTTATCCAAGCCACACTTTGAGGATGATTCGAAGGACCTCTTGGTTGGTTTGAATTATATTGACATTTATTGTATTGTATTCACTATTCACATTTCCAGCTCACAACCGATGTATGTTTATACTGCTATTCTCCATTTGTTGTGTTCATGGGTGATTATTGACTACTTTCTTCTCTTCTTCTCTGCACTTCATGAGTGATTTTTGTGTGAGGATTGTTACAGTTGTTAGATCCTACTGTAGATTATCACACTGGCATCAACAATAGCAGCAGCATGGGGAGGATTAACCTAGAATAAAGCAGAGTTCTACATGTCCTTGTATCTCATGGATAGCATACTGATCAAGCACATGTTCCCTAATTTGGGGTTTATCTGGAATCAGGAGGAGTCTCCTATCTATGTGGCCTATCAAATTACATGGGCCCACAGATATGTGACCCAATACAAAATCCTCTGTGAAGAGTTGATCATTCCTCTTTATTGGTCGATCTTCAATGATGAACTGAACTTCCTATCTGAAAATGCAATGGAATTCATAAATGAGTACGGGGATTATTACTTTTCACAAGAAGGAAACTATATCAGAATGTATGGGTGTTCCAAAGCTCCATCTCTAATACCCAAATATGCAACAAAATTTGTGTTAATGTATTTGTAACTTTGGAAGATATTCACTTGTATATTTTATATTGTATTTATATGCTATTATTGTACTTCTGACGGAGATGTTTATTCCTCCGATTGGGAAATTTATTATTGTATTTGAAATGGTTATTAGACTCTCCTAGAGAAGTCAACCTTGAGTTAAGTGGTAATGGGTTATTAGACTCTCCTAGGAGAATTCGGCCTAGTTAGGGTTAAAATTCAAGTGAAAGATAAAGTATAAATAGAGAGGGTGCTCATCTCTATTTGCTCATTCACTCACTCATCAAGTTCGCACAAGTGAGTAGGAGGACAAGTTCGCACAAGTGAAGAAGAGAGAAGTTGTTGGAGACCATTTCTACTTTTGGGGTTTATTGTATTGTTGCTCACTCTATCTCTAAGGAAGTTGAGGGATTTTCTCCTTTATGGTTTCCCCGATAAAATTCTTCGTGTCTCTTGTCTCTTGTGTTTGAATTGTTTTGCATGTTATTCTGTCAGATAAGATCCTAGATAATCTTGAATTAAATTGTGAAAAACTAACATGGTATAAGAGCTAACTTGAGAAGAAGACATTGTGTAGCTGCAGAAGCTAGGGTTTTTTAATTTTTGGGTTTATCTCCATAGATCATCAGCAAAAGGAGGCTAGGATAACTCACCTAAGGAAGGTGCATCTTCCTTTTGAAGTAGAAATTGATTCTGGGCATTTTCAATTTTTGGCCTGTCACTATTGCGGGAAAATAGGGCTTTTCACAAAAGAGGAATTTTGGAGCGCTTTAAGCACAAGGAGATGCTCCTCATAAAAATAAAAATTTAGAGATGAAAATCGATTTTTTTGGTTGGGCATAACCCCGGGATAAGTCAAACCCTAGTTTGACTCTAGACCAGAAAAACCAGAAAACCAGAAAGGACCAAAAACTGCAGATCTAAAATTCGCAAGTCAATTTTCAAGGGTCAATTTTTGGAATTTTCAAAATCTAAGTGTACTAGCTTGCTCGCCTCAACCAATCTCATCTTTATATCCAAACAGAAGTTTCAAATTCCAAATTTGAATTTTTAGGGTTTCTCTGTCAAACCCTAGACACCTCTAGATATAGTTTTAGCGAATCAAGTGGTAAGACCTAAATATTTTCTATTTCCATTTGAAGTACTCATTAAATATGTCTCACCACACCAAGCTTGAGTATAAGCTTGAAGGGGATGATAACTTCTGAGTATGGAAGTATAGGATTGGGATTGTACTAGAAGAGAATGAATTGGACACCTATGTGAATGAAGAGGTTCCAGTTCCAGAGGGAGATGAGGCTAAGGCCTTACATAAGAAGAACTTGGTCAAGGCCGAGAGGATTACTGTTGATTCTATCAAGGATCGTATTATACCACATGTGTCTTCCCCAAACACATCCAAAGAGATGTTTGAATCCTTGACCAAGCTATTTGAAGGAAAGAATATAAATTGGAAGATGACATTGTGGAACCAGTTGAAGAATGTGAAGATACAAAATGCAAAGACCATGCAGTCCTACTTTACAAGGGTCTCTCAGATAAAAGAACAACTTGAAGCTGTGGGAGAAGACATAAAAAATGGAGAAATAGTGATGACCACATTGAATGATCTTCCTAGATCATGGGATTCCTTTATTCAAGGAATCTATGCAAGAAGAAAGTTGATCACCTTCAGTAGACTCTGGTAAGAGTGCTCATAGGAAGAAGCTTGAATTGTAGCTCAAGGAGAAAAATGGGTAATGAATAACAATCTCTCATAGCACACTCTAGGAGGAATGACAGCAAGCTGGAGCACCACCATGGTAAGAAGGAAAAACACCATCACCAGAATCATAGGGAGAACTTTAGAAGATCCCGAATAGATGTAACTACCATTCGATGCTATACATGTGATGAGAAGGGACACTACTCTAGGGATTGTCCCAGAAATAAAAGTGGCACTCACAAGAAGAACAACAACAAGAGAAGACATCATGCTCACACTGCAGAGGATGATGAACCTCCTAGGAAAAGAACCAGATTAGAAAGTGAAGATTCATCAAGTGATGAAGAGTATGTTCTGATCTCTTCTCTCGTAGGAACTGTCACACATAGAAGCAATGATTGGCTTATAGATAGTGAGGATTCCAAGCATATGATAGGATTCAAGGAATCCTTTATGAACCTATCTAAACATGAGCCACCCAACAAGGTGAAACTCGGGGATGACTACCAGTATCCCATAAAAGGAAGTGGTGAAACCTCTTACAAGCTAGACTCTAGAAATTCCATGAAGATGAAAGATGTCATGTTTGTACCAGGACTAAAGAAGAATATTCTCTCCATATCAACCTTAGATACTAAAGGTATGAGGGTTACATTTGTATATGGCCAAGTTCTTATGTGGCCAAAGGGAAATACCATAGATGATTGAGTATTTGTGGCTAGGATTTTCACCCTAGCTTGTGCAAATGGGCACCTACTAAGGAGAATGATCTCTTTAGTAGCAATTCAAAAAAAAGTAAATCTAAGATGCAAGATCAATAAAATTTTAACCTTTAACTGATAACATGTGCATGAAAGTAAATCTAAATCAAAATAGTAAAAACTAAATAACCATAAGAGATATAGTAAATAAACTTGATATATTTGTATTCATGAGCAAACAAGGGTTTGCAATGGTGTTACCTCAAATGGTGAGGTTGATGGAGCTTGTGCAATTGCATAGACGGGGTGCTCTAGTGCTCCAACGGTCTCTTTCTTCTCCAAGACGCTTCAAGGGTGGGCCAAAGGCTCACTCTAAATGGGGAATTCAAGCTCAAATGGGAGGCTAGGGTTCTCACGAGCGATTTTGACAACATAAGGATAGGCAAGAATGTGGATGAATACTGGGGAGCCTCTATCACCTTTTTATAGATTTTGGGTGATGGAGTATTAAACCATGGTTTTGGGTAACGAATTGTATTGGTAAATGGTTTAGGGTTTCTTTTCCTCTTTTTTCCTTTTTTGAATTAATTTTTTCAATTTTATTCCCTTTTAATTGATTTTTTTAAATTTTGTGTTAGTTTTTCAGAATTTTCAATCTGATCTAAGATATTAACTGAGAGAATAACATGTACAACATATCTACAACATATCAATCATGGACACAATAATACAAGCACATAAGAGACACACAGTTTCAGTGGGGAAAACCAAGAAGGTGAAAAACCCCGCAACTTCCTCAGAGATAGAAAGAGCAATGATACATCCAAAGTACAAGAGATAGTCTTCTTCTGGCAGCTGATCCTCCTCCTCACATGTGCACCAATTTCTGAGTGATGGAAGAGTGAGTAATGAGATGATCAAATAGAGATCTCCTGATCTCTATTTATACTTGTCCTGTCCTGCCCAATAAACCAGTGGGGCCGACTTATCTAACTTAGCCTAATAACCCATGGTTACATTAATCCGGGCTGACCCCACACTTGGTGGTCTAATAACCTATTTAGCCACATGACTCATATAGGGTCGATCCCATCAAGGTGGTCTAATAACCCATCAAGTATTAGTTACGACACTTACAATATAAATGACGACACTTCCGTATAGAGGAATAATAACATCTCTATAGGAATATAAACACTTCCATATAGAGGAATAATAAAATCTCTATAGGAATACAATATACATGGGTAAAATACATCCCGAAGTTACATATACATCAACACTCCCTCTTAACTAGGAAGATATTTCTCGACACAGATCTACTAGCACAAGTCTCCTTCTTTGGATCATCATCAATGAATCATCGTCATCATCACTGCTACTGCTATCTCAATCAATATCTGAATATACTTGTCATAGGAAGTTCTATAGAACCAGTCCTTTTTCATACTGGATGTAGGCCCACCACCTATAGGTCTTCATCATCACTGGCAATACTGTGGAATTCTCAGGACTTATTACGTGCATCAAAAAACCTCGCAAGAGCATCCAGGATGTTACGAGCACACGGCTCTACTTGTCGTATCTTCGAGGGATGTATTATATGTGATTATCACAAAACCTTAAAAGAGTGTCTTGACAAGCAAGATCTCTAAAGAGAATCTGAGGCATTTTTCATCCTCTCCAGATCTCCAGGACTTATTACATGTGACCCCTACCACAAAACCTTTAAAGAGTGTCTTGACTAGCAAGAACTCTAAAGAGCATCTGAGGCCTTTTTCATCCTATCCAGATCTCTACAGCGTATTACATGTGGTCATGGAAAAACCTCAAAAGAGAATCCCAGGACTGATTACGACCACACAGCTCAACCTATCGGATCTCCCAGGGCTGGATTATATGCCATAGGAAAAAACCTTGAAAGAGCATCTTCCAGATATCCGACGACCAGAGTACATGCCATAGGCAAGACCTCAAAAGACTATCTACAAACCTCGCAGGGATGGATTATATGTCCTCCCAAAGAAAAACCTCGAAAGAGCGTTTTCCAAATATCCCAGGGCCACATTACATGACATAGGAAAAACCTCGAAAGATTATCTGCAAACCTCACAGGGCTGGATTATATGCTTATCTTCACAACCTGTTCCATGGCCATAGAGTATCAACTTGATACACATGATCATCCTAATCATCGTCACTGCATCGTCATGATTCATGTCATTCAGAGCATCATTTTGATACTCATCACATATGATCATCCTGATCATCATCATATTATCATCCTAATGTATATCATCTGAAGCAACATCCTGAAGCTCATCATCCATGATCATCCTAATCATACAATGTATCTACCTGATACATATCATCGTACATAATATACTTGATCATACAATGTATCCACCTGATACATATACTAACACATGATCCAACTGATCATATCTAGCATCCAACATGATGCATATACATATACATGATCCAACCGATCATATCCAACATCCAACATGATGCATATACATATACATGATCCAACTGATCATATCCAGCATCCAACATGATGCATATACAGAGAAGTAACTGGAGCATCGTCTTGATGCTCATCATCCAGTGCTTACATCCACAGCCATGGGAAGGATCCTCCTCTCACCATGCTTGGAATGGCTCATGCAAATTTGTCTATCACTTATTCCTCGAAGTGTCGTCAATCTGAAGAATGCCAAGCCTGTCTCTAAAGTTTTCGAACTTCACTCTGGCTAGTGGTTTCGTCAACACATCTTCAACCTGATCATCCGTCGCAACATACAGGAGCTTCAATGCTCCTCTCTGCACCATATCCCTGATATAGTGATATTTGATTTCAATGTGTTTCGACCTGTCGTGGAATACCGGGTTCTCAGACAGCTTCACACAACTTTGGTTTTCACAAAAAAATACCAGTAGCCTCCAATGGGAGATCAAATAACTCAGACAGTAGCTTCCGGAGCCATACTGCCTCACAACTAGCTGAACAAGCTGCAATATACTCTGCTTCGGCTCTACTCGGTGCCACACAGGAATGCTTCCTGCTAAACCAAGAGATCATATTGGATCCCTTACTGAAGAAGCACCCCGAACTGCTCTTCCGATCAATGGCACTGCCTGCCAAATATGAATCAACATAACCCTCCAGGTTAAACTTATGATTCGCCTCATACTTGAGCCCATAATCAACTGTACCCTTCAGGTACCTCAGAATATGCTTTGTAGTTATCAGGTGAACATGTCTCGGATCAGTCAAGTGTTGGCTCAAGGTGTTCACTGCAAAGAAGATATCTGAACTTGTATTCGTCGGGTACATCAAGGACCCAATCACCTGACGATACATCGTAGCATCAACCGGCTCAGATGAAGCATCACACAGAAGCTTTAGGTTTGATGCCATAGGTGTGGCCATGGCCTTGCAGTCCATCATCCCGAACCTCTTCAGGATCTCTATTGCATAATTCCCTTGTCAAAGGAAGATTCCATCTACACTCTGCCACACCTCCATACCAATAAAGTAGTGCATCATTCCCAAGTCCTTCATCTCGAACTTAGCAACAAGCTTCCTCTTCGTGTCGGCAATCAATCTATCCTCACCTTTTACAAGCAGGTCATCCACATACAATAGTAGTATCACTGGATTGCCTTCCTCAACCTTGTAGTAAAGGTTGGAATCCACTTTACGCTTGGTAAAGCCCAAACTGGATAGGAAGCCATCTATCCTGCCATACCAGGTCCTGGGTTCCTATTTCAAACCATACAGGGCTTTCTTCAGTTTGCACACATGTGACTCTCGATCATGTGTATCAAACCCGAGTGGCTGCTCCACATACACTTCCTCTTTGACTACACCATTCAAGAAAGCTGTCTTGACATCCATCTGGTGTATCTTCCATTTCATCACTGCATCCAGAGCAAGTACTGATCTAATGGAAGTGTACCTGGCTATAGGTGTAGAAGTCGCTTCATACTCAATCCCTCTTTATGGGAGAAGCCAGGAGCTACAAACCTTGCTTTGTATTTCTCCATGCTACCATCTGCAGCATGCTTGATCTTATAGATCCATTTGGAAGTCACAACAGACTTCCCTTTAGGTCTTGGCACTGCATCCGAAACATCATTCTTCATGATCGACTAGTACTCCTCGATCATGGCATTCTTCATGAATCCTGGGAACTTCAATATCTTCAATAGATAACTTTGTTGCTGGAACAAATTTTGTAGTCCTTCTTTTGTAGGTGATGGCATATGATCTTTCCTACAAAACAAGTTAAATTGCATGATTAGAAACATCTCATAGTTTTCAGAACAAATTCTTACGCATAAAGAAATATGTCATACAGTCATGCAATTATCTTAGCCAATGCTTCAATACAACATTTATCCATATACCGTAACTTTCTAGATGCCTTCCAATCTCTACCAGAACATTGTTAAGAGTTTTCACAACTCCAAACATGTCAGGAAAGAGGTTTCATTCTAGATAACTAGAAATGGAATGTTGTAGAGTTCCATAGGCCACTTACCCATCAAATGCATATTAGTAGTATACTGTTCATTAACGCAATTATTCTAATATGCATAATACACACCCTAAGTGTAGGAACATGAGCATACATCATTGAACAATATTATTTAAACAAACAAATATGCAAGAAATGACAATTCAAATACTTGTCTTTGTTTGGTTGTAGGGTGGAATCCCTCTTAGTCTTTGCTTCCTTTCTGCAACTCCTATTCTGATGTGGATTGTGAGAAGTGGTCAAATCCCTTTGAATGTCTGCATCCTTACAGAAACTACTGGAGTATGCTCCCTCTTGCTATTTGCTTCCTGGATTACCTGTCCTTGAGTTTATATCCATCCTTGATCACTATGCATGTTTACTAGTATCATCATTGTGTTACCCTCGAGATCTCATACATAATCATACATTCACTAGTATAATCAAAACACAATAATCTTAAACATGTATAGTCATGATCATTTCAAACATAGATAATAAACATTAGTATTCAAGGTTTTAGGGAATACTTCTTTTACTCATGCATATTCTTATTTGACCAAAGGACTTTTTTGGTTAGTCATATCATCAATCAAAGTAAGAATCATAATATTCCTAAACCCATGATTACTAACTTCAATGAATAATCATTATCTATAATGCCATGTATACTTATATAAGAGATCCTAATACAAGGTAGGATTCTAACTTGATATAGGAAAAACATACCTGGATTAACATGCTAGTTAGTTATGTCTAACATACCCGCATGATGTCTTCTTGTTCTCTTGAATGACTTGTGTTAGTAACTTGCATATCTCATAGGTTAAGCATTGTAGAACCAAATTATACATACCTCGTAAGTAGATCTTCTATGTGATCCATGGCAATGGATGAACCTTTGTCTTCATGTCACCATGGTCATATGTTCTTGAACTAGAACATGATTTGTCTTTCTTGATGTACCTTTCATGTTAGTGGACAACATCAACCTCATACAACACCACAATGTATCAGTACAATCATAAGTGTCAAAACCCTAATCAATGAATATCTTCTATCGTGCATTCATAATTTTATTAAGGTGATACGACAAGGCTAAAGTTAATCAAGATTGTACTAACCTTATTGAAGACAAACATACCGTAAACTTAATCATGAACAGATCTCAAAACATACCTGGATAAGTCATACCTATCGAGATTGCTTGTAATCTTCTTAAGTAAGGCCTTAGCCTTATCTCCCTTTGAAGCTGTAACTTCTTCACTTATGCAGGTGACCAATCCACTCTCTTATAGGATTAACCCAATCCACTTGATTTCCAGAAACTGGATCTGGAGCTGGATTAGGGTTTGTCAAAGGAACCCTAAAAGTTCAAATTTTGAATTTCAAACTTCTAAAAGGATAGAAAGATGCGCCTTGATGAGCTGATCAAGCTGGTATACTCAGAATTTGAAAACTGCAAAGTTTCACCCCTGGAAATTGCCTTTGAAACTTCTGAATCTTCTAGACAGGATCCCGAACTAGGGTTTGATAAATCCCACCCTTCTTCCCAACCAAAAGGTTTGATACAAAGCTCTAAACTTCGATTTTTCTGAGGAGCTTCCAGCCATGGTCACAGACTTAAAAAATTCCAACTTTTGCAGAAGCCCTAATTTTCCACTTTTCCGATCAAAGTCCCGAACTAGGGTTTGATCAAGTCCGGCCTTCTGCCCAACCAAAAAAATTGAACTTGGTCCCTAAATTTTGATTTTGATGAGTAGCATTCAGCCGTGGTATCCGATTACAAAAATTCCAACTTTCTCTGAAACCCTAATTCCCGAAGCCATGAATGAAGGTACTCAAAATCCAATTCTGTTTTGACATAAATATGCACCTGATTGCTTCTGGTGTAACTATGAAATTACGAATACACAGGATCTGAAAATTCTACCTGTGGTATCTAGACCTGTCATATTTCCAACTCCATAGGTATGACCTCAATTGGATTCTCTGAGAGAGCGTTATGCCACGTTTTGCAACGTGACCTGTTTATGGGATAAACAGGAGAGCTAACTTGTACAGAGTTCCACGTGTCACTGGTTCGCTTTCGGCCTCTGAACTTTCGATCTATGAAATAAAATTTCATGCCCTACCTGAAATGTTTTACAAAATTTCATTTGGAGCTTCCTAGCCCAAGTTATGACCTTTTTTCCTAGGTCACCTGTTTATGAATCAAATCTGGAAGAGGCAGAAACCCTAGATTGTACAAATCATAAAACACAAAGTACAATGAATTATAAGTTGTGCTTCGGACACAAGGTACATGGGGATATTATATTCTACTTGTAATAGTTTCAGATCCTGAAACCTCTCTGAAATGGATTTATAGCGAAAGTGATATGATGACTGGTTTTTTCTATATCAAGCCCTAGCTTTGCAAGTGCAACAAGTGTCATAAATGTCATACCATGCCTTCTTTTAGGCTAGCTCTGATACCATGTTAGTTTTTCATAATTTTCAATATGATCTAAGATATTAACTGAGAGAATAACATGTACAACATATCTATAGCATATCAGTCATGGACACAATAATGAAAACATACAAGAGACATGGAGTTTCACCGAGGAAAACCAAGAAGGTGAAAAACCACGCAACTTCCTCAGAGATAGAAAGAGAAATGATACAACCAAAGTACAAGAGATAGTATTCTCCTAGCAGCTAATCCTCCTCCTCACATGTGCGCCACTTTCCGAGTGATGGAAGAGTGAGTAATGAGATGATCAAATAGAGATCTCCCGATCTCTATTTATACTTGTCATGTCCTGCCCAATAAACCAGTGAGGCCAACTTGTATAACTTAGACTAATAAACCATGGTTACATTAATCCGGGCCAACCCCACACTTGGTGGTCTAATAACCCATTTACCCACATGACTCATACAGGGCCGACCCCATCAAGGTGGTCTAATAACCCATCAAGTATAAGTTATGACACTTACAATATAAATGACGACACTTCCGTATAGAGGAATAATAACATCTCTATAGGAATACAAACACTTCAGTATAGAGGAATAATAACATCTCTATAGAAATACAATATACATGGGTAAAATAAATTCCGAAGTTACATATACATCAACATTTTGAGCCCTTTTGGATGGTTTTTTGGCATTTTGAGGAAATTTAATTCTTTTGAGAAAAGGATTAATTTTGGCCTTTTTGGTGACCATTTGAAGGTTTTTTGAGGGTTTATAGGCTAAAATGGTAGGAAAAGTGGAAAAATGGGTCATGTGACTAGGGAGATGAGCTAGTGATCATTTTTAGGGTGTTAACAGATTGCCCCTTGATGTGTGAGGGCAGGATCTCATCGTATGGTCGATAGACATCATAGTTTCTTTGTCTTTTTCCTGGGATGTGGAGAAGAGAAGAAACTTATTGGAGATTGGAACAACAGTCCCATAGAAACTGCAAAAACTGAAAATACATGGCCTCAATAATGAATGAGGAATAATCTCGATATATGGATGAGGTGGGCATAACCATGCTCGTATCAAGACATATAAATAACAATGAGGCCCAAAAATGGGACCCGGACAATACATCGAGAATTGTTGTGTACATCATAATGGTCCAGAGGGGACACAAAGCTAGGACATACTCATGGTCACACCCTAACTGATCTGAAGAACTTATACACTTGAAAAAAGCAACAGTCATTCTGAATGTGGTGTCAGAAGAACTGATGAACTGCTGCATCTAAAGGTTTCCAACAACTGGATGGATTCAATGACTGTAATTCAAAATATCAAGGGTACACTCAATTGTATCTTAATTGTGTACTCGAAGATGTATACAACTGGGGACTTCCAAATACTGTAGCCAAGCACAACCCGGATATCCACAGGAAAATATAACTAGTTGTTCCTAAAGTAGACTCACCAATGTGCTAGAGCTAGGTGACATCCGGGGTCTTTGACTAAAAACTGAAAGGACCAATGCCCTGCACGAGTCTCAACAATGTGATCAAGTTGTTGACGTCGAGCATGTGAGAAACAATCATTTGGAGAGGCACTAAGGAATCCTTTCAAAATGATCAATAGGCACTCACCACTGATGGTGATGATTCCAAGGCACAGGGACCTCTGGGTCTATCCTCTGGAATAGATTGGCTGTCGTTGACAGAGGGAGATCTGCAACTACCAAGGCAATGATGTTTCCTTGCTAGGAGTGCGAGGTGTACAACCAAAGGGTGATAGAACTGAAGGTGGGACTGATGTACTGTGGGGATGGGCAACAACTGAGTTCGTGGAGTGGGGGGACTCAAACTTCCTTTATTCGGATCATGATGACATGGATGACCGGGCAGCATATGAAACTAACTTTGGGTACGGGAACCATATCTTAAGGGACCAGCGGTAAGGACTGAAGTGGGAGACAATCGAAGGGACAAACTGATGGCTCATATCGGAAAACTCTCAAGGTGACATATCGCAGAATATTCTGAACAAAGGAAACCAAACTGGGGAAGCTGTCAAAATAGTGTGATTGTATATGCTTTGTTGTGGCATCGAGAGGAACCGCTGGGGCCTTTTTCATGGTTTAAGGAGCTCAAAGAAGGGATAAAAAGTGTGCTCAACAATGGTACTATCGGGTGGATTTGTACGAACCCGGGACAGTTCATGTTCGTAAGTGCTTTCAATTTTAAGGAATTTGAAAGCGATAAGAAGACTCTGAAATGGTGGAGAGGTACTGTCGTGTGGATTTATACAAGCCTAAGACGGTGATTGCTCATGGTTGCTTTCAATTTTAGAGAGTCTGAAAGTAGTAAGTAGACTCCAAGGGGGTTCTTTTTCGTGCGTTAGTCTCCAAGGCCCGAAAAAGCATAAAAGGATGCAATGAAGAACTCTTCTAGCCAATGTGACTAGAGTATTCATTTTTCTTAATTAGTCTACAAGGTTCGGAAAAGGGGTAAACTTATACTAGGTAGATGCCCTTTCAGATACTTTTAGCGAGAATGAAAGGAAGCAAGATTGCTCGACGATCTTTTCATTGTTTAGGAGTAAAAAAAGTGCTTAATAGAAAATCCGTAAGTGCCTTTTTCATAAAGGAATTGCTCAACCCGAAAAAGGGATAAAATTATACCGAACAAAAGTAATGGCGAGAAAAGGAGGAAGTGTTCAGTCAAGGGACAAATATGGGGACTAAGAATAGTGGTAGGGGGGAACGCTCATGGGGCCTCCTTTCGGGTTGTTGAATGGTAGCAAACCAACGCCATAATTGCAGTATGGATGGAGTGGAGGGCTCATGTATAAGATGTGATGCACGAATTGGTAAAATATGACAGCGGTCGATGTGGCACACAAATCGAGGCGATAAGGTGCAAGGACACAATGTAAAAAAAGAATGGTGAAAGCGAGAAATGATATCAAGCATCATCACGAGCGCAGAAAACTGAATCCAATGACATAAAGAATGTCAAAAATTGAAAACGGTTGATGTGGCATGTAAACCGAGGTGACGAGGGGCGTGCGAAAAATGCCCAAAAAATATGGTGGTAAGAGAGAGAAATGATCTCAAGCAACATCACGAGCGCGTAAAAATGAATCCGGTGATATAAATTCGTCAAAAGCAGACAACAACCGATGTGGCACGCAAACCGAGGCAATGAGGTGTGCATAAAAAATGCCCGAAAAAGGGATCGGTGAAATTGAGAAACCAACTCGACTACCGCGAAGGTATCGCTACACTGAATCCAATGGTATCAACAGTTTGGAAAATGGACCTCATATGACTCCGGAATGGTTAAACGAGAATGGGTCAAATGTCTATAAATAGTAAGTGGACCCATAGTGACACATGTCATTTGCACGGTTGAGTTTGACCAGAGAATTGAGTGAGCCAGAGGTGATTTGTCATTTGCGGGAGAACCAACCGATGGATTTCCATTACGTGATTTGCAGGTAACTCTATTAGCCTTTAGCTTTAACGTTATTTGATTTTGGGGGGAAATTGGTTCCTTGGGGGCGGTGTACCAGTCACATGGGCTGACCTAGGTGGTATATCGCGGGTTTCGAGGCCATTCGCACGCTATAGATCGTGACTGTGGCCTTTACAACTGCGATCTCAGATCCCAGCTGTGGATCCCACAGTCTCTATCTCGGATCGCAGCTCTGGCTCCCACAGTCGTGATCTCTGATCACAACTATGGCTCTCACAACCGCGATCGCGGATCGCAACTATGGCTCCCACACTCGCTATATCGGATCGTAACTGTGGCTCTCACAGCCATGATCTTAGATCACAACTGTGGCTCTTACAGTCGTGATCTCGGATCGCAGGTGTGGCTCCTACAGTCGTGATCTTGGATCGCAACTGTGGCTCTCACAGTCGCACAGTCGCAATCTGGGAACGCGGCTGTGATCCCCACAGCCACGAGCTGGAGCATGACTGTGAGCCCCATAGGTACTTATTTGATGAGATTTCATTGTGTGTTTGGCAGCATGTCGAGGCCGTCATGGAGGGAGAGCGAGATACTGAAGCACCGAATGAGGATCATCCAGTGGGATCATCATGTTCAGGCGACTTTGGCATTGGGCAGGCTACTAAAGTTTGCATAGGTTCCCCTCATTCGTTCAGCATCTTTGTTGTTGAACAAGTTGGTCGGGTTCTGGGACCCAAACATTCGGGCGTTCATGGTGCAGGGTGAGAGATTGGATCTCACCTTAGCACATGTGTACTTCTTGATTGGATTTCCTTGTTTGGGTATGATGGCGGACACTTATCCAAGGAGTTTAGGGGATGTGGATATTGGATAGTAAGAGGGAGGCTTATACAAACTGAAGGGCCAACCTGAAAAAGCCTTGGTCCATGACTTCATGGAGCCAAGTGCACTAGGGCATTGAAGGCTTGCACAAGCGCACTATAGAGCACTACCTCTTGGAAGCAAAGATATTGAAGGTGTTCCAAAAATCTAGGCAAAGCATGAAGGCATTTGCAAAGGATGTGTGAAGGGAAAGAACATAAAGAAGACATTTCCAAGTAGCAAGAGCAAGGAAAAAGGAATCTTGGAAATTATCCACTCCGATGTATGCAGTCTAATGTCATCTAGTTCATTGAGTGGGTATGTATATTATGTTTCTTTCATTGATGATTTCTCTAGGAAGACATGGATATATTTCTTGAAAAGAAAAGATGAAGTATTCAACAAGTTCAAGGAATTCAAAGCCTTGAACGAGAACCACACAGAGAATAAAATCAAGACCTTTCGATCGGACAATGGTGGAGAGCTCAAATCATAATACTTCCAGAAATTATGTAGAGATTCAAGGATTAAGAGGGAGTTGACTACTCGATATAATCCGCAGCAGAATGGAGTTGCAAAAAGGAAGAATAGAACAATCATGGAAGCAACAAGAGCAATGCTTCATAACCAGGATCTTCCGATGCACCTATGGGATGATTCTACAAGGACAACAGTGTATGTATAGAATCGTACTCCACATAGAGTACTTGAAAACAAGACACCAGAAGAAGCTTTCTCCCACGAGAAACCAAAATTCAACCATCTCAGAATATTTGGGTGCCCGGTGTGTATACATATCTCGAAGGAGAAAAGGACGAAATTAGATCCTTCAGGAAAGAAGGGCATATTCGTGGGATATAGTGAAAGCTCAAAGACTTACAGAATATATTTTCCAACGTTTAAGAAGATCAAAATTAGCAGGGACATAACATTCGACGAAGACTCATCATATCACAAATCCAGAAAGCTACCTTTTGAAGACATTGAAGAACTAGAAGTACCCAGGATCCGAGATACAACAATGAATGAAGTTAATCCAGAATATCATGAAGAACGTGAGATGGAAGACCCATAGGAACTTGTAGCTCGACCACATGAGAAGAACTCTCACAAGAGGACACCAAAATGGGTATGAGAGGCAATTCAAGATGCAGAGAGATATGGTGCTCCATAAGGAATTCATAGAGAAATCAAGAGACCGAGGCCATACTCTAGCTATGTAGCCCTATTGTGTGACATCATTGACAAAGAACCTTCCAACTCTGAGGAAGCAGCTAAGAAGAAGGAATGGAAGGATGCCATGATCGAGGAGTACTAGTCGATCATGAAGACTGATGTCTGGGATGTGGTCGTGAGACCAATAGGGAATTCTATTGTGACTTCCAAGTGGATCTACAAGATCCAGCATGCTGCAGATGGCAGCATAGAGAAACAAAAGTCCAAATTTGTGGCACATGGCTTCTCCCAAAAGGAAGCGATAGACTATGAGGACACATTTTCACCTGTAGCCAGATACACTTCAATCAGATCAGTACTTGCTCTGGCTGCAGTGATGAAGTGGAAGATACACTAGATGGATGTCAAGACAATGTTATTGAATGGTATAGTATAGGAGGAAGTGTATGTGGGGAAGCCACTCAGATTTGAGACACATGACAGGGAGACTCATGTGTGCAAATTGAAGAAATCCTTGTATGGATTGAAACAAGAACCCAGGACATGGTACGGAAGAATAGACAGCTTCCTAACTAGTCTGGGCTTTACCAAGAGTAAAGCAGATTCCCACCTTTACTACAAGGTTGAGGAAGGGAACCCAGTGATACTTCTACTTTACATCGATGACCTATTTGTGACAAGTGAGGATGGGTTGATTTATGACACAAAGAAGAAGCTTGCTGCTAAGTTCGAGATGAAGGAATTGGGTATGATGCACTATTTTCTAGGCATGGAGGTGTGGCAGAGTGCGGATGGAATCTTCCTTGGAAAAGGGAAGTATGTAGTAGAGATCATGAAGAGGTTTGTGATGATGGACTGCAAGGCCATGGCCACACCTATGGCATCGAACTTAAGTCTATTGAGTGCTTCTTCATCAGATTTGGTTGATGCCATGATGAATCATCAGATGATTGGATATTTGATGTACATAGCGAATACGAGACCAAATATTTGCTTTGATGTGAACACACTAATCCAGTTCCTGACGGATCCGAGACATGTTCACTTGATTGATTCAAAGCATATTCTGAGTTACCTGAAGGGTACGGTGGATTATGGGCTCAAGTATGATGTGAATCAGAAGATTAACCTAGAGGGTTATGCTGATTCAGATTGGGAAGGCAATTCCAGTGATAGGAAGAGCACTTCAGGGTGCTGCTTCAGTATGGGATCAGGTGTGATCTCTTGGTTTAGCAGGAAGCAGTCCTGTGTGGCACTGAGTACATCTAAAGCAGAGTATGTTGCAGCTTGTTCGGCTAGTTGTGAGGAAGTATGGCTGAGGAAGCTACTATGTGATTTGTTTGATCTCTAGTTGGACGCAACGTGTATAGATTGCGACAACCAGAGTTGTGTGAAGTTTTCTAAGAACCCAGTGTTCCATGACTAATCAAAGCACATTGAGATCAAGTATTACTATATCAGGGATATGGTGCAGAGAGGTGCAGTGAAGCTCCAGTATGTTGCAACAGACGAGCAGATAGACGATGTGTTGACCAAGCCGCTAGCCAGAGTGAAGTTTGAATACTTCAGAGAGAAGCTTGGTGTACTTCAGATCGAGGTTGCTTCCAAGGGGAAGTGATGAGTGCAGAAGACACAGATGCACATGGGCCATTATTGCATAGTGGTTGGAAATTCCTCCTGTGTTGGTAGATGTAAGGGCCCGACCATTCTTGGATAGTGGTAGGAAAGTCCTCCAATGTTGGTTGATGTAAGGGTTGATTCATTCTCACATGGTGGCTGGAAATTCCTCCCATGGTCATTGATGTAAGTGCTGAGCCTTTCTCGAATAGTTGTAGAAAATTCCTCCCATGTCAGTTGATGTAAGTGTTGTGTCTCACATGCTGGTAGGAAATTCCTCACATCTTGGTAGACGTGTGATGTGCATCTGGGAAGTGCTCCATTGACGATGAGATTATCTAAAGATGATGAGGTGACAGTAGGGTACATAGGTTTTGCAGAGGCATATAATCAATCCTGGGATGATCCTTCAGGTTTTACAGTGGTATATAATCAGTCCTAGGAGATCTTGCAGGTTTTGCAAAAGGCATATAATAAGTCCTGAGATGTACCTACTTGACGGCTTGCTCGCAGAGATGATGAAGACCTACATGGAGGCTAGGCCTACATCTAGCATGAAAAAGGGTTGGCTCTATAGAACTTCCTATGACGAGTAGATTGAAGGCTGATGGTAGAGATAGTAGCAGCAATGATGATGATTGATCTGGATTTATGTGGGAATGAAACAAAAGATAACATATACAGAATCATATATAGAGATATATTGCAAATAACACAGTGATACAGTAAACACATATTCTATTAAATAGCGAAAATAGAACAGACTGTAAAATACAATAGCTAGAATGGTGGTAGCCATCTGTGAGAAGACATGTGGCCGCTATGCTCATTCGTGCCAAGATGAATACAAAGAGAGGCTGAAAGGGCCTATTTATCATAAGCATGAGCGAAAGAATCCCAAACATCCAAAAACCTAACCCTAGAAGATGAACCATCATAAAGTTCGCGGCCCTAAGGTGGTTAGTTGAACAGTCAACTTCCCGGGGTCATAACGTTTTCATACGATCTCCGTTTGGGGCGCTCGGTAGCCCGTTGGAAAGGTCTATCCGACATTTAAAACTTTTGAATAGGCCCTCATGCATGCCGATGGCAACCATTTGGTCCACCAAATCGCAAAAAAATGTCTTTTAGGGCCTCAAAATGGCTCTGGAAGTTCAGGACCTGAAAAATTGCTAAAAATAGTAATTTACCAAAATTGCGAGAAGACTGTTTTGAGTTAGTTGGAAGAGGTGGGCCGCCACCAATATTCACCTAGATCAATCCTCGCTCCTTAGGAAGAAATGGTATCCATTGCGTTAAATCCCTTATCATATGTCGAGCTGTGTGTCGAGTTGAGCTCTTGGTGCGACATTTGCTGAAGCAGAAAGGTTGCCTTTCTTTGAAATCTTCAGAGGGATGTAATTGTTGTTGTTGGTTGTGCTGGAGATGTTCAACAGTTTTGGTTGTTGTGGTATTTTGCATTGGTGTTGATGGTTTCTTTTTGGGGGAGCACCTTGAATGCGTGGCCTTGCACTGCAAAGAAACTCGAATAAGCGATGCTGCACTGAACTTCTGTTTTTCTTGTTTCTGCTGAGTAGAGGGATGATGGGCAAAGGTTGTGGATGTCTCTGCAATCTAATGTTCTCCTTTAGTGGCAATTGCAAATAGGGAAAATTTCCCAGTGTGGGATATTATCTTCCTTCCCTCCTTGTTTGGGGTAGGTGCAACTATCTCTAGTATCCGATAGAGTTGTCCTCCCAAAGTGACAATGACACTGCGAGGTCGTGATTCATATACAACATGACGCTTCCACATATATGTTTGTGCTAAAAGAACATCGCATACTTCAAGTGGGGCCACATCACACAATAGCTCATCTTTGAAGGGCTTGATGCCATATGGTAGGCGACATTGGTGACTGACGCGGATCCCTCGTCCTTGGCTTAGCCATCCAATGGTGTATGGTTGTGGGTGTGGTGTTATTGGTAGATTCAATCTCTTGATAACTTTTGTTGAGATCAGGTTCTTCTGGATGCCGCTGTCCACAACAAAGTGTTGGGGAATTCCCTTCACCCACATCTGTGAGTGGAGAAGGCGTTCCTCTGCCTCTGACTCTTCAGGTTCCTCTGGTTGAATCTGTGTGGTGGTGACAATGGCACTGGGTTCTGCATCAATGATTTTCTTCCCTTTTCACGTGGCTGTGAAATTAGGTTCTGAGCCAGAATCGCAACTGGGATCAGATTCTGAAGCTTTGATCTCAGCCACCAATGACTGTTTTGAGCAACATTCATCAGTGTTGTGCCAGGGGCATTTGTGGAAGTCGCACCACTTCCCGGTGTCCTTCTTTGTCTTTTCTTTACCCTTCTTTGCTTGTGGTTGGGACAGTTTGTCCTATCCCTACCCCGTGTTCTGCGAGCCAGAGTTTCCCTTGCCCTGCTTCTGCGTAGGTCCAAAGTCACGCTTGTTCTTTTGCTGAAATTTCTGCTCAATTTTGACAGCATATCGATAGGCGGATCCGAGTGAAGAGATTTCCAGGAAATCCATCTCTCTTCATATGTACAGGTGTAGGCCACTGTGATATTTCAATAATAGGTGTCGCTCGAAGTCCTTGATACCTAGCTTTGTGCGCAAGGTATGAAATTTGTTGGTGTACTCCGACACCGTTTGGTCCCTCTCTTGATGCAGAATGGTCCATTTTGTGTACTGGTCATCATAATTTCCCACAGGGTAATATTGTTCCTTGATGGAATCTATAAAAGAGGCCCAAGTGGGATTGGAATATTCAAACAATCCAAACTCGTCTGATGAGTTTTTCTCACAATAAGTTTCCCACAAATTTTTGACATGGGGGACGACCTTAAGGAGTGCAAACATGATCTTTTCCCTTTTGGAAAATTTGTGGACAGAGAAATACCCTTCTAGTAGATTCAACCATTTATCTAGGGCATCGGCATCGATATGGCCTTCAAATAATGGAATATCAAAATTAACTTGTACCTTGAAGGGAGTCGTATCTCCGAAATGGCTGCTTGTTGAGGGTGCATTTGTCGTTGTTGGCATTCGTCGAAGGATCTCGGTGAAATTATCCATCATCTCGTTCCTCTGTCGCGTGAGGGCTTCCTCGAGCAATAGCTTGATAGATTCTACTGCTCCATCATCTCTCTTTTCTTCCGCCATTGGAGGCCATTTGGGGTGGTGAGAGTGGTCTTCGCCAAGTGAAACTAGTTCGAGACCCAACTCTCTGTATCCTGACCTCGTCGGGGACATGCACCGAGAAACAATCAAAGAGCAGACCGCTCTGATACCACTGATCCGGATTTATGTGGGAACGAAACAAAAGATAGCATATACAGAATCATATACAGAGATATATTGCAAATAACACAGTGATACAGTAAACACATATTCTATTAAATAGCGGAAATAGAATAGACTGTAAAATACAATAGCTAGAATGGTGGTAGCTATCTCTGAGAAGAGATGTGGCCGCTATGCTCATTCGTGCCAAGATGAATACAAAGAGAGGTCGAAAGGGCCTATTTATCATAATCATGAGGGAAAGAATCCCAAACATCCAAAAACCTAACCCTAGAAGATGAACCATCATAAATTTTGTGGCCCCAATGTGGTTAGTTGAACAGTCAACTTCCTGGGGTCATAACTTTTGCATACGATCTCTGTTTGGGGCGCTCGGTATCCCATTGGAGAGGTCTATCCGAGATTTAAAAATTTCAACCTGGCCCAAATGCATGCCAATGGAAACCGTATGGTCCTCCAAATCACCAAAAAATGTCGTTTAGGGCCTCAAAATGGCTCTGGAAGTTCAGGACCCGAAAAACTGCTAAAAATAGTAATTTACCAAAATTGCCAGAAGACTTTTTTGCGCCAATTGGAAGAGGTGGGCCGCCACCGATATCCACCTGGATCAATCCTCCCTCCTTAGGAATCAATGGTATCCATTGCGTTAAATCCCTTATCATATGCCGAGCTGTGTGTCGATTTGACCTCTTTTTGCGACATTTGCTGAAGCAGAAAGGTTGCCTTTCTTTGAAATCTTCAGAGGGCTGTAATTGTTGTTGCTGGTTGCGTTGGAGCTGTTCAACAGTTTTGGTTGTTGTGGTATTTTGCATTGGTGTTGATGGTTTCTTTTTGGGGGAGCACCTTGAATGCGTGGCCTTGTACTACAAAGGAACTCGAATAGGCGATGCTGCACTGAACTTCTGTTTTTCTTGTTTCTGCTGAGTAGAGGGATGATGGGCAGAGGTTGTGGATGTCTCTGCGATATGATGTTCTTTTTTAGTGGCAATTTCGAATAGGGAAAATTTCCCATTGTGGGAGATTATCTTCCTTCCCTGCTTGTTTGGGGTAGGTGCAACTATCTTTGGTATCCGATAAAATTGTCCTCCCAAAGTGACAATGACACTGTGAGGTCGTGATTCATATACAACATGATGCTTCCACATATATGGTTGTCCTACAAGAACATCACATACTACAAGTGGGGCCACATCACACAATACCTCATCTTTGAAGGGATTGATTCCATATGGTAGGCGAAATTGGTGACTGGCACGGATCCCTCGTCCTTGGCTTAGCCATCCAATGGTGTATGGTTGTGGGTGTGGTGTTATTGGTAGATCCAATCTCTTGATAACTTCTGTTGATATCAACTTCTTTTGGCTGCCAATGTCCAAAACAAAGTGTAGGGGAATTCCCTTCACCCACATCTGTGAGTGGAAAAGGCGTTCCTCTGCCTCTGACTCTTCAGGTTCCTCTGGTTGAATTTGTGTGGTGGCGACAACAACACTGGGTTCTGCATCAATGATTTCCTTCCCTTTTTGCGCGGCTGTAAAATTAGGTTCTGAGTCAAAATCTAAACTGGGATCTGATTCTGAAGCTTTGATCTCATCCACCAATGACTGTTTTGAGCGACATTCATCAGTGTTGTCCTAGGGGCTTTTGTGGAACGCGCACCACTTCTCGGTGTCGTTCTTTGTCTTTTCTTTACCCTTCTTCGCTTGTGGTTGGGACTGGTTGTCCTTTCCCTGCCCCGTGTTCTGCGAGCCAGAGTCTCCCTTGCCCTGCTTCTACGTAGGTCCAAAGTCACGCTTGTTCTTTTGCTGAAATTTTTGCTCAATTTTGACAGCATATCGATAGGCGGATCCGAGTGAAGAGATTTCCAGGAAATCCATCTATGTTCGGATGTACCGGTGTAGGCCACCACAATATTTCAGTACTAGGTGTTGCTCGGAGTTGTTGATACCTAGCTTTGTGCGCAAGGTATGAAATTTGTTGGTGTACTCCGACACTGTTTGGTCCCTCTCTTGATGCAGAATGGTCCATTTTGTGTACTGGTCATCATAGTTTCCAACAGGGTAATATTGTTCCTTGACGGCATCTATAAAAGAGGCCCAAGTGGGATTGGAATATTCAAACAATCCAGACTCGTCTGATGAGTTTTTCTCACAATAAATTTCCCACCAATTTTTGACATGGGGGACGGCCTTAAGGAGCGCAAACATGATATTTTCCCTATCGGAAAATTTGTGGACAGAGAAATACCCTTCTAGTAGATTCAACCATTTGTCTAGGGCATCGGCATCGATATGGCCTTCAAATAACGGAATATCAAAATTAACTTGTACCTTGAAGGGAGTCGTATCTCCGAAATGGCTGCTCGTTGAGGGTGCATTTTCCGTTGTTGACATGCGTCGAAGGATATCGGTGAAATTATCCATCATCTCGTTCCTATGTCACGCGAGGGCTTCCTCGAGCAACAACTTGATAGGATCTACTACTCCTTCATCTCTCTTTTCTTCCACCATGGGAGGCCGTTTGGGGTGGCGAGAGTGGTCTTCCCCAAGTGAAACTAGTTCGAGACCCAACTCTTTGTATCCTGACCTTGTCGGGGACATGCACCAAGAAACAATCAAAGAGCAGACCGCTCTGATACCACTGATCCAGATTTATGTGGGAACGAAACAAAAGATAGCATATACAGAATCATACACAAAGATATATTGCAAATAACACAGTGATACAGTAAACACATATTCTATTAAATAGCGGAAATAGAACAGACTGTAAAATACAATAGCTAGAATGGTGGTAGCTATCTCTGAGAAGAGATGTGGCCACTATGCTCATTCGTGCCAAGGTGAATACAAAGAGAGGCCGAAAGGCGTATTTATCATAAGCATGAGGGAAAGAATCCCAAACATCCAAAAACCTAACCCTAGAAGATGAACCGTCATAAAGTTTACGGCCCCAAGGTGGTTAGTTGAACAGTCAACTTCCCTGGGTCATAACTTTTGCATACGATCTCCATTTAGGGCGCTCGGTAGCCCATTGGAAAGGTCTATTCGAGATTTACAAATTTTTACTTGGCCCAAATGGATGCCGATGGCAATCATTTGGTCCTCCAAATCACCAAAAAATGTCGTTTAGGGCCTCAAAATGGCTACGGAAGTTCAGGACCCAAAAAAATGCTAAAAATAGTAATTTACCAAAATTGCCAGAAGACTGTTTTGAGCCAGTTGGAAGAGGTGGGCCGCAACCGATATCCACCTAAATCAATCCTCCCTCCTTAGGAAGCAATGGTCTCCATTGCATTAAATCCCTTATCATATGTCGAGCTGTGTGTCGAGTTGAGCTCTTGGTGCGACATTTGCTGAAGCAGAAAGGTTGCCTTTCTTCGAAATCTTCAAAGGGCTGTAATTGTTGTTGTTGGTTGCGTTGGAGCTGTTCAACAGTTTTGGTTGTTGTGGTATTTTGCATTGGTGTTGATGGTTTCTTTTTGGGGGAGCACCTTGAATGCGTGGCCTTGCACTGCAAACGAACTCGAATCGGCGATGCGGCACTGAACTTCTGTTTTTCTTGTTTCTGCTGAGTAGAGGGATGATGGGAAGAGGTTGTGGATGTCTTTGCGATCTGATGTTCTCCTTTAGTGGCAATTGTGAATAGGGAAAATTTCCTAGTGTGGGAGATTATCTTCCTTCGCTGCTCGTTTGGGGTAGGTGCAACTATCTCTGGTATCCGATAGAGTTGTCCTCCCAAAGTGACAATGACAATGTGAGGTCATGATTCATATACAACATGACGCTTCCACATATATGGTTGTCCTAAAAGAACATCACATACTTCAAGTGGGGCCACATCACACAATACCTCATCTTTGAAGGGCTTGATGCCATATGGTAAGCGACATTGGTGACTGACGCGGATCCCTCGTCCTTGGATTAACCATCCAAAGGTGTAAGATTGTGGGTGTGGTGTTATTGGTAGATCCAATCTGTTGATAACTTCTGTTGAGATCAGGTTCTTCTGGCTGCCGCTGTCCACAACAAAGTGTAGGGGAATTCCCTTCACCCACATCTGTGAGTGGAAAAGGAGTTCCTCTGCCTCTGACTCTTCAGGTTCCTCTGGTTGAATCTGTGTGGTGGCGACAACGGCACTGGGTTCTGCATCAATGATTTTCTTCCCTTTTCACGCGGCTGTGAAATTAGGTTCTGAGTCAGAATCGGAACTTGGATCTGATTTTGAAGCTTTGATCTCAGCCACCAATGACTGTTTTGAGCGACATTCATCAGTGTTTTTCCAGGGGCTTTTGTGGAACTCGCACCACTTCCCGGTGTCCTTCTTAGTCTTTTCTTTACCCTTCTTCGCTTGTGGTTGGGATTGGTTGTCCTTTCCCTGTCATGTGTTCTGCGAGCCAAAGTTTCCCTTGCCCTGCTTCTGCGTAGGTCCAAAGCCATGCTTGTTCTTTTGCTGAAATTTCGGCTAGATTTTGACAGCATATCGATAGGCGGATCCGAGTGAAGAGATTTCTAGGAAATCCATCTCTATTCGTATGTACCGGTGTAGGCCACTGCGATATTTCAGTACTAGGTGTCACTCGGAGTCCTTGATACCTAGCTTTGTGCGCAAGGGATGAAATATTTTGGTGTACTCCGACACCGTTTGGTCCCTCTCTTGATGCAGAATGGTCCATTTTGTGTACTGGTCATCATAGTTTCCAACAGGGTAATATTGTTCCTTGACGGAATCTATAAAAGAGGCCCAAGTGGGATTGGAATATTCAAACAATCCAGACTCGTCTGATGAGTTTTTCTCACAATAAGTTTCCCACCAATTTTTGACATGGGGGATGGCCTTAAGGAGTGCAAACATGATCTTTTCCCTGCCGGAAAATTTGTGGACAGAGAAATACCCTTCTAGTATATTTAACCATTTATCTAGGGCATCGGCATCGATATGGCCTTCAAATAATGGAATACCAAAATTAACTTGTAACTTGAAGGGATTCGTATCTCCGAAATGGTTGCTCGTTGAGGGTGCATTTGCCGTTGTTGGCATGCGTCGAAGGATCTCGGTGAAATTATCCATCATCTCGTTCCTCTGTCGTGCGAGGGCTTCCTCGAGCAACAACTTGATAGGATCTACTGCTCCTTCATCTCTCTTTTCTTCCGCAATGGGAGGCCGTTTGGGGTGGAAAGAGTGGTATTTCCCAAGTGAAACTAGTTCGAGACCCAACTCTCTGTATCCTGACCTCGTTGAGTTCATGCACCAAGAAACAATCAAAGAGCAGACCGCTCTGATACCACTGATCTGGATTTATGTGGGAACGAAGCAAAAGATAGCATATACAGAGATATATTGCAAATAACACAGTGATACAGTAAACACATATTCTATTAAATAGCAGAAATAGAACAGACTGTAAAATAGAATAGCTAGAATGGTGGTAGCTATCTCTGAGAAGAGATGTGGCCGCTATGCTCATTCGTGCCAAGATGAATACAAAGAGAGGCCGAAAGGGCCTATTTATCATAATCATGAGGGAAAGAATCCCAAACATCCAAAAACCTAACCCTAGAAGATGAACCGTCATAAAGTTTGCGGCCCCAAGGTGGTTAGTTGAACAGTCAACTTCCCGGGGTCATAACTTTTGCATATGATCTCTGTTTGGGGCGCTCGGTAGGCCGTTGGAAAGGTCTATTCGAGATTTACAACTTTCGACTGGGCCCAAATGCATGTCGATGGCAACCATTTGGTCCCCCAAATCACCAAAAATATCATTTAGGGCCTCAAAATGGCTCCGGAAGTTTAGGACCCGAAAAACTGCTAAAAATAGTAGTTTACCAAAATTGCCAGAAGATTGTTTTGAGCCAGTTGGAAGAGGTGGGACGCCACCGATATCCACCTGGATTAATGATGATCCAGCTTTGATGATGATCCATCTTTGATGATAATCCATCAACGAAGACTTGTGCTGATGACTATGTCAAGAGAATACCTTCCTAGTTAAGAGGGAGTGTTAATGTATTTGTAACTTTGGAAGATATTCACTTGTATATGTAATATTGTATTCATATGTTATTATTGTACTTCCGATAGAGATGTTTATTCCTTCGATCGGGAAATTTATTATTGTATTTGAAAGGGTTATTAGACTATCCTAGAGAAGTCGACCCTGAGTTAAGTGGTAATGGGCTATTAAACTCTCCTAGGAGAAGTCGGCCCAGTTAGGGTTAAAATTCAAGTGAAAGATAAAGTATAAATAAAGAGGGTGTTGCTCTCTATTTTCTCATTCAGTAACTCATCAAGTTCACACAAGTGAGTAGGAGGACAAGTTTGTACAAGTGAAGAAGAGAGAAGTTGCTGGAGACCATTTCTACTTTTGGGGTTTATTGTATTGTTGCTCACTCTATCTCCGAGGAAGTTGTGGGGTTTCTCCTTTATGGTTTCCCCGATGAAATTCTTTGTGTCTCTTGTCTCTTGTGTTTGAATTGTTGTGCATGTTATTCTCTCAGATAAGATCCTAGATAATCTTGAATTAAATTGTGAAAAACTAACACTTTGTAGTCCACAAAGAGGTTGTGAGGCAGGTATTCATTAATGGAATTGGAATTTTCTTACATGATAATAAGAAGGCCTCCTTCCCATTGTTACCCTTTTGTATCAGGACCTACAAATTTCCCAATTTTAAAGGTGTCGAAGCTTTCATAAAGGATTTGGAAGCATTCCATTTTGGGGAGAAGAGTTTCGCAAGAAATGATAGCCATAAGAAGGTCATCGATCATTGTTCGTCAATTAGGATGCATTATGAATATGCAGATCACTTAGACAAGAATGAGGAAGTGTACAGAAGAGGAAGTAATATGACTGAGTTGAACAAGTGTTTTATTCGGAAAAGAAGCGTCGATCCCAGTCATGTTGCCACTACTGCAGCAGAAGCAGAATGGAAACAAAAGCAAAGAGAAGAAGTCGTAAGGCTAAGAGTGGCAGAAGCAGAACAGAAATTGAAGGAGGAAGCAGAAAGGAAGCAGAGAGAGGAGGCAGAGAATTTTCAAAAGGAGGCCGAGATATTATTAAAGGAAGAGGAATATAAAATGCAAAAGGAATAAGAACGAAGAGAAAGAGAAGAAAGGGATGCAGCTGAGGAGCAAAGGAGAAAGGAAGAAGAAGATAAGTCCAAGGAAGTTGTGGAAATAGGAGACCAAGATGGAGGCCCAAGTGTACATGACATGGATATAGATTCACCAGGGGTATCAGGAGTCACACTTATGGGAGGAGATCTACCATTCACAGAGCTCTGGCTCACCCCTTTCAACCCATCAAAGCAACATACAGTGGCCAAATTGGACACGATAATTTTTTATTCAAGTAGGAAAACCATCATGAGGAGGTCCAAGAAGAGATTAAAGATGTGCTCTAAGCCTGATATAGTCACTATCCAGGATAACGCTATCATGGAGGGTACTCACAAAGACCCTAAGTTTACAACGTCGGTAAGCATAACAGCTCCACAAGCAAGTGCAGAAAATGTAGACAAGTTGTTGAATGATATTGAGTGCAATAAGGAAAAAATGTTGAAGTTAAAAGATAACTTGGTAAAGGCGCGAGGAGAGGGAATAGCACTGAAAAGAAAAAATGATTACATAATATCCGAGAAGGACAGTTTATTGAATGACTATTAGAATATGAACTCAGAGAAGGAAGCATTGACTGTATAGTTAATGATTATGAAAGGTGAAAGGAGCGACTTTGAAGCCCACATCAGTGAATTAAAAACAAGAGAGTCAGAAGCAAATCAGCAGGCTGGAGAGTTGAAAGCTCAGATGGAATAAATGGTTAAATAAAAGGAGTCTCTGAAAGAACAGGTCGATCTGGCAAACAGTAAGAAGAAATAAATGACTCATTTCCATGAGTAGGAATGCCAAATTCAGGAGAAAATATGTCACTCGCAAGAATTGCTCACTGAAGAGATCTACAATATGAAAATAATGATAGCAAGGATGAACGAGATTGTTGTAGAATCACTGAGGATCGGACAAATATTATTGAAAATTGCAAATAAAATTAAGAGGAAGATGACATGGAGAGAAGGAAAATCAGAGTTCCCTTATCACTTGCCCCAAAAGACGATTGCAGACTCTAATTTACACATGGCTCTTCTTGAGTTTTACAGAAAAGCTGGCAGGAGGATAAATAATGAAGTCCATAAATCTATCGATAGGTGTGTAGGGTTCTACTAGAAGATTCATCAGATTCACGAAAAGTGTGAGCTCGTTATGCCTCTGAATATGGATGAGCTTCCTACCAAAGATCAACGTTTGATGGAGCTGCGAAATGTGTTGAGGGATGACCTGGATTACATTAGAAAACTGGATGTGTTGATAGAATAATATATCCTTTAATACATTGGGAAAGCATCCATAAATGCTTATTTTCTGGAGGACAACTACAAAGCAACAAAAGAAGGAATAAAAAATGTAGAAACTGAGCTATCATTTCATGACATAACTTTGAAAGTTTTAGAACCGACGCATTGTAACATTATTTTTTAAGAGACTGACATGTGGGTCAATTACATATATAGTCTAGAGAGAGGAGCTCGAAATTAATGTTTTTTTTTATTGTAATATTCTGTGTACAAACACTAGAGGACAAATTTTGGGAGTCCAAAGGTTAGGGTCGGTGAAACGAACAACCATATGGAGACAAACGTTTTGTAATATAAATATATGGTGAGAATATTTGTAAAGGAATTTTTGCTAGTGAATTAGATGCTAGAGGCATTTTGTAAAAGAACTATTTCTTTTCTAATGAGAAAATAATTGTTTGATGGGGAAAATCTTTCACTGGTGTTTGCCTGGAACGTGTGATTGTTGGAACATAATTATTTCTATTTCTGCTTATGTCATGTTGTGAGATATTTCTAATTATGTCGAACTATTTCAATGATTATGAATGGTTTCTTTATTTCATGCAAACGGTTAGGTGTAACAGAGTAATAAATTGCTTTAATTAATATCATAGCTATCTTTGATAATTTATGTTGTAAATGTGAATGTTTCTTTTAATGGTTATCTGCTAAATTTACCCAAACATTTCAGCATATTACTCTTACTTTAAATTTTCTCCTTGTAGGGATATGCTAGTTAGTTTAGGTTAGTAATAAATTAATTGATAGGTAGGATTTATAAGACGGGAGGTAAGAACCTACGCATCATTTGTTGAGGATTCTTCCTGTCAGTTCTAAATTAAATGCATTAAATAGGGCACTTCCATTTCATTCCTTAAAATTAAAATTACATACACGGTGAACTGAGCTGCAACCAGTAAACAATTCAAACAAACATAATCACTATAGCTGGACCGTAAACCGGACAGATTCCCCATACCAAACTGTGAGATTTTCAATTGCTAGGAACTAGATTCATAAGACAATTTCACATGGAATATTTCAGACAATGAGAGAAGAAGAATAAAGAGAATAAATTGTGGAAATCACTCTGTATATTATTCATTGATATGATAACAATATATAATACATCCTCCATGGAGAAAATCAAATTCCTTTGAGGCAATTTGGAAAGACAAAAAAGAAAAGGCTTAGAAAAGACAAAAAAACCCTAGGTGGCAAAAGCAGTTTCCAAAATTGTCTTAGAGGCTCACGAATATAGTAAGTGTGGTATGGGAGCTCATGAGTCAGTTAAATAGAATGTTTTGATGGCTTTAGGAGAGTATATATGATGTGGAGGTCGAATTGGTCAAGTGGCAAGAGTTTCCAAGTCAATTAGCTTTTTCTTTTCCACTAGAAAGTAGAAAAAACAGGATAATGTTGTCTAAATCAAGAAAGTGTCTTTCTAATTCAGGAATAGAATAAAATCAGAAAGAATCCAAGGAAATCTTATCCAGAATACATCCAAATTTTTTTTGCTGATTTAGGATGGCATGTGGTCCACTAAAAGAGAAAACTGGCCTATTTTACCTAGTCAAAACTCAGGAAATTAATCATAAATGATTAATTAATTTATCCTAAGTCTAGAATGACATAGTGGGTTTTTTAAATGTTCCAACACCACCCCCTTAAGCCTAATTTTATGTGATGGGAATCAGAAATATATCAGAAATATAGGTCCCAAGCAACAAGTCTTATGATCACCCCAATGCAAAAAATAACTAGTCCATGTAAACCGAGGAAACATGGAAAACCTCATGGGAACAAAACCCTCCCTCAGAAATGGACATGCTTGATGTCTTCATGCTATCATGTTGCTCATTTGAATGCGAGGAATGAGCTAAATGAGATGAATGGGTTGCTTCTAAGTAATAGACTTGATGAAGAGGTTGTGGATGTCATGATCATGCATTAGTGCATCAATGTTGTGTAGGAAAGAACTATGTGTTGAAGCTCATCTTCTAATGATGGAGGAGCATCAAATGAATTTTTATTGTTGTTGTAACATATATAATCAGATCTGAAAACATAATCAATGATGGAAATAAGATCTATGAATACTCCTTCCCAAGGAGAAACAATGAACTCAACAGGATGAATTTCTTCTGTAGCTGCAATGTGGTGCACTAGTTCTTGTATCTTCTTCTCAAACTGATGTAGTACCTTTCTGATATTTAAAATGAGATCATGCAGCTCTAAAATATCATAATGTGAGTCATATGTAGCAGCAACCAGTAAAGATGTGGAGTCTCCATGATTGAATAAAGTTTCAATAGGAAAAGTGTGAGAAACTAGATCACCCTGACAGCTGAGCGAGCTTGGAGAGTGTGAGGACTTGAATTTTGAACCATGAGTGATGGGGTCAGGTCCAGATGTGTGGAATATTATTCCAAACAATGCCAAAAACATGGCTTTCCAACCAATGAAATATATGCAAGACAAAAGTGCAATAGAGGCAAGTGACACAGTGTAGGAAAACATCGAATTGTGTAGTTTCTTAACTGGAGAACTTGGGGGTTGTGGGGTCTTTTGGGAATCCAATGGTTGGGAAAATGGTGTGGGATATGTAATGACCTGCATATAAAACTATAAATCATCTTCTAAATTAGAATCTAAAATATTTGAATGGAGGTGGAAATACCTTCCAGAAGACAAGTCGGAAGCTAGTAAAAAATGACTAGTTTTGAGGGTAGACTTGGATGAACTGACTAAATATTGTTCCAAGGAAGAGTTGGAGATTTCTGATTCTGATGTATTAGAATGTGAATCAATATCAAAGACATCAGAATTATATTTCACTCTAGCACTCAAAGCATAAATATGATTACTTTTGGGAGAGGATTGGAGACAGAGTTCTTCTTCTACAGCAAGCTTGCCTTGTTCTTTTTTTGCAAAGTCAGGAACATCTATGTTATGTTTTTCAAGCATTTTGGCCATGATGTCCAATTTATTCTTGAAGTAATATTTCTCTGGATGAATCCCTTTGCAGCAATAAGAACACTTGGGATTCTCCTTCTTCATCTTCTTGGATTTGGAATCTCCATCAAAATCCTCTTCATCTGACAATATCTTTTGTTTGGATTTGTTATTCTTGAAACTCTTTGCTCCATGAACAACAAGTGCAAATTCTTTGGAGGGTGATTGATCCCTCATTTGGACCAAATTGTCCTTCTATTGATTCAGTGAATAAATAAATGCATCCAAGGTTGGCATCTTCCACTTGGGAACTGCAAGTCTTGTAGAATTAAAAGTAGACACAAATAGTTAGTATTCTAAACTCAGTTTTGACAGAATGGTGAGGATTAACTGTTCATCCTTCTTCTCTATGCCACATTGATTGAGTTGACGCACTAGGTTCTTGAATTTTGATATGAACTCCTCCATAGAATCTAAATTACTTGGACTAAGAGAGATCATCTCAATCTCCAATAAATGACCTCTGAGCTCGTCTTGTTTTCCAAAGAGATATTCTAGCTTTGTCCATAATTCATTTGGAGTGGATAGAGAATCAATGTGGAATAGAAGATATGGAGATACAGAGAGACAAAGTAACCCATAAGCTTCATCAAGCCTATTAAACCATTTGGATTTTAATGCAATAGCTCATGGCTCAATTTCAATCCCCATAGTGACTCTATACAATCCTTTGCTCTGAAGTTGGATGATCATATGCACCTTCCAGTCAAAGAAATTGAAGGGAGCGAGAGTCACATATTTGGCTTGATTTTGCTCCATACATATGTGCTCCCAGTGGTGGAAATACCTACAAAAAACACTATTGGAAATTTCTTTGAATCAATCTAGTTCTGATACCATGTGAGATTTTCAATTGCTAGGAACTAGATTCATAAGACAATTTCACATGGAATATTTCAAACAATGAGAGAAGAAGAATAAAGAGAATAAATTGTGGAAATCACTCTATATCTTATTCATTGATATGATAACAATATATAATACATCCTCCATGGATAAAATCGAATTCCTTTGAGGCAATTTGTAAAGAGCAAAAATAAAAGGCTTAGAAAAGACAAAAAAACCCCTAGGTGGCAAAAGTAGTTTCCAAAACTGTCCCAGGGGCTCATGAACTTAAAGTGGTATGGAAGCTCATGAGTGAGGTAAATAGAATGTTTTGATGGATTTAGGAGAGTAGATCTGATGTGGAGGTAGAATTGGTCAAGTGGCAAGAGTTTCCATGTCAACTAGATTTTTCTTTTCCACTAGAAAGTAGAAAAAATAGGATAAAGCTGTCTAAATCAAGAAAGTGTCTTTCTAATTCAGGAATAGAATAAAATGAGACATAATCAAAGGAAATATTATCTAGAATCCATCCAAATTCGTTTTGGTGAGTTAGGATGGCATGTGGTCCACTAAAAGACAAAAGTAGCCTATTTTACCTCTTCAAAACTCAGGAAATTAATCATAAATGATTAATTAATTTATCCTAAGTCTAGAATGACATAGTGGGTTTTTTAAATGTTCCGATACAAACGGTGAGTGATCTAATTGGGATTATTTACCGGGGAGAATCGCTACTGTCGATGCTGAGAATTTCTGGGCATCAACACAAGGGAATCAAAAAATCCACCAAACCCCCATGGGTCCTAGTGAAGACCAAGAAATTAATTAATGAAATGGGGGATAACATTAGCCTAGGAAATTATTAACTAGGAATGAATTATCCTATAGTTGTTTAATTAATTAAATTGGAAGTATGTAATGATTATTTTTATATTTAAAATATTAATTATTTGTTTTGGTGAGTTGAATAATGATAGGGACACCATGAGGGCACATGGAGAGATAAGGCTATACTTATGATTTGTCACACCAAAGAATAAAGTGGAGAAAAGTAGCACAAAGCAAGATGCCAAGCTAAAAGGAAAGAAACTGACAAAAACAGGCAAGTGAGGAAAATAGAAACATCCAAACAGAAAAGGAGGGCACAGTTTCATAAAAGGAAAAAAGCCAAGACAATTTGAAAAATAGGAAACCTCATGAAAATAAGGGAGGGAACAATTTCCAAAAAAGGATGAAAAGAAATCAGTATGAAAAGCAGGAAACATTGGAAAATCCAGGAGGGCACAGTTTCCAAAAAAGGAGAAAGGAAGCAAGTTTGGAAAAGCAGGAAGTTTCCTACTCAGTCAAGTAGGGCGCATTAGGTGAGGCCAAGGAGGTTGACTTAATCAACAAGTCACCTAGTATATAAAATGAGGAGGATGCACCATATTCAAATATTTTGCTAGTTTATTGATTGTATGTGAGAAAGCTTAAGCTTCTCTAGGCTTTGGTGATTCCCCCTTAGCCACTTATGGGAGATGTGCCCAATAGTTCTAGTTCAACTCTTATTCACATGATCTAGTGCAGAAATTGGTACCACATTGTAGAATCCATCCTTTATAATTTGATGCAAACATCCATATTTCTTGAGGTGGTTTTGTAGAGTTTCACGGAGAAAGAGTAGCTAGTTGGAGAGCTTGCAAGAAGACACAGGAGGCCATTGCAAACCCCATGATAATCCAGTAGATCATATCCATCCTACATATTTGATACAGTGTTCACACCTTCTCTTCTCACCCCTTGTTGTAATCTCCTTCTTCTATCAGTGTAAAAATTCAAGTACAGATATTATCTATGATGTCTGAGGCTATGCCATTTAATCTTTAGCTTAATGAACTCAGTTATTATTTGGTGCTTCTGTAAATTACATATCATAGATCCATTAAATATCATAATAGTAATTAGAGATCGTCCTATGGCAGTTTGAGTCCTATCTTTCAAGACTAGTTCAATGTACACTTTTTATTGACTAGTTTTCCAGTTTATGCATGATACAAAGCTCAGAGTATCTATTTATCTTTATGAATTTTTTTGTAGTTATTTAAATTCCTTTATAATCCATCATAATACAAAATTCATATATTCGTGACCCTCTCTAGCTATTTGCGTCACCAATTATCAAGACTAGCTCATAGGGCACCCGAAATTGACTAGTTTTGCAATTTGATCAATTAACAAGTATATGTATTCCCAAATTCGATTATGTCAGTTGTGTTGGGTCCTTGAGACCTCGATAAATATCATACCACCATCATATTTAAAATTTGAATGCATCTCATCCTATTTGGAAGAATTTGGAAACACGTTAGTTGAGCAGTCCAACATAGTGCCCTTGCCTCTTTTGCTTCCAAATTCAACCAGAACCTCCCAAATTCTTAACAAAAATTGTTAAAAATATAATGAAGAGTTTAATGTCTAATATACACCACTAGTTACATTCAGGTGTAAGAAACTGATCCTAGTATGCATATGCTGGAGTGCCCAGGAAGCCTCAAAGTAGACCTCAACGGCAACTGTTGTTCAAATCTAAATGGCCCCACTTGGTGCATAGGACTCAAAAGTTGGCCTTGTTTCTGATATGTTTGATTCTTCATATTTACCCATACAATTGGAAGATCCAAAATTATCCAATAGTCAAGCTCTGGGTGAACTAGTTGTTGTTTGCAATTTTCTGAGTTTTAAAGTTATATCTGAGATAATATAATCTGATGTAATATTAGTTATATTACACTGGATATACAGAGCCATTATATCATAGGTCATCCAAGAGGAAATTGATCATAAGAAAGCATCTTTGTGGCAATAATTGGATAAGGAAAAGCCACTTGAGGATTTCACTGTCATGGAGGCCTGGATTCAAGACCCGAGATCTTCCCAGACCAGGAACACTCTGTATGAGAAATTTGTATCATTATATTGGATTTTCAAGGGCCTACTTGGGAAAGTACTCTTGGAGAAGGCAAAGAAGGCATGCAAGAGAGCAATCCCGTCCGAGTTCTAGAGGGAGCTCTACCAAGACACCCGCTTTATGCATATGAAAATTGATGCTATGGAAAAGAAGATGGGCCTTCCCTTCTTCCCGAATATCAATGAGAATGGAGAATGTTTTCGTTCTAATACTCCAACCTCTTCGAATGAGGACTTATTACGCAAAATTTGGACTAAAAAAATGTGAATTTATGACTTTGAGAGTGTCAATATCAACCTTTCTAAAGTGCAAAATTACGTTTTGAAAGTGGCAATATTGGCTTTGAAAAATGTATGTTTTTCTATTCGAATAGTGTGTTTTTTTACTACTTATGAACCCTAAAATTGCAATTTTTGTATTATGAAACTATGAATTTCAATTCAAAAAGTGTGAATTTCAAATAAATGAATGCAATTTTTTATTTGAAAATTGGAATTTTCATTTGGAAATGTGCAATATTTTAAGGTGAAAAGTGAAATGTCTATAATATTCAGTCCTTTTTTGAACAACAAGTTTATCAGTTCTTGTTTCTTTTTTGATACAGTATAAAGAATATCTAGTTTTTTACATATATAATTTTAGTAGTTTCCAAATGAGGCAGGAATTCTTTGCGTAATCTGTATAGGCACAACTTACTTACACAGTAGTAACCAGTAAACAGTGTATTCTGCATCACAGTAGTAATTTTCCTCAAATTCCTAGAGGCTTGTGGACATTCCAGACACTTGACATTTGCTCGCCCATCCAGGTTGATAGATAGACTAGAAGGATTGTAACAAAATATAAATTTGTTGGGATAAATATCCCATCACATGATATCCATAGGAACATCCATCCCACTCTCAACATTATTCCCCATCTATTCTCGTTGTTCCTTAAATGCTGCAAGGACCTTCTCATTTATTCTATTTTTTTCTCATGTCCATTCTAGCGTTGGTGACCATTCCCATATTATGTTATTTACATCGATCATCATATTTTCTTCTGCACCAACAACCCATTGTTGCGTTCTATTTAAGCAGTTTTTGTACAAGACCTTCAGATCGTTCGATGCTCTTGTTGGCTTCCACCATTGCACCTCTAATTTGTAAGACCCAAGAGTACTAGCATCTGAATCCTGATAAATATTACCAATCACCTTACCCAACCATATTGCACAATATGGATTTGTTGATTGCACAATGACCATTTGGCCCTTTACAACATCCACTCTTGGAATGAATTCATCTCTAGTCTTGTTGCATATTGATCCAACATAGAAATCATGCAAAGCATGAACATTTTCCTTCAAATAGGCATCCATAATTTCATGTTCATATCTTGTAGGTTCACTACTATGAATATCATTGCTTTTCGATGGCCAAAAGTTAGTTGCTTACTGATCAACACTCTCGAAAGGACTGCCCAAATATTTATATACAAACTCCCAATAATTTAACTTGGGACACCAAAATTGTTCACCTCCCTTCTCAATCCCTTGATTCCATAATGAAATATATCTTCCTATTCCTTTTTTTATTCCCTCAATGTCTGAAGGTCTTTTTGATCCGGATTTATGTGGGAACGAAACAAAAGATAGCATATACAGAATCATATACAGAGATATATTGCAAATAACACAGTGATACAGTAAACACATATGCTATTAAATAGCGGAAATAGAACAGACTGTAAAATACAATAGCTGGAATGGTGGTAGCTATCTCTGAGAAGAGATGTGGCCGCTATGCTCATTCGTGCCAAGATGAATACAAAGAGAGGCCGAAAGGGCCTATTTATCATAAGCATGAGGGAAAGAATCCCAAACATCCAAAAACCTAACCCTAGAAGATGAACCGTCATAAAGTTTGCGGCCCCAAGGTGGTTAGTTGAACAGTCAACTTCCCGGGGTCATAACTTTTGCATACGATCTCCATTTGGGGCGCTCGGTAGCCCGTTGGAAAGGCCTATCCGAGATTTACAACTTTCGAATGGGCCCAAATGGATGCCGTAGGCAACCATTTGGTTCCCCAAATTGCCAAAAAATGTCGTTTAGGGCCTCAAAATGGCTCCGGAAGTTCAGGACCCGAAAAACTGCTAAAAATAGTAATTTACCAAAATTGCCAAAAGACTATTTTGAGCCAGTTGGAAGAGGTGGGCCGCCACCGATATCCACCTGGATCAATCCTCCCTCCTTAGGAAGCAATGGTCTCCATTGCGTTAAATCCCTTATCATATGTCGAGCTGTGTGTCGAGTTGAGCGCTTGGTGTGACATTTGCTGAAGTGGAAAGGTTGCCTTACTTTGACATCTTCAGAGGGTTGTAATTGTTGTTGATGGATGCGCTGGAGCTGTTCAACATTTTTGGTTGTTGTGGTATCCTTGGTATGCACCGGTGTGGATGGTTTCTTTTTGGAGGGGCCCCTTGAATGCGTGGCCTTGCACTGCAGAGGTACCCGAATAGGCGATGCTGCACTAACTTTGTGTTTTTCTTGTTTCTGCTGAGTAGAAGGATAATCTGCAGAGGTTGTGGATGTCTCTGCGATCTGATGTTCACCTTTAGTGGAAATTGAGAAGAGGGAAAATTTCCCAGTGTGGGAGATTATCTTCCTTCCCTGCTCGTTTGGGGTAGGTGCAACTATCTCTGGTATCCGATAGAGTTGTCCTCCCAAAGTGACAATGACACTGCGAGGTCGTGATTCATATACAACATGACGCTTCCACATATATGGTTTTCCTAAAAGAACATCACATACTTCAAGTGGGGCCACATCACACAATACCTCATCCTTGAAGGGCTTGATGCCATATGGTAGGCGACATTGGTGACTGACACGGATCCTTCGTCCTTGGCTTATCCATCCAATGGTGTATGGTTGTGGGTGTGGCATTATTGGTAGCTCCAATCTCTTGATGACTTCTTCTGAGATCAGGTTCTTCTGGCTGTCGCTGTCCACAACAAAGTGTAGGGGAATTCCCTTCACCCACATCTGTGAGTGGAAAAGGCGCTCCTCTGCCTCTGACTCTTCAGGCTCCTCTGGCTGAATCTGTGTGGTGGCAACAACGACACTGGGTTTTGCATCAATGATCTGCTTCCCTTTTTGCGCGGCTGTGAAATTAGGTTCCGAGTCAGAATCGGAACTGGGATCTGATTCTGAAGCTTTGATCTCAGCCACCAATGACTGTTTTGAGCGACAATCATCAGTGTCATGCCAGGGACTTTTGTGGAACTCGCACCACTTCCCAGTGTCCTTCTTTGTCTTTTCTTTACCCTTATTCGCCTGCGGTTGGGACAGGTTGTCCTTTTCCTGCCCCGTGTTCTGCGAGCCAGAGTTTCCCTTGCCCTGCTTTTGCGCAGGTCCAAAGTCACGCTTGTTCTTTTGTTGAAATTTCTGCTCAATTTTGACAGCATATCGATAGTCGGATCCGAGTGAAGAGATTTCCAGGAAATCCATCTATGTTCGGATGTACCGGTGTAGGCCACTGCGATATTTCAGTACTAGGTGCCGCTCGAAGTCCTTGATACCTAGCTTTGTGCGCAAGGTATGAAATTTGTTGGTGTACTCCGACACCGTTTGGTCCCTCTCTTGATGCAGAATGGTCCATTTTGTGTACTGGTCATCATAGTTTCCAATAGGGTAATATTGTTCCTTGACGGCATCTATAAAAGAGGCCCAAGTGGGATTGGAATATTCAAACAATCCAAACTTGTCTGATGATTTTTGCTCACAATAAGTTTCCCACCAATTTTTGACATGGGGGACGGCCTTGAGGAGCGCAAAGATGATCTTTTCCCTGTCGGAAAATTGGTGGACAGAGAAATACCCTGCTAGTAGATTCAACCATTTATCTGGGGCATCGGCATCGATTTGGCCTTCAAATAAATGGATATCAAAATTAACTTGTACCTTGAAGGGAGTCGTATCTCCGAAATGGCTGCTCGTGGAGGGTGCATTTGCCGCTGTTGGCATGCGTTGAAGGATCTGGGCGAAATTATCCATCATATCGTTCCTCTATCGCGCGAGGGCTTCCTCGAGCAACAACTTGATAGGATCTACTGCTCTATCGTCTCTCTTTTCTTCTGCCATTGGAGGCCATTTGGGGCGGCGAGAGTGGTCTTCCCCAAGTGAAACTAGTTCGAGACCCAACTCTCTGTATCCTGACCTCGTCGGGGACATGCACCGAGAAACAATCAAAGAGCAGACCGCTATGATACCACTGATCCGGATTTATGTGGGAACGAAACAAAATATAGCATATACAGAATCATATACAGAGATATATTGCAAATAACACAGTGATACAGTAAACACATATTCTATTAAATAGCGGAAATAGAACAGACTGTAAAATACAATAGCTGGAATGGTGGTAGCTATCTCTGAGAAGAGATGTGGCCGCTATGCTCATTCGTGCCAAGATGAATACAAAGAGAGGCCGAAAGGGCCTATTTATCATAAGCATGAGGGAAAGAATCCCAAACATCCAAAAACCTAACCCTAGAAGATGAACCGTCATAAAGTTTGCGGCCCCAAGGTGGTTAGTTGAACAGTCAACTTCCCGGGGTCATAACTTTTGCATACGATCTCCATTTGGGGCGCTCGGTAGCCCGTTGGAAAGGTCTATCCGATATTTACAACTTTCGACTGGGCCCAAATGTATGTCGTTGGCAATCTTTTGGTCTCCCAAATTTCCAAAAAATGTCGTTTAGGGCCTCAAAATGGCTCCGGAAGTTCAGGACCCAAAAAAATGCTAAAAATAGTAATTTACCAAAATTGCCAGAAGACTATTTTGAGCCAGTTGGAAGAGGTGGGCCTCCACCGATATCCACCTGGATCACTTTTTTATTGCATATTTAATAACCTAGGATGCCCCACCGAAAGTCTATGCTACCATCTGGAAATAACCACCACAGATGAATAGGATATGACCAAGCTTCATCCCGAAGTGATGCCCTCCATTGCATGATTGGAATGTTATCTATGAGCTGAAATTTAAAAAACTGACATTATTTTATACCCACGATCTTGGCATTTCCATCCAAAAGGTGGGGTTTCACAAAACTCTTAAAATCATAAAGTTCATCAATTAGATAAGGGACATAGAAATTTTTATATTCACATGTCCTATACGTATCCATAATTTCCGAGAGTGAAAATATATTCGTTCGCTTTAGATTTATTGATAACCTTCCATAAGTTCCATCTATGTCTTCATGGGTGTCTCCAACCAGGAGGAATCCAACTTCAACGATATTGAACACTCTCCTTGCTGTTAAAAGAGATAAAAATGCAAATACAAAGTGGTTTTTGTTATAGCCTGAACAATTATCCATTTGTAACAACAATATGGGTGGTAGTTTTCTATTTGGCATGCATTGATCAGTACCATCAACAGACAATATATCATGTTGCCTTACATATTGTATATATATCACACACTTTTCATATGACTCTGATTGCAATAGAGAATCATGCAATTGGTGCTTAGATGTTTCTCCTTTGTAGAGAAAATCACCATATTTATCAACCACTGGTTCTTCAAGACTCTTCAAGCATTTATCCAGGGATGTCACAGTGAAATTTGATCCCGTCTCTAAAAATGAGAGGCTGAAATGGCCAAAAACCCCCAGTCTTGTTCCCATGAACCAACATTCCAATCAATGATATGGGAAGATTCATAACATTACTAAAATATTTTTCCTTCTTACCCATCCTTGGAATGGAAGTCTTTGGCTTATCCATTTTTTCATGAACAATACTCAGGAAAGTCTTTGGATTTTTTTGTGAAGCTAATATGTGAGAATAATATACTTGGTGGCAACTTGTGATATATTTATTACGAGCTTACTGATGTCTTCGCAACCTTTCCACCTCAGTTGGATTAGTGGTCCCCTTAAGCCTATCATGTATTGTAATGCACTGATTACACCTTGCAAAGGAGTTTTCTGTAGAAATTTTAACATCTCTAAAATATTCTCTCATCACCTTGCTAAAGGAGGATTGCGATACTGGAGGCAAACCAATACTTTTTATTTCTTCATTTGCCATTTTTCGTAGCAAACCATGGGACATATTAGATGTCAATAATTTCAAGGTTTTCCTTGTTCCATCTTCACTGATTAATCATGTAATATGTAGAGATTTGTCTGAATTATCTTCTACAATTTTATTAATAGTAGCTACCAGTGCAACAGTGTTTTCCCTATATTTTTCCAAGCCATTGTTACCATGCACAACTCTCACATCACCATTCAAGGTCATGCTTTTATAATTGTAGAAAGTACCCCTTTTTATCTTATGGCATTTATACCATGCATTTTGACAAATATCTATTGTGTCTAATCTCATTGTAAACATGCTTCTTTTTCCGTCATCTCCTTCTTTGGCCACAAGAGCATTTGATCCCATAGAATTTATAACATACTGTCTTCTTGAGATTCCATTCATACTATGAAATTTATTCACACATTCAACTATCGATTGAAGTGAAATTTTTGATATACAAAGATTCGAGCAACAATGTTCAGTAACAATTTTTTAAAGGAATGCACCCTAATCAATTCCAAGCCTGTAAGGTACTGAGGTTGAATTTCTTTCAAAAAATTTACTTCCATCTTGCCGCTTTACGGAATTGTATGGCTTTGTTCCATTACCTTCAACATTTGTATATTCACAATGGGGAATACCTAGAAGGACCATTTGTAAAGGACATTCTTCAAAAATCTTCCAAATGTTGACCATGTCTTCGTCTATGTTATTTTTTAGTATAAAATCCAAAGGAACATCATTGAGTTCAAGCAAATTTTTTGCAGGCCATATTACAAGAGAGCCTTCAAATACACCACAATACTCACAATTGTAGAATAATTTATGAACTAAAATACCAAACTCACCAACATCTAGTGGTTTGAGTTGTACAATGTCTCCTTCAAAAAAAATTGACTCTATTCCCCGAGCAACATAATGTGGATTTAAAGAGAATTTATGTATTAAATTAATTTTATCTCCCACAAACTTGATATTGTGATTTTGGCTTAATACTTTCAAAGTAGTTTCAGATTGATTATTGTTGAAACTGCTTTCAACAGGAAGCAATGTTTATGTATTAAAATCTATGATTCTTTTAATCGGCCATACAACAAAACCTCCATTGATTAACCCTGGACAACATGCCATACAAGAAAACACCACTTCATCCACCAGAATAACAAAGGAGAAGTCACCCAAAAACGTTCCCCCAAAAAAACCAGTCCCACTCACATTTGTTACAAAACCTATGGAAACGCAATCCTTGCATTATGAACATTTATGTAACAACTTAACTTTTCTCATAATTAAAGAATATTTATTCTCAGTTGTTATGATATGTTCTAAACTCGTCGAAGTAAAAGCTGGTATATCATTCACCTCATTCTCTTGAAGATCATATCCAATGTGGTTAACGATCTCGGATGCAGGCCATTGAATGTAACCACCAACTGCCTCTGATAATGTATCTGCACATTCTGATGGATAGGGAAATTGAAGACCTGCATTTAAAATCTTGGTAATGTTTATAATGATACATCCACCATGAATGTTGATATTATGCAATATTTTTCTTTCTGCGAAAAAAAAATCCTTCAGCAACTTTCAATCCATTCAAAAGGAGGTCCACACATTCTTGAGAACCAAAATCCATTTCAGAAGCGATTTCTGAAATACAAAATAATAGGAGCACATTAAAAATAATATTTATTTTAAACAAAGAATAATTTTTTCCACTAGTATATACTATCAAATAAGTCAATGTTGTATATGTTAATAGAATTATTGTATGCTATCATTCTCCATACGACGATAAATGAGAAAACGTTCCTCACTATGAAGAAAACATTCAGAGTTCTAGTAACAACAATCTCATGTAGATTTACCATGCTATTGTTTTTTGAGAAGGAATCAATTTCAAAAGGAGCAGATGATCCTTCCTAATTGGATACAATGTAATTGTTGCTTTGAATAAATCCATGAGAGAAGGAGGTGCAGCCAAATGCTCAAAAGGTAATTTGTTGCTTTCATTGGAAGGTGCTCAAAGCGATGATGGATGAATGAGTGACTAATTCTTTGAGGAAGGAGCGGTTGTTCCTTCTTAAAAGGGTCCCTTAGACCATAGAGGTTGGAAATATTTATTGAGATAATATATTATTAGTAGGATTTAAATATTATACATGAATTTACTTTATGTATTTGAATTATGAATTCTATTAGGTGGTATCAATAAAGGACGTGTGTCCTTAGCCATCTAACATGCATATGCCTAAATGGAGTGCACAAGATTTGAACAATTGACGATTCCATTGAAATCATATATCATCTACTACATTCCTCACCTCCAAAATTAAACCACTCGAGGAAGGAGCGGCCTCTCTTTTGCTGAGAAGATTCTTGAAATCTTTACCAAAATCATATACGATCGGTTGAATTCTCCGAACTCCAAAATGGACCTACTTGGTAAAAAGGAGGCAACTCTTTCTTCTGACCATATACTTTCCCCAACCCCAAAATGGAAACCCTTTAGAAAGGATCGGACACTCTTTCTGAGATAATAAACTTTTCTAAAAGGGTCCATACATATAAATATCAATCGTTCCTTTTATGTCCTATCCCCATGCTCCTCGCATGGGTTGACACTCTTTAAATGATTTACATCTTCACATAAATCATACATGTTCTTCAGAATTACCAAAAATCCACAATCGACCTACTTAGGGATAAAGTGGCAACTCTTTCTCCTCAGAATCTACTTTCACCACCCTAAAATAGAACAACTTGAGGAAGGAGTGAGCATTCTTTCTCTGAGAAAATTTATACTTTTCAAGCAAATGGATGAAGCAAATTTCCAATGATATTTGTTTTTAAAGTGTCGATATCTACTTTATGCACCCCTAAAAAAGAAACCCTTGAAGAAGAAGTGGCTTCTCTTTCTCCCGAGGATCCACTTTCAACACAACAAAATAGAGCAACTTGAGGAAGGAGCGACCACTCTTTCTCTGAGAAAATTTCCACTTGCTAGTAAACTGTTTGAAGAAAGGTTCCTATGGAATTGTGGTGAAAGTGATGGTATCTACTTTCCCCACTACTTAAAAAGAACCACTGCATGAAGGAGTTGACACTCTTTCTTCTTAGCATCTACTTCCAACACCCCAAATTAGATCAACTGGAGGAAAGAGTGGTCACTCTTTCTCTGAGAAAATTTCCACTTGTTAGCAAACTATTTAAGAGAAAAATACTATGAAATTTTTGCTTAAGGTGCCGATATCTACTTTCCCTACCCCTTAAAAAGAGCGGTTGGATAAAGGAGCATATGCTTTTTCTCCTCAGCATATTCTTTCAACTCCCCAAAATAGAACAAATTGAGGAAAGAGTGGCCTCTCTTTCTCTAAAAACATTTCCACTTGCCAACAATCTGTTTGAAGCAAAGTTCCTATGCCAATTGTGTTTAAAGTGTAGATGTATACTTTTTCAATTTTTAAAAAAGAACCCCTGAGGGAAGGAGAGAACACTCTTTCTCCTCAGAATCTACTTCCAACACCCCAACATAGAACAATTTCATGAAAGAGCGTTCAATCTTTCTCTGAGAGAGCATCGTGCTTCCCATGAGGGGCAGCCCTTTGGCGCCCAAGTGAGCGGAGGAGTGTGGGAAGAGGAGCACGGAGAAGGGAGGAGGGGGAGGAAGGAGAAGGGAGGAGGGGGAGTGGGAGGAGGAGGGGTGGGGGGTAGCGGGAGGAGGGGGCATTTCCATTATCAAGGGGAGAGATTGGGTTGCGCAATAGGGATAGTAGAAGAAACAAAATTATTATGAATTGAAATTTCAAACATATTCTTTCATTGCAAACTCATTACAAATCTCCTTTAAAAATAATAATAATTTAATCTTCCCTAAAGATGAATATGAGACTCACAAGAGATTAATGAACAACTTTATTTGCTAGTTATTTTAAAATTCAACATTGTATAATTGTTTTACTAAGATTAAAAAGCTTAAGTATAAACTAAAAACATCGTTTTTCATTCTTCAGTTCATATGGAAACTAATGTTGGTCACTAAACAAACTTTTACTGTATAGAATTTGGTAATGGGAGTCCCACCCATTGAGAAGAAACTTACTTAGTAGTTCAAATACCTTACTACCCACAATGTGGTTGGCTTAGAATACTAAAATCCCTTCTCTGGTTTTGTTTTCCTACCAATTCTACTTAGAATTAGGTTGAGTCATTTTGTAGTTGGCCTTTATCCACATCTATTTCTTATAGAGTGAATCTCCTAGAAGACAAGTTACCTTGGAAGACAAATTACCTTAGGATTATAAAATGGAAAATGATTTGTACTTGGGATTTATCCACATCTATTTCTTAGATAGTGGCTCGCTTAGGAGACAAATTACCTTATCCTTAGAAATGCAAAATGATTTGTGTTGAATTCTTTATTCTCATATGTCAATGAAGTAGAATGAAGTTTTATTTAATAATAAGAAACATGCAAGATGTTTTTTATGGTTTGAGACACATTTACCTTCCATGGCTGTATTTACCTTCTAGGTTTAAGATAGATCCATGTTGGTGTTAGGTTTATAAAATCAAGTTTAAATTAAGAAATATCATAAGATTATTCAATACAAAGTTTAAAATTTGATTTTTGACTCACTTATGATCAAACTAGGCTTATTATTGCATCAATTTTAATGGGAGGATTGGAAATGGAATCATATTAAGAGATTTACCAAATATAACCCTATTTACTAGTGTACATGGTTTTGTTCAAAGTTAACATTGTATATTTTTTGAAGAAACTTTAGAAGCTTGAGTCTGAATTAAATACATGATTTTGCATGCATCATTTCATATGGAAACCAATGCTAGACCCTAAATGCATTTTTATTATGTGAAATTTAGTAATGGGGTTCCTACTTGCTCACAACAAACTTACTCACTTAGGAGTTCATAGACCTGTTTTCCCACAATGTGGTTGGCTTAGAATACTAAAACAAAATTTTTGGTTGTATCCCCTTGCCAATCCTACATAGAATTAGGTAGAGTAATTTTGTAGTTGGCCTTTATCCACATCTATTTCTAAGAGAGTGACTCTTCTAGGAGACAAATTACCTTAGGATTAGAATTTCATCCTTCATGGAAAATTATTTGTGTTGAATCTTTTCTTTTCATATGAATGAAGTAGAATGAATTCTTATTTAATAGTAAGGAACATGTAAATTGTTTTTCATGGTTTGAAACACAATTTACTTCCATAGCCATATTTTCTTTGCTCACACAATGCATATAGATATTCAAGCTAACTATGTAATTGTGATGGTAGGGTTATTTGGGAGTGGATGGAAAGGATACATGATTTCCCTCCTCTTATGTAAAATAACATTAATTTGATTGTATTTCCACTTACAATAATGATATCAAGAAAACTTGACTTGGGAGGTGGAATATGGATTGAATGCGCTCCAAGAAGTGCAAAGACATAACAGTCGATCCGCAGAACATTGCAGGACTGGGGATACATGTAGGGGATCATCTTGAGCTTTAATAGGATGGTTAGTTCATAGGAAAAGGGCACAACCCCTCCTCCAATGAAAGGAATCTCGCAGCAGCAGGCATTTTCTCCCATGAAGTTTCAGGAGGAGGGAATCGGAGGAGAGGGATGCTCGACTCTGGAGGCAAACCCTAAATCGGGGCAAAGAACTCATGGGAAAGGGTCTTGTATTCCAAAATATCTGAGTATTCCTGTTATTTTGGTCAACCCAACTCGAATCAAGGAGAGAATACAATATATGACAGATCATTCCTTGATTGGTAAATTCATTGGCATCTGGCCTTCAGAGAAAGCTCTTACCTCGTGGATTAACTCCACATGGAAACCAAAAGGACACTTCGATATCCTATTGGGCTCGAAAGGATTCTTTACAGTTGTATTCTTAAGTACAGAAGACAAGGATCATATCTTTGAGGGAGGCCCTTATTTCTATTACTCAGCAGGGTTATACTTATGAATATGGAAGGATCATTTTAATCTTGATAAGGAGGACCTATCAATAGCTCCGGTATGGATCAGACTATACTCACTACCAATTGAATATTGGGATCCTGGAATTTTGAAGGCTACCGAAGGCCCTCTGGGACATTTTGTGAAGATCTAAGACCTTACTAAATAAGGAAGGTATGTTTCTTATGCTTGCCTCTGTGTTTATATGAACATTTCTAAAGACCTCCCTAAGGGGATCAACCTCAATTGGGAAGACTCGAAATGGTTTAAAACCCTTGATTATGAGCACATCCCCTTCTGATGTTGGCGTTTTCACACTCATGGCCATCTGGTACGAGATTTCCATCTGAACCTCCAAGATGAGCTCCCTATGGATAAACCTAAGGAGAACTGAGACTCTGAAGGTTTTATTAAAGTACCCAATCAAAGAAAGGGAAGGAAGCACAATGTCCCAGACCTTGGCAAGAAGGCTAACAAAACTAATAGTTTTGATGCTTTGTATCCTACCCCAGTGGAGATGCCAAACCCCTTGGTTGATCATGAAATGCAACATGAAGTTGAAGAACCTCTAGCCATGGAAACAAGGATTTCTACTATGACCACCTCTTCTCAAGTAAACCCTCTTGAAGAGGCTAAACTGGATGAGGAACTGGATGAAATGGAATTGGGAGACCTAGATCTTGATAGTATTGAAGAGGCATGCAAAAACAAGGAGGTTCACTCGATATATAATACTCAACTGCAACTCTTAAAAGAAGCAATCCTCAAAACCAAACTGACTCCGAGCTTAGGGATAGGACCTTTAAAACTCAAGGAGAATAAAAGAAAGCATAAAGAAGGAGGTGCTAAGCGTGGTAGGAGTAGGATTGGGGAATTTGGGGCACAATTGGTGGACTCAGGCCAATACCCTACCATTCATGAAGCTCTCCTTTCGGTCAGATATCTTGCCTAATGAAAATTTTATCGTGGAATATTCAAGGGACCAATGGTCCTTATAAAAACAAAACACTAAAAAATAAGATTATGAAGGAGAAACCCACTGTAGTCTTCTTACCAGAAACAAAGTGTTCTGGAACTTAGTTAGAAACCAATTCCATGAGGATTTGGAAGCACTGTAAGAGTATTGTGCTTGATGCCATAGGACATGATGGAGGATTGGCAATCCTATGGGATCCCAGAGAGGTTTCCCTCACCAACTTTCTCTCTACAACCTTCAGTCTCTCTGGAGAATTCTACAAAATAGGTGCCACTGCAAGAGGAATTGTCACAAATGTGTATGGTCCTAGCAGTTATCCTGAGAAAAGTAACTTCATCACAAGTCTACTCAACCTAAGGAGGAATTTTGAAGGTGTTCATTGGATCATAGGAGGGGACTTTAATATGATTACGTCCCTATTAGAAAAAAAAAGGAGGAAAAAGATTCCTCATGCCTGAAAATACTCTTTTTGATGAATTTATTGATTCAAGTAACCTGATTGACATTGGATTGGGGAGCAACGGATATACCTGGAATAACAGAAGAGGAGGTGACCATCTTGTTGTAGCTCGGCTTGACATATTTCTTATCTTGAAAAGTATTATGTTGTTAGGAGGGACTTTGACCTCTCTCCCTATTTCCTCAGCAGGATTAGACCACTGGCTAGCTACCCTAATTTGTAGTAACATTAGAACCAGGATGACCTGGCCCTTCCGGTTTGAGAAGTTCTAGCTAACCTGCAAGGATTTCTCGGCTCAAATGGAGAACTGGTGGAAATATATCACTCCTCTGAATGGCACAAGGATGTACTAATTTCAACAGAAACTAAAGTTAATAAAACAAAAACTAAAGGTCTGGAATAAAGAGGTCTTCGGTAACATACTGATGGAAAAGGTTAAGTTAGAATCCCAGATCAAAAGACTCCAGGAAACCATTATGCAGTAGGGGTTAACTAAAGAACTAACCTCGGAGGAAAAACTACTATCTGATGAAATCCAGGAGCGACAGACACAAGAAGAACTTCTTTGGAAACATAAGTCTCGGAACTAGTGGCTGAGGGATGAGGATAAGAACACCAAGTTTTTCCACAAAGCTACGATTCAACACAGGCATCATAACCAGATTAGCAACTTGTGGACTCTGAGTGGTCAGGTTGTGGACTCCCACGAAGATATGGAGCAGGAATTGATTCATCATTTCAAGAGCGTGCTAACTGAACCCCGGATTGATCAAACTGAGGTCGGAAGGGAGATCAAAAGTGTCATCCCTAGGCTTATTACTGAGGATTAGAATGAGATGCTCACTCGACCTATAGAGTTTCAATAATTAGAGGATGCTATCAACCAAATGGAGGATGGAAAATATCCTAGGCCGGATGGCTTTACAGCTAACTTCTTTCACTATTTCTAGGACTTGATTTAAGAACGAAGTTTGGAAGGTGGTGGAGGAATCCAAGAGAATGCGGGGGGTTCTCCCGGCTCTTAAATCTACTTTTCTAACTCTGATACCTAAATCCCCGATGGAAGAGAGCCCTAAGATGTTTAGGCTGATATCCTTATGCAACATCATTTATAAGATTATCACGAATGTCCTGGCTAACCGTCTCAAACCTCTACTCCCTTCCTTAACATCTATGGAACAATCTGGATTTGTGGAAGGCCGACAGATTCTCGATGGAATTATCTTAGCCCAAGAGGTTTTGCACTCTCTTAGGGTTACCAAAAAAGTTTGTATGATGATGAAACTGTATTTTCCTAAACATTATGAAAAGCTTAACTAGACCTATATGAAGGAAATTATGATCTCCTTTGGGTTCAACGATGTGTGGATTCATTGGATAGCCAATCTTACCTCCAAAATTTTTTTTAGTATCTTGATGAATGGTCATCTTCAGATGTCTTTAAACCTTCCAGGGGTATTCAGCAAGGAGATCCTCTCTCTCCCTTCCTCTTTGTCATTATGACTTAAGGGTTAGGGAATCTCATCTCTCACTTAGTGGAGCAAGGGAGCATCAAAGGTCTAATATTTCCACCCTATGAGAAAGCTTTGACTCACCAGCAGTTTGTAGATGACACTCTCCTCATGGGCCACTCTTCAATCCATGAAGCAAGACAACTCAACAGGGATTTAAACACTTTTCTCCAAGCCTATGGGATTACAATAAATATGGACAAGTCTATGGTTTTCTTTTTTAATACCCCTCCTATCTGTCAAAGAAATATTCTTAGGATTCTGGGTTTTAAGAAGAGCTCCCTTCCAACCAAATACCCGGGAATTCCCTTATCTGATTTTCTTTTGAAAAAGGTGTCCTGAGAAGAACTCTTGAGTAGAATGAAGGAAAAAATCTCGAGCTGGACTCTGAGAGCTTTAAAATTCCCCGACAGAGTAGTTATTGTAAAAGTTGTCCTGAAAGCGCTACCTTTGTATCTTTTCTCAGTTTTGGCTGCCCTGAAATCTGTGATGAAGGAAATATGAAGTATCCAATTCTCCTTTCTATGGAGAGGTACTTCTGATCACAGAAAATGGCCCTTGGTCGACTGGGTACTCTATGCAAACCTAAAACTAATGGTGGTCTGGGCCTTTGAGACCCGAAGAAGCTTAGCATTGTCTATGGGGTGAAAATATGGTGGTGATGGCTCACACACACGAATGAACTGTGGGACAGGTTTTGGGGCATGAAGTATGCACCTTTGAATGAGCAACGATACTGGATTCAGATCAAAGAACCTGAGAAAGGTTCCCACATTTGGAACATGGAAAGAGCCGGCAATGAATTGATAAGAAAGCATAGTTTCTAGGAGATACGATAGGGATCCTCAACCAACCTTTGGTATGATGCTTGGAAATAAGAGACAACCTTCAAAAAAATCACGACCAATATAGCTCCCTCTTCTCCTGCACATAACCATAATTGGAAAACTGTGAATCAATATTGGCAAGAGGAACAGGATGGTCGTGGCTTACAGTTATGGAAACCGTTAAATTGGTGGAAGGAACAGTATGGGGCAGAGGTCGGGGATCAGATATATGAACTTCTTACTAACAGACAGATTAAAATACAGGAGGGACCAGATTTACTTCATGAGGGATACTCTCCCAAAGGTATGTTCAATGTCAAATAAGCTTGCTCACTACAGACGGTCTTCGAGGGTCAGCCAGCGGGACGAGAATGGAAGTGTCTCTGGAATGAAAAATTATGGCCTAAAATTACATTGTTCCTATGGCTGGTGCTAAAAGGAAGAATTCTAACAGGGGATAATATCACGAAAAGGGGTATTGAGGGGTTGTCTTATTGTGTCCTGTGTGGGGATAATGGCGAAACAATTGCTCATCTCCTAGATGGTTGTAGTTTCACCTCGGCATTATGGAATGAAGGAGCTATGGCCTTTCACTTGACGGACAGAGTCCATACAGACCCAATCGTTTCTATCAAATGGTGGAGAGAGGATCCCTTCAATGGTCGACTTCTTAATCGGATATGGCATCTATTTCCTAGGTTCCTCCTATGGGAGATATGGAAGGAACGTAATAGACGTATCTTTACGGGTAAATAGAAGACTAGTAAGCTGGTGTGGAGTCAAATTCAAAGAGGGATCCATGAAACTCTCAAGTTAACACCTTGGAAGGAAAAGGACCTGGTAATTCCTGATACTGAGATGAGAATTTTGCATACCTATGGAATTCAGACTCTTCCAATTCACATAGATAGCCTTCATCAACGTTCGAGCATTCTTGAAAGTCCTATGGTTTGGTATCCTACCATTGCAGGCTAGCTCAAGATGAACTTTGATGGGACATCCAAAGGAAACGCCGAAAGTGCAGGGTATAGAAGATTCTTTCGCAATGACCAGGGAAGGGTGATGGACAGTTTCTATGGATCCTTGGGGAGGGAGACGAACAATGTGGCGGAGTGCGAAGCTTGGTTACAAGGAATTTGCATGGCTAGGAAACGTGGTTATTCATGTCTCCAAGTGGAGGGTGAATTGAAGCTGATTCTCTAGCTTGCTACTAATATATGCAATGGGTCCTGCGCAGCCAAGGTGGTGCCCTCGTGGTGGCTTGCATGGCGTCTTCATTGTCTTAGCGAAGCCCTTGCCACGATGAACATAGTCACCTTCCATGATGTACGTCGAAAGGATAACTCCTTTGTATATTATCTAGCTAATAAAGGAACCACGTGCTAGGGAGATGGGTGGGAAGGATTGGCCCTTGACATGCCAAAAGGCACGTGCCAAATTAAGTGCCTCCAAATTGCTGATGCTGAACGATGTACTACGGATCCCTCCTCTAGCGTTACACTTGACAAGCAGGCTGATGTGATGATAAAAAGGATCCCTCCACATCATGGAGTGGACAGATGGCTCTCCGTTAATTAATGAAACTATTAATAATCCCGACCCTTCATCCTTCACTCATTGTTATTGATAATCATTTTTGGAGATATGGGGTGTGCGAAGGTGATGATCTCTCGGCCTCTCGCATTCCTACTGTGTGAGATTAGTAAAGCTTCTGAGAGAATGACGACTGACAAGGAAAAGGATGATTATCACAATGCTTTGATCATAATGGCAGGTTTAATGGCGATAAGTGGGTTTACCCCTTTAAATTCGCATACCCTGTTCGGAATTAGACACGATTTCTGTAGTTCTATGTGTGTTTATGCCTGCCCTATGATGTGTTTTTTACGTCGCTGGGTGGGTAATGGTAGATAGGAAGAAGTGAGTATGCCACCTCACGAGAGACCTACTAGGAGGGGTCGTCAAGACCAGGGGGGTCCGAGCAGAGAGAGAGGGGGGGTGTCAGGCCCAGGGGGGTCTGAGTAGAGACTAGTGGAGTGTTGCGGCTATGGAGGTGTTCTTTCTACGTCTGTTTCCTCATGACTTATAGAAATATTTGGAGGATCTTGAGGAGAATCTATGGTTACGCGTCAAGGAGGCAAAGCCTCCATTGGAGGTCCTGGCTATGGTCGACTAGATCCAGGAGCCGGGGAATACTCGGGGAAGGATGTCCCTATATAACCGGGTGGTGGTGATTTTCTGGGTCACCAAGATGTTGATTGCACAGACAATTGAAGCTCCGGTGGATGTGTTATCGGACTCACAGCGTTTTAAAAATCATGAAGAAAGGTGCCACAACCATGCCGAGGAATCAAGCTTCATGCATATGAAGCTTGACCTTGTTGCAGAACATCCAGGAATTTCTTTCATGAAAAAACCATGACGCTCCCCTAAAATTTGTTATGCTCAGCGACCCACCACTGCCGAAGGAGGTTCCACTACTCTCCAACCAAGCTGTTGGTTCTGGTCCGTCGGGTTAATTGACTTGCTGTCCTTTGTTTGTTTTGGGTCGACTCTGGGTCTTTTTATGTTGTGTATTACTGCTAAGTCTTATGTATCTTACTTTTCTGGAATTACTGCGGATAAGTATAGTCAAAGATGATGTATGCTTGGGTTATGAGGGATGTATTGTGCTTTTTTGGGACTGTTGGGATTTACCTGGTTAAGCCTATGACTTGCTGGCATAAAAATGGTTTTGGTGACTATGATCAGTTGGGTAATTCAAGTCCTTTTGTTGAATGGGGTTCCACTCGTAGAGATAGATTTGATGTAGAGGAGTATGTTGTTCAAATAGTGAATGTAATTTTTCTCTTTATGGAATAGAATGGTTTCATACTTTTGCTTTACAAAAAAATGATATCAAGAAAACTGTAAATTGGGTGATGATGGAAGAGACTTGACAGTTGTGACAACATAGTTTATTGGTATAGGTTAGGCTCCAACTCTCAATGATTAGGATGATCCTCCACTTGATGTGAACTTATCCCTATAATTATTTAATGAAACTTTGATTATGCTTGCGTCTAATGTAGCGAAATCACACATGAGAAATTGAAGAAACAATGCCACCTAGAAATAAATCGTATATATCAAAGCTCAAGACACTAAGTTTTACATGGTAAAACCATCAAATAGGGAAACATCCATGGAGCAACATAAAATTTGTATTACTACTTAAGAAAAAAAGACTATATCTAATACAATACAGTTCTCTTTGTCATTAACCAACAATGGAAAATGATTCTCCATATTAATGTTTAAATAGGGATCATGGACTATTGAGATGATATGACAATGATGAAGTGCCATGAATACCAAGAATATTCAAGGATTATCGGATCACCTATGCATAATATATAATGGTGACTATTGAATAACTAATGTATAAAAACCCGCTAAAGAAGCACACTAAAAAACATGTGGCTAAATTACATTAGACCTAGGAAACTCAAAAAAGTTTCATAAAATTGTTTATTGTTATTAGGCAACTCAAATATTATTATTTAGACCTAGTATTATTATAAAGTTTCATAACATAGTATTTTATAAAATTGTTTAGACCTAGGTAATATTATTGAAATTGAGTAATAGTATATGGCTTTAACAATAGGCAACTCATTTCATTTCAAAGACCAAGAAACCAAGCTTGAATTCTAACGCTCAAAACCTTGCTTTGCTCTCATGAAGTGTTAGTCTTTTTAACTGTGGAAATTTCTTTGTCAACTCAAATCCTAGCGGATAAGTAGTTTGGAGACTGGAATGGAGTTTAAAAAAAATCAAAGTAGCGACTTATCAATGCCATGAATTTCTTTATCATCCCAAACTAAATTTTTAATATATAGTTTAGGGGTTGGGTTTGGGGTAGTTTTTAGATGCTTTTTATTAGTATGATGTTTGTAATTGAAACTCTAAATGATTTTTTGAATATTTATATGAATAATTTTTTCTTGTATGATCTAATATATTATTTCATTATGAATCACATCATAATTTATTTGCTTTTATATGGTTAGAGTGGTGAAATTATTTATGATTTTTGTTTGTTTGTTTAATATTCAAGTTTCGAAAAAGTTGTAATTTATCTCTTGAAGAATTTTTGTTTTCCCAATTTAGGGGTTGATTTTAAAGTTTTTGTAAACAACACTAAGGGATGTTTAGGCCATGGCTCTATTTTTTACAACAACAAAAAAATCATGTATACTGGTATCAACACTTTTCTATTTTGGGGATGTTTTTGGTGTTTATTTTGCAAAAATCATCGTTTTTATGTCTAGAATTCTTGTTCATAGTGCAAAGTTCTCGTTTCATAGTATAAGTGGTTAAATATGTTCCTCAAATTGTCATCAACAAATTATGCAAACAACAAAATTTATCAAACAAGGAATTTGCAGATACTCCATTCATTTCTCAAGTTGTAAAAGCAAGGGAGAAATGGATATCCTGCGGTAGGTCATCCCACCTAGGAAAGGGAAACGCTTCTAGTGATGATTGGCATGTATAGAGTTTTTCTTCTTATCAATCAAATTATGTAGATTTATGCATGTGTTCTGAAATTAGTAAATTAAATATTTTCTTTAATTTCATATGTTTGCAGTCTTTCCAAGGTGAATGTATGGATATCTTTCTTGTTCAAACAAAGGACAGCCTTAAAGACAATTTAACTCTTGTATTGAAATCAGATCGACTGTGGAGAAAATGGATATCTGTATTTGAGCTTTCAAAAAGTGGTTCATTTCCACACTCACCCAAGAGCATCACTTAAGTTGATTTTGTTAAAAATAAAATAAAGAATCATGGATCTAATTTTTTTAGACCACTGCGTGATCTTGATGAAGATGAATTGACCGTTGTGGTGGACAATATAATCAACGGATCAGTTTGGCTGAGCACATCAATCGACAAAAATGTTTGCGCAAAGATTTTATATCAATATTGCATGCGAATCAAGGACGCGAGGCCAACAAGGAGTTCGATCTTTGAATATTTCAAATTTCATGATGTTCATACTTTTCAATAACAGATTATCACTAATGATAATGTCATTGAAATCTATAAAATTGCACCAAATCATCTCCAGCAACTGTGCAGTATTTTATGCTTCGAAAATCAAGCAAAATATCTTGTTAAAAAGAGAAAGAAAGAATATGAAGAGGATAATGGTACCAAATTACGAAAGGATGTTGAGAAAATATTGAACATATATATCAATAAAGAGTGGATGGGTATGTCCATTGACTCCATCAAATATAGTTCACAGTTTGCTTGTCAATGTTGTTATCCTGCATCTTTGGTCAAAACACTAAGATCCATTACATTTTTTGGTGCAACAATCAGTTGTGAATTTGTTATTGTTGATATGTATAATTGTGATAGTCCCTGGACAGAAGAAGATATGCTTGCATTGTTGTACTACTTAGAATCAAATGAAGTGGCTTGTACTTGTATTTTTTTAGCTGATATGGAAAACTCTTGTATGATTTCTAAAGCTTTCATATAATTCAGCAAGAAATAAAAAAAAAATGGTAACACGGAATCCTACCAAGGGATTTTATAGATATTTATCCAAGGACTTATTTATATTTATAGGATTCTCTATTATACAATATTGGAGAATTGGAAAGGATGACGATAATTTGTCTACTTTTCAAATAGATATGGATTGGATGGATGAGAACCTACCAATGATTGATTTACCTTTGTCCAAGGTTACCAATGATAGTTCGAGAAGCCGTGTTTTTTCAAAAGACAGGAAACAGGAATTCTGGGATCACATAGTTTCCAGATTGGTCTCTTCTCAAGGTAAAGTTCTTTCATTGTATGCAAAAGGTAGAGTTCTTTGTTCGTTGATCAGGTCACTAGATAGAATAATTATTTATATTGTGGAGACAGTACAACAACAGTTGTTTATGAACAATTTCTATCATGAATTGGGTGTAAACCAAGGTATTTGTATTAACATTTTGAGATGTCTTATTTCATTGTATTAATTTTCTCGGTCGGTTATGTTCAATAACTTCTTCAAATTCATATTCTACTACAACTTTCAATAAATAGCACACTCGCATATCATCCAATAAAATTATAGTATCCTATGATGACATTGAATGTGATGAAGAATCCACAAAGAACTACCAAACTGGTGGACAAGATGGACAAGAAGGTAAAAAATTATTTTTGAAAGATCCTGGTTACATTAACTAAATTATGAATTGGGATAGTGACCTTGAATACTTGCACAAAATTTATGGAAAATGTATACCTGCAAGTTTCCAGGTCAAGATGAGTAGATTGATTTTCAACATGTGGATCATCCACAACCAGAGCTGGGATCGACGATGTCTGTGGATATTAGCCAATAAATCACATTGGAGATGAGTTCCTTGGATAATAATGAACCAAGCGAGGGCTTGGTGGAAAAATGCGGTATCTCCAACAATGTTACTCGCCACTCAAATGTTGGCCAGCCATTGACAGGTAAAAGACAAGGATTGTTTTCTACTTAAATTGATAAAACAAATTTATTCCGAAATATATAATGACAAGCAATATTTCTGTGCAGCTCCCCATACAAAAATGTTATTGATATTAGAAATGGAAGGTTTTCTATTTCGCAAGAAAGTCACGGAAAATTACTCCAAAAGAGAAAAAAAGGGAAATCTAAAAAGTATTGTTGGAGGCAAAAAAGTAAAAAAGGGGGGAGAAAGTACTGTTGGTGAATTTGAATTTAAACACAAAGAAACTTCATATGAGTCATGAACAAATGCGATACAATGTTTGGGATTATGTCTTTCCAAATTATATGTTGGGATTTGGTCATCTAAATGTGGGGTCAATGAGGGGAAGTCATTGTTTACAAAACTTTTGAGGGAAGGTAGTGCAGAAAAAACATATGGGGACCAAATTTTATTTTTATTATTTCGAGAGAGATGTACCAACGTTTAAGAAGGAAATACACAAAAAATTATGGAGAGAGTATCGGAGGAGTTCCCAATGAAATCCTCAGAAATTAATACATCAATGATTGTTTTGTAGGGTGATGATGTGAAAGCATATTCATGTGAAAATTCTATTTTGAGTAATCCCTTTATTGCATCATCCGCTAGGATAGATAGTGAATTGGTACATTGACTCTGGTAGGGTTTTAGTAAAATGCATGAATCAACTGATATTAGAACCTTTAATGCCTTCTTCTAGTTGAGTGACATACTTCAAATGTGACCTATCATTTGCTCTTTCAAGATCGGTAAACACCAAATATAACCTATGGATATTTTAAATCATTTAATGTGTTTTCTATTTTTTTTTTTTCAATGGCGTTACTATTTTCATCTGAATCTAACGTATTATTAGTTCAGTGTGATACTTTTATTAAATCATTTGAATATGTAAATTTTTGGGTGATTTTTGTATTAATATTTGGAAATCAAAATCTTCATTTGCAGTTGCATGTTTGTGATCATTAACTTCATGAATGAAGTGTTGTTGTTGTGGTTATATATATAGTCACGGTTTTTGTATGCAGTCCGGATATCACTGCAAAAGAAACTATTGATCCTGAGAATAGAGAGATTTCTTTTTGGAGTTCGGATGCTATCCAAGATTAAAGATTTTTCCAAACAACCTCATTTTGTTCATAATTGCTATCGTTATTATGCAAGGATGTTCAGCCCCGATATTATCAGTGTTGCCAGAGAACATTTTGACATTGCTCTGTGGTTTTCCTCACTCGACAACATGGAAATTAAAAAATTCCTTGGTATATTTGAATGGTTGAAGAATGAAGACTTTGTATTTATTTGGGGTCGAGAGCAATGTAAACATAGTACTATTTATAATTACTCAATGGTTGCATATTATAATGTTGGTGAAGTACTGCACATATACAAAAATTCGTTCAATGATGTACTTATCCAATATGGAGATATATATAAAGAAACGGACATGTTGTTTATAGATGAACAGAAATATCATTCAGCAGATAACAGCAAGGAAAACTACTTGAAAATTCCAACTAGTTGGAGATTTGACGGTTCACAAGAGAGATAAATAACTATAAAAAATGTTGTGTTCTCTATTGAATCATCTTAGGCCTTGTTCAAAAATGGGGCATTGGGTAAAGACATTCAACTTCAAATGACCATCATATTATACAGACAACAATCCATTTAGTGATTTGTATACTTTGACAACTTCTACAAATTGATGTAATTTTTTTTCTATATTTATCTTGGACGGTTCTCATATTATTTATGGACATCGTATCATGTATCTGGTGACGTGTTTCAAAAATTGCAGAACATGTAAGCAATATACTTAGAAACATTAAAACACAATATTTTATTGACAGGGTTGTGTGTGTTGTTTTTTGTTTGCATATACTAGAAGATTTGTTACTAGTAAACCATTGATTACTTTCGATTTCAATGGATTTTTGTCACACGCAATTCATAAAAAAAAAAAAATTGCCACGAACACCAGATATCAAATCAATGAAAAAGTATTATTTTATACGTCAAGGATTTAGGGAATTTTTTGAAAAATGCTTTAGTATATTTGAAGTTGGGGTATGTACATCTGCACAAAAAAAAAACATAGACGAATTTTTGCCAACATTATTAGAAAGAGCGGGATTGGAAAGGGAAAATTTTGGAGTAATTTTAACACAATAATATTGTTCTTGCATAGCGAGAGAGGGTTATCATGGTGATGGAAATCCTTATGTATTGCTCAAGCCTTTAAACAAATTTTGGGAAATTTTGATCCATGGTTGGGATTCTACAAATACAGTGATTGTAGATGACTCAAAAGAAAAACATGTTTGTAACAAGGGAATTTTATTACAAAAAAACCGTATACTTGTCAAGATGTCAATGACACATTCTTCTTAGATCAATTATGGCCTTGCTTGCTGCACCTGAATGGTGTGAGTGATGTGAGTCCAATTGTGAATAAAATGAAATTATTTTGTTAAATAATACACTTGCATGTTTGTTTGTACTAGTAAGTTCAATTGCACTGTGATTATAATACTTGTAAAGTGTCAAGTTTGGTTTTCGAAAGTGCAAAATCAGAGCTTGAAAGTGCCAAAATTGGTTTTCAAAATTGCAAATTTAAGTATTGGAAGTTTCAAAATTAGCCTTCCAAAAGAGAAAAATCAAGTTCTAAAAGTGCCATTATCATATTTATCACATTTATCATATTGGAAAAGCGCAAAAACCAATTTCAAAAGTGACGATATCAAAAGCAAAGGTATGATTTTGGAACCTGGATTTGGCACTTTTGTAACCGGATTTTTCACTTTAGAAACCTTGATTTTGGGGTTCAGAAAGGTTGTTTTTGACCCGTCTTCAAAGTGACCTGGACTAGAATATGTCGAAGTTTAATGAAATAGGCGTTAGTAGCGATTCTAAAGAGATTTGGTAAAAGTAGTAAACACCATGCTTTGTGCTCATTTGAAAAGCAATAAAGTAGTAAAAGGCAATAAAGCAATGAAAATCAATAAGGCAGTGAAAATCACTAAAGCAGTAAAAGCAATAAAAGCTCCAACACCCCCCCACCTTAACACTACTAGGGTGTAAGTGATGAATGGGTCTTGGAAACCAAGGCCATGTTAGGTACCCATTTTATAATTCATCTAAGACTGAACACTAAAAATTAGAGAAAAGAGGGAAAACCTTATGGGAAAACCCCCCCTTAAAGTACAATGTATCAAAGAAGAAGAAAAAAGGGAAGTTGCCTCGAAACTATGTCTTTCACTCCAAGACGATTGCACAGGAAGTGGAAATTTTGCTCACTAAATTTTTTGGTGAATATGTCAGCAATCTATTCAGTAGATGGATAGAACTGCAAACCGGTGATCTAGTCATGTACAATCTCTATGATGAAATGCATATGGATATCGATGTGTTTGGTTTGTTATCGCTACAGTAGGTCTCTACAAAAATTGAGAGTAATTTGATTTTCACACCAAATGGAATTTAGAAAATGGAACTGGATGCCGATCTTAGTGAAGAAGTTTTGAAGCCAAAGAGCCTGAATAATAACGTTGACCACTTCTCAATACTTGGCCTCTGTTGACAATAAAGCAATTGCCGATTGTTTTTTTCTCGACTGGTATATGGGACTAGATCCTAGACCAATCATGTAACCATAAGAGGACTTGAAATATGTGCTATCGTTGGCCCAATCAGAATCTGTGAATCCCACGAGATCCAATGCATAACCTGCTACATAGTGGATCCCATAACTGGTGGTGCCTTGAACATATCTAAGGATGCACTTTGCAGCTGGAAAACTCATGTGGCTCCTACATGTACCTAGAAACTTGCCCCACTGCATATGAAATATGTTGTTAGGCGTGCGTGAAATACAAATACTACCCACAAGTTTTCGATACAAGGTGTTTTCCACCAATGGTGTATCCTTTCCATCCTCAAGCGTTAGCCCTGATAGGAAAGGTGTGTTTGTTGGCTTGCAATCAGTCATATGAAATCAAACCAAGAGGTATCTTGCATACTTGGACTAAGAAAATTTGATTCTTGAATCATTTTGGTTGATTTCAAGTCCAAGGAGTAGTGTAGTAAAACCATGTCTATCATGGGAAACCTGTCATGCAAAGTTTTTTTTACTGTACCAATGGTTGAGGATGAACTTCCCGTTATTATTAGATCATCTACATAAAGTACTATGATAAAAAAAGAGTCAGATGTTCTCAACATATAAACATTTGGATCAGATCTCCATCTAATGAAACTTTGAGACAATAAATGAGAATCCATCTTTTCATACCATGCCCTAGGTTCTTGCTTGAGGCCATAGAGAGAATTTTTCAGTTAGCATACTAAGGATGAGTTATGTATGAACCCTTGAGGCTAATCCATGTGAATCTTTTCTAATATATCCCCATGAAGATATGCATTATTCATGTCCATCTAGTAAACTTCCCACTCCATGGATACTGTAATGGAAAGGGATAATCATATGGAGTCCATATTTTCTACTGGAGCAAAGGTCTCATCATAGTCTATCCCTTGGATATGCTGAAATATTTTGGTAACTAGTCTTTCCTTGTACCTGTTCACTTTTCTAGCTACTTCCTTTTTGGTCCTATAGACAGATTTGAATCTGACAATATTCTTATTTGAAGGAAGTGGAACCAAGTCCCAATTTTGGTTCTCAATCAGGGATTTCTACTCCTCCTCCATGCCTACTTCCCAAAAAGGATTCCCTACAACTTCTGAATAAGTCTAATGTTCAGATGCAAGAACTACATAGGCATGCATGGGAATGATGGATTTGGTAGCTAAGACTACATGAGGGGCATCATCATGTGAACATATCTCTCCTAAGATCCTTATTCTCTGAATTATCATAGGGGATACTAAATCATCACTATAATGTTGAGGATTGATATATGCATGCTCATGTTCTTCTGAATCAAGTTCAGAACTTAGATATGAATGCTGATCTGAATGAGTAGACTCATCATCACTGATGTCTATTGCAGGAAGTGGAATAGACGCCTTTTCATGTGGCTCCAATGTTGTATGCAAGGGACTTTCTTCAGAATGGACACTTCACTCAATGAAGTGCTTGTATATTGAGGGAGCAATCAATCTATAACCTTTCACGCCATTAGGATATCCGATGAAGATGTAGGTAGTTATTTGAGGATCTAATGTTTTCCTCTTTTCAGAGGGTATGCACGTGATCCAAATATTCATACGTGGTTGACTTCCAGCTTGCTACCACTCGATGACTCGAAGGCTTTCTAGTTCTTGATAGATATCTGAGGAGATAAGTTATGAATGTAGTTAGCACAGTTAAGTGCCTCAATCCATATCTTGGAAGGAAAACATATTGCATGCAACATGCAAGTGGCCATCTCTTTGACGGATCTGTTCTTCCGTTCGACTACTCTGTTTTGCTACGGAGTGTATGGAACTATATGTTGCAGCTGTATACTAGCTTTTGAGAAAAGATGTTGGACATTATTTTTCACATATTCCCCCCATTGTCTATCAGAGGATTTTTATCTTTCTTCTGGACTGACTCTCTACAAGTTCTTTGAAGTATTTGAGATGATAAAAAACTTCAGACTTCTTCCTGAGAAATTACACCCTAGTGTATCATGAGAAATCACCAATAAATGTAAGCACATACCTCGCCTTGCTAATGGATGGATGAGAAAAGGACCCCATCAGATCACCATGGATGAGCTCCAAAGGATAGGAAGCCATCCAAGTCTTCCCTTTTTCAAACTTCTCTTGAGGATGTTTTCTAAGAACACATCCTTCACAAAATCCTGTAGAAAAGTGTATGTTGGTAAAGCCAATGACCATTCCCTACTTGCAGATTTGTTGCATGTATTTGAATTTTAGATGACCAAACCTATCATTCCAGAATCTACCATCATCATTCACATGCATCAATAGTAAAGCAAAATCAGATTTAGCAATAAACTTATTGAATGTATATAAGAGAGACTGATTATTTGCCTCACCAATAACAATCTTGGATTTGTCATGCATGCCATATATGGTTGTGGAATCATGTGTAAATTCGACACTTTTTCTTGTGCCTAAATGTGTTATCTAATAAATAGAGAGTAGATTCACAGAGAGTTTTGGAATATGCGAAAAATTCTCAAAACATCCATGTTGGAGTTCTACTCTCCCTTTTCCAGTGAACACTACTAGAGTATCATCATGCATGAGGATGGGAGGACCCATGCATGCAAAAACATAAATGAGAAAAAACAATTTCTATGGATTCCATATGATAGGATGTGCCCGAATATAGGATCCATGCATCTGGAGAAGAATGAATAGAAACTAAAGCATGAGAATTACCTCTTTTGTCTCACGGTTGATCTACCAAATTCTTCTTGGCATTCTTGGGAATGCAATCCCCAAGATATTTCTATTGAAGTGCCTATGCCATGAGATCTATTATATTTTTCTAGCATGATGATTCAAAACGATAATTGCAATTGTAGTAACTGCATTTTGAATTCCTTTTCTTTCTCTTTCCACCATTAGAGCTAGAGAAATCATCAAGGGGTTTGGAAGTGCCTTCCTTCTTTTGTTTAGAATGCACGTTGCACTTTCCTTTCTTCTTGGACTTTGGATTGTTGCAGATCTCATGCATAGCAAGAGCATGTGCATTGGAACCCTTGATTGTCACCATTTTGATAAGATTATCTTTCTCACGTGTTAGAGATTCAATAGACTTATCCAATGTTGGCATTTTCCATGTTGCTCCTGAAGTGTATCTCACTATATGAAATGTTGAAACAAACATGACATAGTCCGGACCAAAATTTTCCAAAATAGAAAGGATCAACTAATTGTGTTGAGTTGAATTTTCAATACCACATCCCTTTAGATAAAGAATAAGGGACTTGAAATTCATAAATAAGTCTTGGATGTCTTCAAATATTCTCAAATCCAAGGAATTAAACTCTACCTCAATCATGTGCTCTCTCATTTTGTCCTGCTTTCCAAAGAGATATTCCAACTTTGTCCAAATCTTATCTCGAGTGGTACAAGCTTCAATGTGAAACAATATATTTGGGGACATTGACATGCAAATAAGACCTTAGGTCTCATCCATGGAGTTGGGATAACTATTTTTCTCAATAGTTGATGTTGGCTCAATTTATGTAGCCATTGTTATTCAGTACAATCCTTTGTATTTGAGCTGATGCAAAAATTTTAGCTTCCACTTGAAATAATTATGTGGCATGAGAATGATGATGGTGAATACTCCATTCTTTCTGACTGTAACTTCCTCCTAAACCTACAAAATAAGGTTCCTATGTGCTTTCTCCTAGCATCCTTTCTATCATACCATGTGAAGTTTTCACAATGGATCTAGATAGTAAAAAATTCACCGTAAGCTTGCGAGAGAGAGAAGAGAAGTGATACAAGCTTGACACAAAAGAATGAAAATTATTATTAAATGAGTAAAAAATAGACATCATATAATCCATAGTATCGATTCTAAAGATATTTGGTAAAAGTAGTAAAATCCATTTTGTGTGCTCATCTGAAAAGTAGTAAAATAGTAAAAGGAAATAAAGCAATGAAAATCACTAAAGTAGTAAATAGTGATAAAACTCTCTGGCACTGCTTGTATATCCATGCTTCAATGTTGGTTTCTCACAAATTTTACAAGGTATTGAAATCCCCTTCATCCAATGAGCTTCATAGGAATATAGGAAGACTTGAAAGCTTGGTGTTTGTTTTTGGGGGTGTTAGGACAGGTCTTAAATATGCAGTCTATTGTAAAAGCAATGGTGAACCAATGGTATGCTACTCAATTGCACGCACAATAGATGCCACAGATTCAAAAAAATAATGATTTGAATAATGAATTGGAGCGAACCATCATCGATTGTCTTTGGAAGTTAGTTCATGGAACTCATGATGGTTGAACGAAGACCACGATAAACAAGGTTTAGATGAAAGAAGGATGTTGGTGGTCTTATAAGAATTCCATACTATTGAAAACACCTAATATTTTGGTAGCTTCGGCTTTTGTGTAAATGCTTATTCCATATTTTTCTCTTCAGTTCCTACAATATTAATTTATTCTATGGCTATAACAATGCTACTAGAGATTTTTTAATCTAAATTTTTTTATCTCATGCTACACGCCCAGGCTCGCTTGGAAGGAGATACACATTGGACACTGAGGAAAGCACTTGGTGTCTTAATCATGAATCACCCCTAAATTCTGCTTAAATTTTTCTTTGTTCCTTCTTTTTTTGCAGTTTAGAAAGTGATTTTAGTGTAGGGGATTAAATGGGTTATGATGCAGAAAACTTTGGAGGCTTTCATTGTAATCCTCACTTTCACCTAGTTGTTGTATTTGCTTTAGTTGCATGTAGGTCTTGTGAGCAACAAATATGGGCCTGGTTACAGAGATTCAGAATATGGCCAAGCTAAACTCAATCGAATGCACTTTTCAATCCAAAAGGTAATGTCTCTAATAACATGGCCCATATGACTAAGGCATGAGCCACTATGAAAGTTGATTTTCATATTAATGACTGAATGGTTTATGCGTATGATAAGTATTTTTCCACTTTAACTGTTACTAGTGCGTATGCAATAAAAAACCATAAGTATCAAACCATCCATGACTTCAAGAAGATGCAATAGATCCATGTTGCTAATGCAATTCAATAATCATCTGTTATGCAGATAAACAATGGACAATTTGAGCATGTTTTTTAGCATGTTTTTAGGATTTTGCAACAAAATCCCATGAGATGAAAAGGAGCATGAAATTTTAGATAGAAACTTGAAATAAACAGTCAAAGAGAATAAAAATTTACAAAGAATGCACTTATAGGTGAAGCTGTTACTGTGTCATGTTTTGTGCATATAGTCGATCCCAAGGAAACCTTTACATTCTCCTTTTATGCACAATCCATTCAGCGTCGCAAGCAAGAATCTATAGCAGAATAGAAAACACAATAGGCTACACTACAAGACTAGAAGAACGAGAAGGAGGACCAGAAGGCAGTGTGGGTGGTGCAAAGAGAGCTCGTAGGACGAGGAAAAATGAATACATAATTGAATTCCCAGTGTTAATGCATGTCAGATAATTGAATCCCACTATTAATGCACGTCAGATAATTGATGTCAGATAATTGACTACCCATTGTTCAGACCAAAAATGTGGCTGCCACCCCGACAATAAGAGGATCAAGTTAATGGTGCTCTAAAACTTTGGGTAACTCTATCACAAAAATTATGAAATACCAAAACTTTGGTTAAAATGCCAATATCAATGACAAACTAATACTTGGTTAAAGCAAATAATAGATGGTCAATAGAGAACTCATCGCCATATGCCATGCCTCTTGACATTTATAATAATGCTATATACCATGTCTCTCGACAGGTATAATAACAAGCGACTATCTCTACGATCCACTTATTATGGTGGTACATATTTCTTAAGTTAGGGATGTATTTGGCTTTTTATGTATCGATTACTGGTAGACGAAATTGTCTGGACTTATATATATATTTCAAAACACATTTAATAACTTTATTATTCATGCATATCTAAATTATAGAAATTAATTTATTAGTTGTCCAAATTTTCTTCATCTTGTAAAGGGTTAATGTTATTTGTGACAAGTCTTATGGACTTTACGAGTTCCAAAAATTAAGGTTGTTGGGTTTTGTGAACCCCAAACATGAAATTCGTGTATTATTGCTGTTCTATAAATCAATTGCTAGAATTAAGACATAGTTAGATAATTACCTAAGTACCTTTGTAAATGTTATTATAAATATAAGTACCTTTGTAAATGTTATTATAAATAAAAACAATGTAATGCTCATAAATAGCGGTACGGTAAGTTATGTAGAAATGTGATATGTTATATAACAAAAGAAGAAAGAGTTAAATATTTTAATAAAAGAGTGTTTTTTATTGTTTTAGTTAAGTTAAATTATGTAATATTTTATGAATTTTTACTCAAAATTTTAAAGATGGTGTATTTAGAAGAAGCTATGAAAAAATATTGTATAATTAAGAATTATAAATTTTAATCATTAAAAGAAAGGTAAGATAATTTAAAATGATTCAAATGTTTTTTTTAAGGACATTGAAATGATAAAGATTGTATTTTAGTTATCACAAATTCGTGGAAAATGGATTAATAATTATTTGTTATAAAGATAAAAGGAATTTATTTGATGGTGATAATACTTTTTTGGTCTAACATAATCCAAAAATTATATTCTCCTTGAGTAGATATTAGATATAGACAAAAAAAAGATATTATGACAATAGTGTTTAATATTGCTAGTAAATGCAATCTCATCTTAAATTAGAGTGAATATGTATAATCTAGTTATATTCATGCATCTTTAATCTTACTTCTTGGTTGGCTTATAATTAAAAATGATTGCATATTCAATATAAGTGCAAGTTATATTTCACTATGCTACTTATTGCTTGGTTGGCTTAAAATGAAAAATGATTACATGTTTAATATAAGTGTAAGTTATATTTTATCAGGCTAGAAACATATAAATGAAGTAAATTTTAATAGAATTATTTTGTTTAATGTGTGTGGTGTTATATTTGATATTCTATATATATGGGATTAATATGAAATATTTCAAAGATGCTAAAAGTAGTACATACTTGTCGAAATTGGCCAAGCTTACTCAATGATAACTTAAACCATTTATTTTAATTATTAATTTAGATAGAAAAGCTACATATTATTGATAGTTTAGTTGGTCACTCTATGAATATCATTAAAATGGGATATTTAGAGAAAAACTCTAATCAAGGCACACCTAGTGCTCATCGTATGTAGATCCAATGCTATAGGATAAGTTAGAAGAGAAGAACTAGTTGGAGAGGTTATTGCATTTTCATTTCTAGATGTCCTAATAAGAATTTGATTTGCAATAATGAGTTGTTTTCACCATTGAAGGATTAATAGCATGGATGTGCCATTGTTCTAGATCTATCACACATGGATTATTTCTTCTAAAAATAATTGCCATTTAGAAATCATATCTAATAGTGGATGTATTAATAACTTATTAGATCAAATTTAATAAAAAATTATATCAACTTATTCATGTTTCATTATCAAACAATAAAATGCTTATAAAATAATGTTTAAAATGTATTAAAAGCCGAGTTATTATGTTTCTACGTTTTAAATCTTAATAAATCTCATAAACCACCTTGGAAGTTGTTTTCACATAAATATTTTGTTAGAATGCTCATAAATACTCATAACTTACTTGAATTTACTTAAATCTAGAAATTTATTTTTAAGTGTAGGAATCTTGTGAATCTTATTAGTTATTAACATTTCAAATGTAAATATTTGACTATATATTTTTATAAAAATATTCAAAATATTATTTAATTTTATAAAATTTTAATGATTTTAAGTTAAAATTATTTTATTAAGCTAATTAATTTTTAAAAAAATAAAAAATTGTTAATTTTTTTTATGAAAAAAAAAATAATAAAAATACTTTTATAAAAATATTTAAAATGTTTATATAATTTTTATAAAAATTTGATGATCTTTAATATAAATTGATTTCATTTCATAAAATTTGAAAAAATAAAAAACAAAAATTTAAAAATCTGAAAAAGTAAAACACCTAAAATGTCTAATATCATTAGAACTCCACTTTCTAAAATTCTTATAAATTCACTATGAGATTATTTTCTAAAAAGTGACAATATAATGATATTTGCATGTACATGGAAATTACAAAACTTTTTAAATAATTTTTAAATATACTCAGGATTATATTTACATTGAAAACCTAAAAGTTTCAGAGCTTGATAATCTATGGAGTTGTATAAAGGTTAATTGAAACATTTTTTATTTGTTTGAATTTGGTATAGCAATTTTTATCAAAATTACAATTAGAGTACTTAGAACTTAATTTCGGCTGTCTAAATAGTTTTAAAATTGGGCAATTAGTCCAGTACAACCAATCCTAATTAATAAAATTACAAAAATGCAAAAATAACAATTTCCTACAAAAATTTTAATCTATTTTTATTCAAAATAGCCACAAAAGCTTAATCTATTTTTATTCAAAATCGCCACAAAAGCGAGACGTTTCGATTGTCTTTTATCCTACGCGACAATCTACACCCCTTGTATAAAAGTCAATTTCTGTCATTTATTATAAATGCACTAAGGGTTATTTTGGAGAATGGGACGAACATTGCAAGTTTGGACTTTCATATGCGGGCTACATTGTGAAGGGGTCCACATTGAAATATTTTGGTGTGAGTGCAACTGTCAACCTTGGGGCATTTGACAATTATTCAGAAAGTTTTGCAAGATCTACGTCCATGCACATATGGCTGTCATTACATAGCGTAATTAAGTGGAATAGTTTCATTTTTCATGAGATTTCACAGTCAAAGAAAGAAATAGTAGCACGCACGATGCTATAAAGTCCGCTAATGGCGTGTTTTTGTAGAATTCTTGCTTCTCTTACACCACATATTATCAAGTAGAGTGTAGACGAAGAATGCTCTCTTATAAGCTTTTCATTTCTCTGACCCCACGCCAACGCTGTGGCGTGGATGGATGAAGATTAAGCTCTATTCTTATTCAAAAAGCCGTGGCTAAAAAAAACTTTAATTATGACCTGCGAGTTGTCAAATGCGAAATCATAGCGATAAAACGCCCACTATGACTAAAACCTTCAAGTTTTACCCAACATATCTATGCAATAAGCTGACTCATTCTTAAGTTTTGACTTGACTAAATACCTAAATCAGGCGACCATTACTCATGATTAAGTAACAGTAATGTTAAAATTTCGACGAAGGAATTTTTTTAATATGAAAAGTTTTTCAAATTCCAATAATGCTCAGATAACTAAAACATTAAATTCTCCATTCTCCATCTCCATCGAGTAGGGATCATTTTCAAGTCATATCTTGTTAGAGGAGGCCAGCCTCCATAAAATGAGAAACTCCAACAAATAAATGGTCAAAAGAGAAACTCCAGCAAATGAATTGTCAATGTTTAATCTTTGAACAAGTGTATGGTCAATATATCAAAGCTATATGAGATTCCAATTTCATGTGGCGGTACTCAAAGCCAAAAAGTCAAAGTTATTGTTGTGATAATTCAAATCTAATTTAAATGTCATACCTACCTTCTCATTATCATATGATAAGTGTATTTTGTTTAATTATTTGGATTCTTTTATAATATTCATACTATAAGGAGACTGAATAGTTAGTGATTTTGGTTTATATACTAATTTATTATTAGTTAATTTTTTTTAATTGTAAAAATGAATAGGCTTATGCAATCTGCAATTCCAATAACTCTAACTCAAACTTTGATAAAAATAATTAGAAAATTAAACAAAAATAAAATCATTAATGGTTTAGTTTATTTTGTCACAATATATTTAAACTTTTATATTTTGTATTGAGGAGAAATTCATGTCGATTTATAAAATAAAAAATTATGAAAAGTATTTATAAAAATCCATGTTGGTTTATAAAATAAAAAAATATGAAAAATAATTAAAAAAATCATGTTATTTATAAAATAAAAACTTTAAACTTAAATCCAGATCTATAAATTAAAAAAAAAAATTGCACCTCAAGAAATTAGATCCCTCGATGTTTGATAAATCAGAATTTAAGATAAATCTATACTGATTTTATAACAATCATAATATCTTTAAATATATAGCTTTTTTCTTTTACTAAAAGAGAAAATAACTTAAAAATAACAAATCAATACTGTAAATTTAAAATAGAGATTAGATATGAAAATAAATCATTTTCTCGACATAAAAATTGCAATATATATTTAAATGATATGGAGGAAGAGAAGAACGAAGTTTAAAATAAAAGTATGTTTGGATCTTGAGTATCTAACTGTACTTATGAATAATATGATAATGTTACCAGTTGGTTGACAATATGAAAATAAATTTAAAATAGAAAAAGTTTTAATATTATATTTAAATATTTGAAAAAAAATTAATAATATAAAAATAAATTTTTCTTTCCCTTATTAATTGAGTATATATTGAGTATAGATCTAATAATTAAAAAAAATGTTATTATACTACTCATTTCAATCTCACTATACATGTTATTTAACTGATATATAATAGATTTTTTCATTATAATATTATAATTAAGTATTTTAAGTATACAAATATAAATACAAATTTCAACTAAAAGTATCCTTGAACCTTAATGTAAAACTGTCCATGAATTATGCTGGTCTCGGTCTGACAACACAACACTGGTCTCCGTCTGACAACACAACACAGTGGTTTCCACTTGCATCGTATAATTTCCAGTCATCGAATTGGTATGCCGCGTGCCGGAAGGAAACGGTAGGAAGAGAAACGGAAAATGGCCATATTCCAACTTTGGCCATAAATTCTTCATGTCTAATAGTCTTAATTGAATTCAACATAGGGCTAGTCTTCTAATTCCATTATATTTCTAAAAATTCTGAAGCCATCGTCGTCATAAAAAACGACTCTTGCGCGGATGTAGAACTATAAAAGCGATCCGCTCGATATACACAAGCACGTCGAATGCTTAAACCGTTGGGTGCGTATAGCAGCTAAACAGAAGTAGATAGCATCTCAAGATACAGAAGTAGGTATCATTTCAAGATCAAGATAGCGGTGGACAAAGCAACAATGCAACAGAAACAACAAGCTACTCATTGGCCTGCAAGAGTAGCCCGCCTTTCATCGTTTGCAACGTCTAACGCCCATGGGGAAGACTCTCCTTACTTTGATGGCTGGAAGGAGTATGACGCTAATCCCTACCATCCAATAGACAACCCATCTGGAATTATCCAGATGGGCTTGGCAGAGAATCAGGTACATATCATAACATATATATTCATATTCTATCATTACACACACATATGAGCTGGAAAACAATTTAGAATGCATCGAATTGGATGATACTTACAATGTTTGACATTAATTTGCAGCTGTCATTCGGTTTGCTGGAAAGCTGGCTACAAGAGCACCTAAAGGCATCGATTTGCGCCGAGGAGGGTGTGTCAAGGTTCAAGGAAATCGCTCTTTATCAAGATTACCATGGCCTCCCTGCTTGCAGAGAGGTACAAAATTCTGACTCACTTACAAACTTGTCATTTTATCAACCAACTTTTGGATTTTTACAAACTTGTCATGTTATCTACCAACTTTTGGATTTTCTTTAAAAGATAATATATTTGACTTAATGTAAGTGTCTTTGGATGGGATTTAAGTTTATGGCTATGGTGAATGGTTTATGGCTCAGGCTATTGCGATGTTTATGGAAGAAATTGGAGGAAGACAAACGAAGTTTGAAAGAGATAGAATTGTTCTCACCGCAGGAGCAACTTCAGCCAACGAGGTGTTGACATTCTGCCTAGCTGATCCAGGAGAAGCCTTTCTAGTACCAACGCCATATTACCCAGGGTAAACCTATATATATATGTAAACTTAATAATATGAATAATTAATTTAGTAATGATATGCTTGTGTCAACTAATGCATAAATGGGAAGGGATAGTATTTTATTTTTCTTCAATGCTCTCATATGTCCTACATGTTGTTTGTTCATATTAGCAAAAAAACATAAATTATATCATTTATTTATAATTTAATAACAGTTAATCTATAAGTGCTAGGTCACAAGTTAAGTACCACTAACAGGTTATTTATTATTTGTTCTCCATGTGTAGTTGTAATCACCCATTGTGTGTCACTAATTCTATGTTATCCATCCATCAACTACTATTTATTTTGAATATTCTTTTTTTAATTGTTTATTTCAAATTTGGAAGGACCACCATAAATCAATCTCACAAAAACTGCCATAAAATCAATATGGAGGATACACTTATCTCATTCTCATGCAATCTAGGAAAAACATAAACCCTAATCTAACCTAAATTCTAAGATACAATATATAAACACCTATAAATATAACTACAATATTTTAATCTAATTTTATAATAACATAGTTAAACTTCACTTAGAAAGTGAAAATGCAACTGAATAATCTCTTGTTACTGCAGGTTTGATAGAGATCTAAAATGGCGCACAGGAGTGGAACTGATACCAGTCCACTGCAGCAGTTCTAACGATTTTCAGATAACAATACCTGCCCTTGAAGCAGCATATCAGCGGGCCAGGATTCGAGATATACAAGTGAAGGGCCTTTTGATAACAAATCCTTCAAATCCATTAGGAACTACTATGGAAGCTTCGACTTTAAGAAAGTTGCTTGCTTTTGTGTCTGAGAAAAACATTCATCTTGTGTGCGACGAGATCTATTCGGGATCAGTGTTTTCATGTCCAAGATTCACAAGCATTGCAGAGATTTTGGCCACTGACAAAATTTCTCAGAACGAGCGTGTTCATATTGTTTACAGTCTGTCAAAAGACCTAGGACTACCGGGCTTCCGAGTCGGAGTCATTTACTCTTACAACGACACAGTCGTTAGGGCTGCTCGTAGAATGTCCAGTTTTTCCCTGGTTTCTTCACAAACACAACATCTGATTGCTTCAATGCTATCTGACACGGAATTTGTAAGAAAATATTTAGCAGAGAATAGTAAGAGGTTACGAAAGAGACACGATATGTTCGTCTCTGGACTGCGTGTGGCTGGCATCAATTGCCTGAATAGCAACGGCGGTTTGTTCTGCTGGGTGGATCTCAGACATCTTCTGCAATCTCCAAACAAAGAAGGAGAGATTAGACTGTGGAAGATAATCTTAAAAGATATTGGGTTAAATGTTTCTCCCGGTTCTTCTTGCCACTGTAGTGAGGCCGGGTGGTTTAGGTTCTGCTTTGCTAATATGACCGATCAGACTGTGCAAGAGTCGATGGAACGAATTCGGCTCTTTATTGAGAGCAGGAGATCGAATGAGCAAAAATGATAAAGGAGGGGCATATCAGAAAAAACAATTTCATGCAGATGACTTCAATTTCACTGAAAAAGTCTCAGTCACTGAGGTTGATGGTTCGTTGAGGAAGATGGAGATCCATTCAAGCGGATGTTTGCAGGTCGAAGAAGCAACCAGATCGGATGTCTTACAACGAGACTTGGAACTCAGGGTTAATTAGTTCATTCAAATAAAGTGCAGGACAGGTTAGGTTAAACAATTCTTCTTTTGATTTTTTTGTATAATAATGACCATCGGCTTCTATTCTTTATCAACTTTGTAAGCAATAAAATTCAGTTCGAATTAAAAAAACTGTATATGTTTGTGTAAAATTGTTTTAAATAAACTGCACACGTAGCGAAATTGTTGTTAAATATGAATTAACTAAAGGTCGGATGGAAAAATCTGCATCTCCATAGCCGATACTGAATTCATGTGAAAAACTGTATAAGTATGTTTGAATTGTTTTAAACCAATTGCGGACGTGGCGAAACTGTTGTTAATCATATTTAAATGCTAAGAAATATTTCCTTACTTTTTGTCGCACTATAAACCAATTGGTATCCTTGAAGGAGAATGTCAAAGGGATCCGGATGAATGGAACACCCTTACGCGTGCTAACAGAAATTTTTAAGGAAATTTGCGAGCGACCACAATGACGCGTGCTAACCTTAAGCCAAAAAGGAAACTTTTGTTAACGGAAACGACTTTCACGAGGTACCAAGGTGGTGGCTATGGATCAGCACAAGAAGATAACTATTCGGGCTTAATTAAAGCAACATTATCACTTTAGTGACAAACTGAATGGATTTATGTAAGCATTAAGAAATTAATATATAAGAAATCAGTTAGCGATACTCTTGGCCGTGACGTCTTATTTTATTTTATTTTATCATGAAGCTTAATGGTGTAGAAGTTATAATATAATAAGAAAACCCATTTTTTAGCATCATGTGTTAGCACTACTTATATTTTGTGGTGTTAAGGTGGTGGTATTAACACCACTTATATTTTTATGGTGTTAAGGTGGTGCTATTAATACCATTTCCATTTTCTCCTATTAAGGTTGTGGTATTAGCACCACTTATATTTTGTGCTCTTAATTTGGTGTTATATTTGTTAACTTTATTGGAAATTGAGTTCTTCCTCATCCATGTTAAGGGAAATGCCACCTTAGCAAATACCATAAAGTGGTGCTAAGCTATTAGTTGTCACATATACATGTATTGTAACTAGGATTGAATTATGACGATTTCCACCATAAATATAAATAATTCTATTGTATATTCAATAGTTTTTGGTTTGATTAATTGAAATGAACAACCAAAGAGCTTTTGCACCACAATAACAAGAAGTTTAATTTTATAAAACTTGAATAAATAAATTGGTGAATGATTCATTTATGAGGTTTTGCACCACAAGCACAAAGGTTCACAAATAATTATTTTGTAATATATCAATCCAATTATTCATTTGCAATACTATTTATACAAATAAATACAATTGACAAATAAATAAAAGCAACAAATTTTAATTTATTAGTGGTATAGAGTAGTAATAAAAATGATTTGAATTGAAATTTGATTATCCAATTAAAAATATTTAATCTTATTAATTTCTTGAGGGAAATTTTTGTCATTATTAGGTTTTTAGCAAAAGGCATGGATCTTAGATCTATGGACATGGTCAATAAAGAAAACCTCTACCTACTGTGAAAGACAACTTAAAGGTCATGACCACAAATCTTCGTAAGAGTATTCTTATCCTCCATGTATGAGCATTGACACTATTACAAGGCTTTAATTACTATGGATAGGTCCAATGGTTGTCAACATGGTCGAGAGAATAATCTTAGACCTTACGCTAAAGGAATCATGAGCATAAAGAAATGTCATGTTGGCAAGTACCATATACTGGCGCTAAGTGCATATTTGTCACTTGGACATGTACAAATCATATTTAATTATGATTATTTGCACTATAAGCATCTTAACAAAAAATTATTTTGTAAATAACTTAATTCAATTTTTTTCATTCAAAGAAATGGCCATGATTAATTTATGAAGTTTTACACCACAATCACAACAAATTCAATTATTATTTTTTATAATATTTAAACACATAAACTCACATGATTCATTTATGAGGTTTTGCATCATTAACAAAACAAGTTCACAACGAAATATTTTGTAAATAACTTAATTCAATTATTCATTTTTAATATTATTGAAGAAAATAAATACCTATGATTCTTAATATTGACAAATAATTAAAGAAAACCATTTTTAATTTTTTATCATTATAAATAATTAATAAAAGTATTTTGAATTGACATTTGATTATTCGATAGTGTATATTTTTATTGATCTTATTAATTTTCTTGATGGATATTAGTATCACCATTAGGCTTCAAGCACAAGGCATGGTGTTATCTCCTCAAATAAACATAAACGAGTCATGGTATCTAGGTGATAGGAGGTTTTAAATTTTTCGTTTTTTGCATGCGTTTGAGGTTCAATTTGATAAGTTGAAACATGTAATGAAGTTTGAAATAACATTTTAAATGGCTCTCCTCCCAAATAGAACTTTCAAGTTTCGGTAGCTTAGGCGAGCCTGGCGATGGTTCATTAGCTACCGAAAACCTTGTTTTCGGCAGCTTACTGTGTGAAAGACGAACTGCTCCCACTACCGAAAGGGAAAACTTACAGCGTGAGTCGTGGGGCGGTTTTCTGTGGCTTGGGCGAATACAATGGTGTTCATTAGCCACCGAAAGGTAGACATTTTCCGCAGTTCGCAATTCAAGAATGAAACCTTCCATAGCTGCGGAAAGCAAAGTCATTTCATGATCCATGGGGCAGTTTTCGGGGGCTTGGGCGAACACGATGGTGTTTATTAGCCATCGAAAAGACAGATATTTTTTTGCAGCTTACCATCCAAAGGATAGATTTTCCACTTCCACCGAAAGCAAAAAGCATTGGTGAAGATTGTTTTCCGGCAGCATACGGTGTTAAAAGCAGATTACTGCCTACCAAAACTGAGTCGGTGTCAATTGGTGGACACGTCAAATCAAGGGTTTGGTCGTAATTTAAAGGGAATTCATCATGGCTTAGCCGTCGAAAGGATCACTTCAGTGAATACACGATCTGCCCCAAGGCGAGGCTGGATGCCATCGTCATACCTCTGGCCAGATGGACCTCGTTTCCTCTCTGCATACCAATGTTCTAAAATTTCGTTCCTCTAGTATAATCATGCCACAGTAACCATTATTACGCCCTCATGATTAACCACCTTTTCACACCCCTTGGAGTCAGTTGCTGAAAAGCCACACCACCTTTCCTCTTTCACCCTCACCATGTCGATTGAACTCATTTTCTCTCTGATTTCACATCTTTCCCTCAGTCCCGATTTTAGCAACAGGTGCCAGCAAGCAAGTTGCGAATGAATAAAGGAGGAGGAGTGGTCCTGAGGAAGGAATTGAACGACATCTGCTACCTGGAGGCACACCCCGAGGTATGTCAATTCTTCAAAAATGCTGGCTGCTATAATTTTTACAAAAAACTACAGGGTTCTCATCAACAGGTAGCCGAAGCATTTTCCCTCACATTTGACGGAAGTAGGGTGGTAATAGGCAAGGAGGAATTCCAGGTGGACGAGGCCCTTATAGCCCAGGTGACAGAACTTCCAACGACCGGGGAAAACTGGTTTAAGACCACTGTCACGAACGATTTTGAATTCCAATACTATCTGAAACCTGAGCATAAGAACCTGGTATGGAAGAAAGACATTCCTATGTCATATCTGGAGGATAAATGGCAACTTCTATTGAAGTCGATTCTACTTTACATAACCTGTGAAGGCAAGTATAACAGGGTGCTAATTTACCATTTTAGATTACTGGATCACTTCAATGGAAAGAACTCCTTAAATATCCCTTTTTACCTCCATAAGAGCCTGACTAAAATGGCACATCAAGTCAAAGCCCAACCAACCAAAATTGCAGGTAGGTTGTACCACCATGGTTTGATCAAACTCATAGTCTCTGAGTTGTTGTAAAGAAAAAATATGAACTGGGCTTTCTTCCTTTTCTGGAGTGGGTTCGAAACAGAACTGCGACCGAAAGATGGAAATAAGTTTTGCATCCCTAGAAGTGGGAAAAGGAAGAGGAGGGCTATCTCCCCAATTACAACCGACCCCCTTTCCTCAGCCCCCAAAGTGAAGAAATCCAAAGAAAAATTGGAATTCAAAAGCAAGACTGAGGATGAGGGAGCTGTTTCAGAAGAGATCCCTTCAAGGAATGCAAACCTTTTAAACGTCCCCTACACCGATTATGAGGAGGATGAATTGCAGGGAGCTGGAGCAGGAAATAAGGAGGTGGAGACAGAGCAAGAGCTCCAGGAAGTAGCTCTACCTCTGATGGAATAGGAGACCACTTATGTTAACTTGCCTTCTCCTACACCTGTGGAAAAGCAAGAAATTGAATGCGTAAAATTGCCTTCCCCTACACCTGAGGAGGAACAAGGTCAGTAGGTAGCCGAAGAATTAATCCATAAGACAAAGAGTTCAGCCTCACAGAAAATCAATCGACTCCTCAAGTAGGTGTATGAACTAGAGATACTCCAGAGAGTGATCAAGGAGAAAAATGAGAGGCTCATTGAAAGACATAATGAGTTGTACGTTTCTTTTCAGGGGTTGACCAAGAAACATGGTAAGATGATAGGAAGAAACATTAGGATTCTTAGAGAAAATATCAGGCTGAGTAGGAAGGTCGAGTCTCTGAGAGGTAAGGAAAAAACTTAGAATCCCCATCCCAAGGTACACTCAGACCTCGACACCTTAGCAGCAGCTGCAAACAGCTTTGCTGACACTACAGTTTTGGCCCAGGAGAAAGAGCAAACCAAGCAGCAGGGAGAGGAGCAGCAAAGGTCAGAAAGCGCAGTTTTGGAAAACTTTTGCAGGCTGGGCCATACACTGTTTTCGGCAGCTTAGGCGAACATAGAAATTGTTCATTAGCTGCCAAAACCTAGATTCGGCAGTTTACGATATACAGATAGGACTCCCATAGTTATTGAAAGTAGAGGCAAGTTTCAAACACCTGAGGGCGATTCGGTGGTTTAGGTGAAATGCTAAAACTAATTCATTAACCACCGAATAAGGGGTTTTCTGTAGCTTGTAACCTTTGGGCCCAGTTTTGCTAGCTACCGAAAACACAGAAAATGCAGAGGTCTGTCTTTGGGCATCAAAACAGTTTTTTGTTGGTCCGAGCATCTTAAGGGCGTTTTCCAGGGATCGATAAACGTTCAAGGCATCATGATCACCTTTGGTTCCAGATTGGGGGCGCTAGCAAGGTAAACAGAGGAATATTCCTGTCTAGTTTTAGAAAAGGACACCTACAGGTTTTCTACAGACAGCGGTTTCAAACTTGTCCTCCAGCGCTAGAGGCTCGTTTCAGCTGTCGAGTATAGGTGTATCAGCAAGATATCAGTTATTTTGATCGTAATACACTTTCACATATTTCATAAGCTGTTCCTAGTTCTTATTTTTAGCAGATTCGATCCATCTTTTTAGGATCTCAAAAGCTTTGTAATGGCTATAAAGCCCAGAACTGATGTAGGACAATGGTTCGATTTTGGAGAGACTGGTCTGAACTTGTATTATCAAACTTCTCGTTACATATTATTTATATAAGTTTCTTTTTCCATATGTGTGTTCAGTTTTCCTTCTTTTATCTTTTCATACTTGCAGTAAAATGCCCATTTCATGAGTTTCCATTTGTCTAATGTTAGATAGTTGTAATCCTATCTTCATATTGAGAACTGGATATCAAGTGCCTTTTGCTTATTGTGATTAGCCATTTATATATATATGTTGTATGTATGAGTCTGCTAGCATGATAAAAATTCTTCTATCTATCTTTTATAAACTTCTTGAACAACAGTGACTAAAAGCCTTGTCTACTTGAAATGTGTCCATGTATTTTTTGAGTATGTGAGTTTCAATCTCAGTCATCCAACTTGATCCAAATACACCCCATCCTTCAAGATAAGTTTAAGTTACCAGGATTTTTCGTGTGCAACCTAGGAAGACTCTTGGAGAGATAACAAATTGGCGCCATTTCCAGGGACGATTATTGAAGTAGCAGCTTCCCTGGGAGACGACATAGTTCCAGATTTGATGATAGACAAATCCCGGACATTATTTCGGTTGTAATCATCTATCTGGCGACTCCATTGGAATGAAGTGGCTTCAAGAAGACCAAGTACCAGAGCAAATCCTCAAAGGCCACGAGTGACACCTGTTTCAGACCCCGAATAGATTATAAGGAGAGGAAGGACTACACAAAGACAGATTTCCAGATCCACAAGGGGAACTACATCAGGCACTACCAGAGGTATTTCTTCTGTCTCATCAAATGAAACTCCTTTTGAATCTCCATTCCCTGAAGCAGTTGGTTTAGAAGAAACTATAAGTAGATCAGAAGACTTATGGGCTCAAGTGTCCTCACCCATTTCTGCTACCCAAGACCCTAGTCTTGAATCTGCTACCCGAGCTGACCTAGGAAAAGAAATCCTAGAATCCATCAACGAAGAAGGTTGTTCCTCCTACCTGCAGCCCTTACTGACTGAACTAGAAGAGAAGTACCCTTTTGTTTACACCAACGTACTTTTCATAGAAAACATTTTCCAGGACCTTTTAGACCAGCGTGAAGAAAGGTTGTCCTCGTTACTTGCATAGTCTGGTAAGAATGCCTATTTTCCAGAACAACCATCAATTTGTTTCACCCCAAATCTTGGCGACTCCACTAAATCAGAACCCCCACCTTCGTCGTTACCTATACCTCCTCAACCACCATCCACACCAAAAACATCTTCTGCCACCCTTTTAATACCCACATCCACTATGGTTGTTCCTCTAACCAAAATGGAAAAGATCCTCATTGCTAGGTATGCCCCCCTAAATTTGCCTAATCCCCTTGCTGCTATGCCTACCGGAGATTACCAAAATTACATGCCTAAGTTCACTGGAGAGGGAGATTTCAAAGCCGAAGAACACCTAGAGGCATTCTATAGCTATGCTGAGAACATAAATATTGAGCACGAAGATGTATGGACTAGGGTGTTTGTGCAAAGTCTAGATGGCCAGGCCAGAAAGTGGTTCAAAGAATTACCTGCTGGGTCAATAAATGATATCGAAGCCCTAGATGAATTGTTTTTGAAGCATTGGGGGGGAAGAAGAGACCACCTTTATTACCTCACAGAATTTGATAATTTGAAGAGATAAAGTGGCGAGTCTGTGTCAGCTTTCACCAAGAGGTTTAATAAAATGTTTAGCAAAATCCCTACGGAGATCAAACCCATAGATACCTCAGCCAGGATTACTTATGCAAATGCTTTTGATCCTAATTTTTGTCTTCATATCCGAGGAAGAATATTTGCCTCTTTACTGCTCATGCAAGATGTTGTGCTCGAAATCGATTCTAATATGGCCACATATAAGATCCTCAAAGGGAAAATCGATAAAAAAAGGCAAACTCAAGATTCCTCCTCCTCATTAGAAACCAACCTGGAAAAAATGGCTAAAATATTGGACAACTTGACCTCTGAAATGTCCAAGCTGAAAGTGCAAGGCCAACAACGTGCAAGAAGTAAAGGTCCAAACGAATTTGTTCCCAGGAACACTAATGCTCCCCCTTATAGAAGAAATGGCCCACAGGCTCAAATCCTCCAGAGAGACAGGAATCCTACTGAAGAACAAAGGATCAGGGCCCCTTTCCAGCATGCAGTATTAGAAGAAGAACAGGAGCTTATTCAGGGAGGAGCAGAAGAAGAAGACAATGTCAACTGCATGGAGGATAAGGTTGAAACCTCCTTCCTGACACAATCTAATTATGAGGAAGCCCTCATGAATGAACAAATCACTAAGGAATCACTGTATCAGGATGATGATCAAAGAATTTATGATTTGAGGTCTAGGACCGTTGCTAAGAAACCTTTAACCCTTTCTCCTTGGAAGAAGACTCCCACCTCGACGAAGCAGCCTGTTGCTCCTACAAAACAGTTTGTCACTCTTTCAAAACAACAGCTTGTTGTTCTTGCAAAGCAGGTCACTGCCCTTGCAAAACAGCAGCAAATACCATCATAACCAACTGTCCCCGATCCGGTCCAGCTTAAGGCTCTAGCTCAAGAGGCAAGAATTTCTGACAAGTGGTCATACTCCTTCAACCTTGAAACTGAGATTCAGAAGTTAAAAATACCTTTTCCACTGATTGAGCTTATGAAAAACGATTCCTTCAAGTCTTCTATACTGAAATCCCTCCAGCCAAAAGCACCCATACATGTTGACTTTGTGAATTTACAAGACGATAAGCCCTCAGTAACCCTAGGTCCCATGGTTGAAGAACAGGATGGATCCTGCCCACCTTTCTATATATCCTTAAACATACATGAAAAAATTCTTCACAATTGCTTACCTGACTCAGGAGCCTCCCACAACCTCATGCTTAAAGTGGTGATGGACGAACTTGGGCTTAACATCACAAAACCCTACCATGATCTCTTCTCTTTTGACTCCAAAAAAGTTAGATGCCTGGGCCTCATAAAGGATCTCGTCATAAGCTTGTCTCAACTACCGTCAAAAAGCATGGTAATGGATGTAGTGGTTTCTGACATCCCACCGAATTTTGGCATCCTCTTGTCCCAATCATGGAGTAAACATCTAGGGGGTACCCTATAGATGGATTTGACTTATGCTACCATTCCCATGTTTGGAGGAGAAAATAAAAGGCTCTATAGGGAAAACCGACTTGCCTATATCATTAGCAATGAAAAGAATTCGGTAAATCATCCCATTTATGCATTGGATACAGACTTTGGAGCATGTATTATGCAAATAGATGACAATCAGTCGACCCCTCTACAACTCACAAAATCTACTGGTCAGCAATCTGAGGAAGTAACCACTGCTGTGTGGAGTATTTTTTTTATGGTGCTAGTACCCAGGCTTTAGCAGGTGCAGGTGTAGTCTTGATCTCTTCTCTGAAGGACATTACTCATTTGTCTTATAAAATGGATTTCAAAACTACTAATAATATAGTAGAGTATGAGGCTTTACTACTGGTGGTTAAGGCTGCTAAAGAGATGGGAATCATGTGCCTGAAAATATATGAAGATGCAGAGCTTATCATACAGCAACTAAATGGAAATTATTAGGCAAAGAATGTTAGACTGAAGTCATACAGATGTGAGGTATGGAAACTTAGAGATTCCTTCATGTTCTTTGACATTTCTTATATCCCGCGATCCATGAATCACCTGGTTGATTCCCTTGCTGTCTCTGCTAGCATGTTCATTCCTCCCATGCCTCCCAAGTTGAACTATGATATACAAGTTAGGTACAGGCCATCCCTACCAGATAATGTCAAATTTTGGAAAGTTTTTGAGAATGATGATGAGCTCAACAGATTTCTCCAGGTTGTTGATGAATTTTCTGATATGCATATTGACCATGAAAACCTAAATATAGAGGAATCTCAGAGATCTAAATTGAAGGGGAAAATAGGCCAACATGACATTGTCCAATTTCCAGGAAACCATATACCTAGGGGGTTAGTACCTCTTGAAAGACTGTTTGACCATAATGACATCCCCTTTAAACCTGTGAATAAGGAAAAAGACCCAGCTATCCATGAACATAATATAGGCAGCCAAGATCATTCTAAATTCATAAATCTGTCCACTGAATTGATAGTTGATCAGAGGTCAGGTTATTGTAGCCTGGTAAAGGATTTCGTAGACGTGTTGGCTTGGGAATACAGTGATATGAAAACTTATGACGAAGACAACATTCGGCATAGAATTCCATTGGAAAAGGGCGTCATCCCTTTTAAACAAAAGCTAAGGCCTATCAACCCTCTCCCGTTACCTGTGATCGAGAGGGAAATAAAAAAACTCCTTGATGCTAAGATCATAATCCTGCTAAGGTATTCTAGATGGGTCGCAAATTTGGTAATAGTATGGAAGAAGAATGGTGAGGTCAAGTTATGTGTCGATTTGAGAAACCTGAATAAAGGCTCCCAAAAAGATAACTACCCGTTGCCTAAGATGGAGCATTTACTACAGAGAGTGTCAGGAGCTAGGGTCATGTCATTTCTAGATGGCTTCTCGGGCTATAATCAAATTTTTGTACACCCTGATGATCAGGAGAAGACAACCTTCACCACTCCCTGGGGTACCTTCATGTACACCAAGATGCCGTTTGGGATGTTGAACACTGGGGCCACTTTTCAAAGGGCCATGGATATAACGTTTGTGGGAATTAAGGAAAAGTTTTTCCTCATATACCTCAATGATATCACAGTATACTCAAACAATCACGAAGAACATTTGCAGTACCTGAGGGAGGTCTTTCTGAAATGAAGACAATTTGGAATCTCTTTGAACCCTAAGAAGTATCAGTTTTCTCTCAGGGAGGGAAAGCTCCTAGGTCACATAGTCTCAGCGTAGGGCGTAAGGATTGATCTAGTTCGGGTTGAAGGGATTCAGAAGGTATCTATACCAAGGTCGAAGAAGGACATCCAATATTTCCTTGGTAAGATAAACTTCGTCAGGAGGTTTATTCCAAAATTTTCTGAGTTGGTAAAACACATAACCTCCATGCTAAAAAAGGGGGCCAAAACCAAATGGACAGAAAATGCGAGGCACTATTTCAAAGCCATCAATCAAGCTATCATGGAAGCTCCCACTCTGATTAGTCCAGATTACACCAAGGTGTTCTATATTTTATCTTTTGCTTCCCATGATACAGTGGCAACAGTCTTACTACAAAAAGATGGCGAAGGGCTTGATCATCCAATTTCCTTCTTGAGCAAAACATAGAGGGATGCCGAGCTGAAGTACGATCCCATAGAGAAACAAGCCTATGCTCTAATTAAATCATTAAAAGCATTCTGAATTTATATCCTACATGCAAAGGTTATGGCCTCTGTCCCTTCAGCTTATGTAAAGGATGTTTCAACTCAACCTAACATTGATGGAAAGAGGGCCAAATGGATCGCCAAGCTGATTGACTTTGACATAGAGGTGTATCCCACAAGGTTAATAAAGGGTCAAGGTCTATCCAAGTTGATGGCTGAAGAGAATTGCAAACTATTAGACATTAATCTCATCGGAATAAATTCTACAAATTTTCCAACAGAGGTAGCTGCAGTAGAACAATGTAACAACCAACAGGTGGCTGAAAATTTGCTCTCATGCAAGTGGTATTCAGGTATCATTCATTTCCTACAGAATTTAGAAGTTCCCCCTGGACTTAGTACAACCCAGGCACAATCTCTCAAGCTTAAATTTGTAAAATTATGCATAAGTGGTAATCTGCTGTATTGGAAAGACTCTGCTAGCGTTCTGTTAAGATGTCTAGATAAAGAAGAATTAGTCCAAGTCATGCATCACTTCCATTCAATCATGTGTGGGGGCTATCATTACTGGAAGACTACAGCTCATGAGATTCTGAGGGTTGGGTACTATTGGCCTGTTCTGTTTTCGAACATACACACTTTCATGAAAGCTTGTGACAAATGCCAAAAAGATTCACAGGAAAACAACAGCTCAAATCCCTCCCCCTGAAACCTATTGTGGTTAATGGTCCCTTCCAGCAATGGGGCCTTGACTTCATAGGGGAGATCAATCCTTCATCCAGTGGTCAACATAGATGGATCCTAGTAGCCACTGATTATTTCACCAAGTGGATAGAGGCAATTCCCTCTAGGGATGCTAATCTTCAGGTTATCATGAAGTTCCTTTATGAAAACATCCTTATCAGATTTGGTTGCCCAAAAAGGTTGGTAACTGATAATGCACCAGCTTTCAAAGATAAAGCATTAGTCCACATGTGTGAGTCAATGGGAATTCAATTGGTTCACTCTACTCCCTACTACCCTCAAGGAAATGGCCTCGCTGAGTCCTCAAATAAAAGTCTAGTCAGAATCATCAGAAAACTGCTGGAAAAAAATTCGAAAGAGTTGGGATTCAAAGCTAAAATTTGCTCTTTGGGCTGATAGGGTGACAAATAAGAAATCCATAGGGACCTATCCCTTTGGACTGGTTTATGGTACTGATGCGATTTTCCCAGTTCAGCTAATCCTGCCAGTGACTAAATTCATTCAGGAGGAACAAGATGAACCAAATGACATGGTGAGAAGAATGCTCGATTTGGTTGAATTGCAGCAGACTAGAGAACAATTGGTGGAAAGGTCAGAAGCTCATCAGGAAAGAATAAAAAGAAATTTTGACAAGAAGGAAAAGATGGACAGTTTTCAGGTGGGAGACTGGGTACTGAAATGGGATGCCCCCAGGAAGGACAAAGGAAAGCACAACAAGTTTGATTCTCTCTGGACAGGTTCTTACGTAATAACTCAAGCACAACATAACAATAATTTCAAGCTACAAAGTCTGGAAGTTCAAGAGATGTTTGGTGGCCAAGTCAATGGTAATTTTCTAAAACCTTATTTCATCTGAGGCTTCACATCCTGGTCATTGTAAATATCAATTTTGTCTTTAGTTTTTGCAAATAACTCCATGCCCAATGGAACACTGGAAGATAGGGTTAGATTTTTATTTTTTCAGGAAAGGCATTTGATCTATGGTTCTTGGAACCTCGTTGGGAGGTTTCCATCCCCAAGTAGGAGCCAGATGTTATCTACTCAAATAAACACAGACTAGTCATGGTATCTAGGTGATAGGAGGTTTTAAATTTTTTTATTTTTGCATGCGTTTGAGTTTCAGTTTGATAAGTTGAAATAGGTAATGAAGTTTGAAATAATATTTTAAATGGCTCTCCTCCCAAATAGAACTTTCAGGTTTCGGTATCTTACACGGGCCTAGCAATGGTTCATTAGCTACTGAAAACCCTATTTTCGGCAGCTTACTGTGTGAAAGACGAAACGCTCCAACTACCAAAAGGGAAAACTTACAGCGTGAGTCGTGGGGAAGTTTTCTGTGGCTTGGGTGAATACGATGGTGTTCATTAGCCACCGAAGGGTAGACATTTTCGGCAGTTCGCAGTTCAAGAATGAAAACTTCCATAGCTGTCGAAAGCAAAGTCATTTCATGATCCATGGGGCCTTTTTCAGGGGCTTGGGTGAACACGATGATGTTCATTAGCCACCGAAAATACAGATACTTTTTTACAGCTTACCATCCAAAGGCTGGATTGTCCACAGTCACCGAGAGCAAAAAGCATTGGTGAAGATTATTTTTCGGCAGCATACGATGTTAAAAGTAGATTACTGACTACCGAAACTAAGTCGGTATCAACCGATGGACATGTCAAATCATGGGTTTGGTCGTAATTTAAAGGGAATTCATCATGGCTTAGCCGTCGAAAGGGTCACTTCAGTGAATACACGATTTGCCCCAAGGCGAGGCCGGATGCCATCGTCATACCTCTGGCCAGATGGACCTCGTTTCCTCTCTACATACCAATGTTCTAAAATTTCGTTCCTCCAGTATAATCATGCCGCAATAGCCATCATTACGCCCTCATGATTAACCTCCTTTTCACACCCCTCGAAGTCAGTTCCTGAAAAGCCACGCCACCTTTCCTATTTCGCCCTCACCAAGTCGATTGAACTCATTTTCTCTCTGATTTTGAGTCTTTCACTCAGTCCTGATTTTAGCAGCAGGTGCCAGCAAGCAAGTTTCAAATGAAGAAAGGATGAGGAGTGGTCCTGAGGAAGGAATTGAACGACATCTGCTACCTGGAGGTGCACCCCGAGGTATGTCAATTCTTCAAAAATGTCGGCTGCTATAATTTTTGTAAAAAACTATAGGGTTCTCATCAATAGGTAGCCGAAGCATTTGCCCTCACATTTGACGATAGTAGGGTGGTAATAGGCAAGGAGGAATTCCAGGTGGACGAGGCCCTTATAGCCTAGGTGACAGAACTTCCAACGACTAGGGAAAACTGGTTTAAGACCACTGTCACAAAAGATTCCAATCCTATCTGAAACCTGAGCATAAGAACCTGGTATGGAAAAAAGACATTCCTATGTCATATCTGGAGGATAAATGGCAGCTTCTATTGAAGTCGTTTCTGGTTTACATAACCTGTGAAGGAAGGTATAACAGGGTGTTGATTTACCATTTTAGATTACTGGATCACTTCACTGGAAAGATCCCCTTACATATCCCTTTTTACCTCCACAAGAGCCTGACTAAAATGGCACATCAAGTCAAATCCTAGCCAACCAAAATTGCAGGTAGGTTGTACCACCATGTTTTGATCAATCTCATAGTCTCTGAGTTGTTGCAAAGGAAAAACATGAACTGGGCTTTCTTCCTTTTCTGGAGTGGGTTTGAAACATAATTGCAACCGGAAGATGGAAAGAAGTTTTCCACCCTTAGAAGTGGGAAAAGGAAGAGGAGGGCTATCTCCCAAATTACAACCAACCCCCTTTCCTCAGCCCCCAAAGTGAAGAAATCCGAAAGGAAATTGGAATTCAAAAGCAAGACTGAGGACGAGGGAGCTGTTTTAGAAGAGATCCCTTCAAGGAATGCAAACCTTTTAAACCTCCCCTACACCGATTCTGAGGAGGATGAATTGCAGGGAGCTAGAGCAGGAAATAAGGAGGTGGCGACAGAGTAAGATCTCCAGGAAGTAGCTGTACCTGTGATGGAACATGATACCACTTATGTTAACTTGCTTTCTCCTACACCTGTGGAAGAGCAGGAAATTGAATGCGTAAAATTACCTTCCCCTACACCTGAGGAGGAACAAGCTCAGCAGGTAGCCAAAGAATTAATCCATAAGACAAAGAGTTCGGCCTCACAAAAAATCAATCGACTCCTCAAGTAGGTGTATGAACTAGAGATACTCCAGAGAGTCATCAAGGAGAAAAATGAGAGGCTCACTGAAAGAGATAATGAGTTGTACGTTTCTTTTCAGGGGTTGACCAAGAAACATGGTAAGATGAGAGGAAGAAACATTAGGCTGCTCAGAGAAAATATCAGGCTGAGTAGGAAGGTCGAGTTTCTAGGAGGTAATGAAAAAACTCAGAATCCCCAACCCAAGGTACACTTAGACCTCGACACCTTAGCAACAGATGCAATCAGCTTTGCTAACACTACAGTTTTGGCCCAAGAGGAAGAGGAAACCAAGCAACATGGAGAGGAGTAGCAAAGGTTAGAAAGCGCAGTTTTGAAAAACTTTTGTAGGCTGGGCCATACACTGTTTTCGGCAGCTTAGGCGAACATAGAAATTGTTCATTAGTTTCCGAAATCGAGATTCGGCAGTTTACGATATACAGGAAGGACTCCCCTAGCTACCGGAAGCAGAGGCAAGTTTCAAACACCTGAGGGCGATTCGGTGGTTTAGGAGAATGTTGGAGAGAACTTCCGCAGCATTTAGAAAGCTGCTAATTTTGGGAAGGATAAACAATTTTGGAGAGAAAGTACCAATTTTGGCGGTAAGACAAAGATATCGCCGTAGCGCAAATTCCGACGGGAATCATGGTGATAGGTACAGAAAAGTCAAAGCATGTGGTACAAAGAAGAGGCCGAAGGGAGAGCTCAACCACCGTAATAAAGGCGCCGAAGATGAAGAGAGGGCTCAGCTACCCTCATTAAGAAGAAGGACTACAGTCAGCGTTGCTTGAACCAAGAAGAAGCGACGGGCCGATGCATTAAAGACTAAGGACTGCAGGAAGCGGCGACGAGACAGGAGGCGGCTATGGAAGTACAGCCAGTTGACTGTAAGTGGTTAGGGTTGAGTCACTGTTGGGATAAGGCCCACAGTTTTGTAATTGCGATGAGACCTTCGGGCCATCTATATATAGGAGTCTTTTTATATGATAAGGGGTTGGCCACATAGTGATAGAAGTCAGTAGGTAGAGGGTAGTCAAGTCTTTGTTGATACAGAGTCTGAACATCCCTTAGAGAACAAGGGCCGACCCGTTGAGAGATTGTGCAATCCGCTGGGATTGAGAGAGAAAGAGAGTGCATTGTAAGAGGCAGGAGGAGAAGAGAGGTCTATAGAGAAGGGCTCCCACTGAGGTGGAGTTTCCCAGAAGACCCTTGTTGTAAAGAGTTGGAAAGGAACTGTGTTTACTCTTCAGAATTGTTAACAAGAAACACAGTTCCCTTGGACGTAGTTCCCCCCCTGGGAGTAACAACGTGCTTATCTAAGTAGCGCTATTGTATTTGTGTAGCTGTTACTCTCATTCACTTGCCTTTATTATACACGAATGCTTCATTCTGTTATAAGTAATGTATATGGTCATCAGTTTAAGTTCTGGTTGATGTATAACAATTGTGATAATCATAGCTAAAATCCTAGCGAACTAGATAATTGTTAAACAGAGGATAATGTGCGAGTATGGACTAAATATAATGCATGAATGGTTCGCTTAGACAATGCTCAAAGTAATACTCTACACAGTTACATTGTTGCGAGATATCAAGGGCCAAGTTCATTAGCAAGGGTTATGCTTGGAGATTAAATGATATTACTAACTGCAGTAATAGGATAAGAACGGTTGAAACCACGTATTAACCCAGGAAGCGGTTAAGAATCGCGTACCGCAGGGACAAGAAGGGGAAGATATCGCACCTGCTATATCTTAGGTATCGCTAGACGGGCTCACATAGGGGGAAGACTTATCGCACTCCCTGCGTAATGCGATAAGACAGAGGTACAGCCGGAGTAATAGAATGAGATAAGTCAGCCTATGAGGAAAGGGTTAAGGTGGGTTTAAGCACCCTGGATGCCTCAGAACCTGGCTGAGGACACTTGAGTCTTCTGCCTCCCATTAGAATCACTTCGGGTGAGACTTCAGGTTGCTTCTGCGACCTGTTGCCGAAAGGGCCAGTGAGCTAAGGGTTCTGTTTGTCTAAAAGGTACCGCAAGCCCGGGTCTACCCAGAAAGTAAAAGACAGATCAACAGAAATGCTAAAACTAATTCATTAACCACCGAATAAGGGGTTTTCCGTAGCTTGTCACCTTCGAGCCCAATTTTTCTAGCTACCGAAAACACAAAAAATGCAGAGGTCTATCTTTGGGCGTCAAACCCGTTTTTTTTTTTGTCCGAGCATCTTAAAGGTGTTTTCCAGGGGATCAATAAACGTTCAAGGCATCATGATCACCTTTGGTTCCAGACAGAGGGCACCAACAAGGTGAACAGAGGAATATTCCTATCTATTTTTAGGAAAGGACACCTACAAGTTTTTTGCAGACAGCGGTTTCAAACTCGTCCTCCAGCCCGAGAGACTCGTTTCAGTTGTCGAGTATAGGTGTATCAGGAAGATATCAGTTATTTTCATCATAATACACTGTCACATCTTTCATAAGTTGTTCTTAGTTGTTATTTTTAGCAGATTCGATCCATCTTTTTAGGATCTCAAAAGCTTTGTAATGGCTATAAAGCCCAGAACTGATGTAGGACAATGGTTCGATTTTGGAGAGACTGGTCCGAACTTGTATTATCAAACTTCTTGTTACATATCATTTATATAAGCTTCTTTTTCCATATGTGTGTTCAGGTTTCCTTCTTTTATCTTTTCATACTTGCAGTAAAATTCCCATTTCATGAGTTTCCATTTGTCTAATGCCAAATAGATGCAATCCTATCTTCGTATTGAGAACTAGATATCAAGTGCCTTTTGCTTATTGTGATTAGCCATTTATACATATATATGCTGTATGTATGAGTCTGCTAGCACAATAAAAATTCTTCTATCTATCTTTTATAAACTTCCTGAACAGCAATGACTAAAAGCCTTGTCTACTTGAAATGTGTCTATGTATTTTTTGAGTATGTGAGTTTCAATCTTAGTCATCCAACTTGATCCAAATACACCCCATCCTTCAAGATAAGTTTAAGTTACCAGGCTTTTCCGAGTGCAACCTAGGAAGACTCCTGCAGAGATAACACATGGGTCTCAAATCCTTTGACATGTTTAAGGGAGGAAACCTCTACCTTGGGCCCTAAAAGAAACTTTTAGGAATCTTGGATCAAGAAATATGATCAAATACATGTCTTTCTAAGAGTATTCTTAATGTTTATGTGTTGGTGTTGATGCCATTATAAGTTGTGATCACTAGCCATAGGTCTATTGGCCCTCAACCTTGTTAGGAGAAGAAACCTTAACCTTAACCTAAATGAATCTTCTAGGGATGTAGGGGTATTAATGATTTGTTGAGCCAACACAAATGAAATTCTGAAAAATATGTATGGCCTTATAATAGGGATAATGGGGGGCATTGGAGGAAATAAAACTAGGTATACGTCTTCAAGGAATATACATGATTAAGGGAGGAAACTCCGGCCTTAGACCTTAGAGGAAACCTCTAGGCATATAACATTAACCAGTATACCTCGAACCACACCATAAAAACTCCTAAGGGTATCACTGGCCTAATATTGGGGGTATCAATGTAACTAAGAGGTTTTAAGCACTATATGTGGGCGTTTAGGCCCTCATTTTTTAGGGAGGAAACATGGGCCTTAGTCCCAAATAAAATATTTTATGCATCCAATTCCAAATACAATAACTCGAACCACTACACATGACCTATTAGGGGTATTATTTAGCATTGAGTGAGGAAATCAACATCATTATGAGGTTTTTGCTAGTATATATGGGTCTTATCTTTTTGTATATTATCATAAGAGGGAGATTTAAAACACACCCATGAACTCCCAACACTATCATTGGCATCTAAGTGTTCATGTAAGTGACACTAGGTATGAGAACGTTGGACATATCCTTGGGAGGAATCACATGAATTAGGCCCTAAAGGAAGGTTTTAGGCATCTAGGGCTAAGAGCGATCACTCAAACTATCACATAGGATATCATGCACATTATAGTATATCATTAATATTAAAGTGGGATATGGGATGAAATATGTGGTTTTGTGCACTAGGGATGGGTCTTAGAAAATGGTTGGGGAAGAATTTGAAATAAGTATACACTAACATAATATTATTGTTGTAATGATAAATTACCAAGGCCATAAACCATAACATACACCCTTTACAGTCTATATTTGGAATAAAAGTTAGATATGAGCACAATCAAGAGTTTTTGCATAGTGGGATAGACCTCAAGGCATTGACACAAGTCATAGGAGGAAATCAAGAGTTTTATTTAGGTGTCCCAATGCCTTTGTAACGATATTATAAGGAATAAGACCATGAATTTATCCCTAAAGAAACCAATAAGGAACCCAGATCCATTGAGGTAATATGTATCTAGGTTTATGGCCTTGGACATGGTCAATGGAAGAGACCTAAATCTCAATCCCTAAAGGAATATTCTATCCATCAAGGCATAACAAGGTTGCCTCCACCAACCACACATGACCTCTTAAAAGTATCGTTAGCTTGTTACTTAGGATGAGGTGTCATTAGGTGACTTTGAGTAGTATGTACATGTCTCGGGTCTTTGGGAGTGACATTCTAGGGAAGAATACCATTTATTCATCCCTAAAGAAATCATTGATGCATCTAAATCCATGAATAATGTCTTAAAGCACCATACAAGACTTCGCATGGGTATCCATTGTACTATGTATCTAGGTCTTGTGGACTTGGGGCCTTCGACATAGTTAGTGGAGTAGAATTGAACCTTCACCCCTAAAGGAAGCTTCTAGTCATCCAGGGATAAGAATTTTTCTACCACCAACTACACACAATTTCCCAATGGTATAATTAGTTACTATTGAATATGTTGTTACCATTAGGTGGTTTTGATTAGTATGTACATGTCTTGGGTCCTTGGGAATGGTTTTCTAGGGAATAATACCATGCCTTTGGCCATCAAGCAATCATTAAGGCATATAGAGACATGACCACTACCTAAAAGTACCATGCATGGATTTGGAGAAGTATCTATGGAACTATGTATCTAGGTCTTATGGCCTTGGGGCCTTGGACATAGCCAGTGGAGGAGACTTGAATCATGAGCTCTAAAGGAATATTCTATCCATATAGGGATAAGAATATTGCCTCCACCAACCACACATGTCCTCTTCAGAGTATCATTGGCCTATGATTGATTATGCCATTTCCATTAGATAGTTTCGAGTAATATTTACATGTCTTAAGGCATTTTGGATGATGTTTCAGGGAAAATGACCATGCCTTTGGCCCTAAATAAACCATTGAGGCATCTAGAGAAATGGACAATACTTGAAGCACCATGCATGACCTTGCATGGATATTTTTGCCACTATGTATCCATGTCTTGGAGGCTTGGGTTATTTGTGCCTTGGACATGGTTAAGGGACGAGACATAAACCTATGGCCCTAACGAAATCTTATAGTCATCCAAGGCTAAGAAGATCACCTCGATCAACCATACATTGCCTCTTGAGGGTATCATTAGACAATGATTGAGGATATTAATGCTATTATTTGGTTTTGAGAAGTATGTAGGTGTCTTAGGGCCTTAAGAATGATGATCTAGAGAAGAATACCATGCCTTTGGCTCTAAAAACCCATTGAGCCATATAGAACCATGAACAATTCCTCAAAGAACCACAAATGATTTTTCAAAGGTATCCACGGAGCTTTGTATCTAGGTATCGCGGCCTTGAGGAATTGGACATGGTCAATAGAAGAGACATGAACCTTGGGCCCTAAAATATTTTAGCCATCCAAGGATAAGAGGGTTTCCTTCACCCACCACACATAGAATCATGAGGGTATCATATTCCTATAGTTAAAGATGGTGATTCCATTAGGCGGGTTTGAGAAATATGTATGTGTATCGATGCCTTGTGAATTACATTCTAAGGGAAATACCATGCAATTGGCCCTAAAGAAACCACCGAGGCATCCAAAACCATGAACAATTCCTTAAGATACCATGTGTGACTATGCAAGGGTATCCATGGCAATATATATCTAAGTCTTGGGGACTTTGGGGCTTCGACATGGTCATGGGAGGAGGCATGAAGCTCAAGACCTAAAGGAATATTCTATCCATCTAGGGCTAATAAAGTTGTCTCCACCAACCACACATGGCCTTCTGAAGGTATCATTGGCCTATGATTGAGGATTTCGATGCTTCTAGGTGATTTTGAGTAGTATGTACATCTATCAAGGAATTGGGAATGAATAATAGGGAGGAAGACCATGCCTTTGTACCTTTAGAAATAATTGAGACTTACATAGCCATGAACAATGTCTCGAAGCACCCCACATATGAATTTTTCGGGGTATCCAATGAACTATGTATCCAGGTCTTGTGGCCTTAGGGATTTCAACATGGTCAGTGGAAAAGATCTAAACATAGGACCCTGAAGGACGCTTCTATCCATCCATGTCTAAGAAATTTTTCTCCACCAACCACACATGGTCTCTTAAGGGTATAATTGGCCTATGATTGGAGATGTTGGTGCCATTAGGAGGCTGTAATCAATACACACGTGTATTGGGGTCTTGGGAATGGCATTCTATATAAGAGGGTCATTCCTTTGGCCATAAAGAAACTATTTAGGCATCTAAAGCCATTAATAATGCCATAAAGCACCACACATGACTTCATAGTGTTTCAATGGAACTATGCATCCAAGTCATGGGGACTTGTGGCATTGGACATGGTCAAGGGAGGATTCATCAACCTTAGTCCCTAAATCAAACTTTTATCCATGTAGGGATAAGAGGGATACTTAAACCAAAAACACGTGGACTCCTTAGGGTATTATCAACTTATGATCGAGGTTGTTAGTACAATTATATGGTGTTTAGTAATATCTATGTGGGTCAAGGCCTTGGGAATGATATTTTATGAAAGTCAACTATGTGTTTGGCCATAAATATCCTTTAAATCTAAAGGGCCATTACTAAACCCTTGATCTACCACGCACGGCCTTTATGTAGGATATTTGGCCTCTAAGTGGTGATGTGGCACAATTTGAAGGTTTTGGGCACCTAGGATTGGTTATGAGGCCATAGATATTGCCAAGAAAGGAACTTAAGCCTTAGGATCTAAAGTAACCTTTTAGGCAGCCTACTTCAAGAAAAAAACCTTGAACCACCACACTTGATTTCCAAAGAGTATCAATTTCTTGTGAGTTGGGATATGGGTAGACAGGGCCAACAACATCACCTTTAACCATCACATATGATCTCTTAAGTCTATCCCTAGCGTCTTTGTGTAGATATGGGAACCATTACGAGTTTTTGATCACTAGGATTACCTGTTGAGGTCTTAACCATGGTTGATTTAGGAAGCTTAGGAATTGGGATATATACTAACATTTTAGGGACAAAGGTCTATGAATAATGCCTCCAACCAACAAATATGACATCTTGAGGGGATATTTGGCCTTATAGTGAGAATATGGGCACCATTAGAAGTTTTTGAGCACTAGGTATGGGTCGAGGGACCTTAGACATGGTTAATGAGGGAAACATGGGCTTTATGACCTAAATGAAGCTTCTAGCTATCTATAGCCAAGAATACCATGTTGAACAAGTACAATGGACATTTCCATGATATCTTTGGCCTTTGAGTGGGTTTTTTTATATCACAAGGAAATTTTTAGGGCTAAGTATAACTGTCAATGCCTTGGATATGCTTGGGGTGGGGAGAATTTGTCTTAGGCCCTAAAGGAAACATTTTAGCAACTTGGGCTAAGAATAATGCCTACAAACACCACACATGACCTCCTAAGAGAATCATTTCATATAAATTGGTATATCAATGCCATTATAATTTTTGAGAACTTGGTATGGGTCTTGGGTGCCCTAAACATGCTTGAGAGAGAAAAAATGGGCCTAAATCCCTTAAGAATGTTTTTAAGAATCCATGGCCAGGAAGGACAACTTGAAAAAACACACATGGCTTCTTTAGGGTATCTTTAGCATTTGGCTAGGGAGTTTATACCATTAGATGGTTTTGAGTATTAGTTATGGGTATTGAGACTCTATACATGATCAAGGAAGGTATCATGTGCCTTAATCCCTAAAGGAAGATTCAAGGTGTCCAAAGCCATAAGTAATATTTTAAATAAATGCACATGAATACACTAGGATATCCTTGGCCTCATAGAAAAGGTGCCATCATATTTAGGAGGTTTTGAGAATTATATATGAGTTTGAGGGCCTCAACATTGTGAAGGGAGGAAATACAAGACTCAACCCTTAAAGGAAGCTTCTAGTCATTCAAGGACAAAAATAATGCCTCAAACCACCATAAAGGACCTCTTGAGGGTTTTGTTTGACTATCAATGGGAATATATGAGTGGATATATCATGGATAAAAATAGGTATGGGTCTCATGTCCTAGAGATAGATGGGGGAGGAAACTTAGGCGTATTGCCTAAACAATTTTCTAGGCATCCAAGGCCAATAACAATGTCTAAGAGCATCACACATGACCTTCAAATGGTATATTTTTCCTCGAACTAAGATATGTGTTCCATTAGGAGTTTCTTAGCACTAGATATGCATCCATAAATATTTATCGTTAAGTTAACCAAATCCATGAATTATAATTCCTCAAAGAACCATGCATGACTTTGTAGGGGTATCCATTGTACTATGTGTCTAATCCTCAATGGCCTTGGGGCCTTCAATATGGTTAATGGAGGATACCTAAACGTTCACCCCTAAAGGAATCTTGTAGACATGCAAGGTTAAGAATTTTTCCTCCACCAAATACACACAACATCTTAATTGTATAATTTTCCTGTGATTGAGGATGTTGTTACCGTTAGGTGGTTTTAAGTAGTATGCATATGTCTCAAGGCCTTGGGAATGATGTTATAGGGAATAATATCATGCCTTTGGACCTAAAGAAATCATTGAGGAATCTAGAGCCATGAACACTACCTTAAAGCACCATTTATTACTTTAGAGGGGTATCTATGGCACTATGTAGCTAGGCCTTGTGGCCTTGGAGACTTGGACATGGTTAGTGGAGGAGACCTGAATCTTGAGCTCTAAATTATTCTTCTATCCATCTAGGGATAAGAATATTTCCTCCACTAACAACACATGGCCTCTTGAGGGTTTTGAGTAGTATTTACATGTCTCGCGACCTTGGGAATGGTGTTTCAAGGAAAATCACCATGCCTTTGTCCCTAAAGAGGCATCGAGAGTGACAAAGAATACTTGAAGTGCCATATATGCATGACCTTGCATATATATCAATGCCAATATGTATCCATGTCATGGGGCCTTGGGGCCTTAGACATGGTCAAGGGAGGATACTTGTACCTCTATCCCTCAAGGAATTTTCTATCCAACCAAGGATAAGAATATTGCCTCAACCAACCACACATCGCCTCCTGAGGGTATCATTGGCCTATGATTGAGGATATTGACACCATTTTGTGGTTTCAAGAAGTATGTAAGTGTCTCAGGGCCTTAGAATGGTTCCCTATAAAAGAAGGCCATGCCTTTGGCCCTAAATAAAAGATTAAGGAATCTAGAGGCATGAATAATGCCTCAAAGCAAAGTACATGACTTTGCAAGGGTATCCATTGAGATTTTTATCTAGTTTTTGGGGCCTTAAGGGCTTAGAAATGTTCCGTGGAAGAGATGTGAACCTTGTGCCCTAAATAAATAACACATGGCCTCTTGAGGGTATCATTGGATTATTATTAAGGATGACGACTCAATTAGGTGGGTTTGAGAAATATGTACATGTCTCGATGCCTTGGGAATGACATTCTAGTGGAAACTGCATGCCTTTAGCCCTAAAGAAACCATTGAGGCATCCAAAACCATGAACAATTCTTTAAAGAACCATGAATTACTTTTCAAGTGTATCCATGTCACTATGTATCCAATTCCTGGGGACTTGGGGGATTGGACATGGTCATGGGAGGAGGCATGAAGCTCATTCCATAAACGAAACTTCTATCCATCTAGGGCTAAGAAGGTTGTCTCCACCAACAACACGTGGCCTTTTGAGGGTATCATTTGGCACATGATTAAGGATGCCAGTGCCATTAGGTGGTTTTGAGAATTATGTACATGTCTCAGGGTGTTGGGAATAAATTTCTACAGAGGAAGACCATTCTTTTGGTCCTAAATAAATCATTGAGCCATCTAGATACATGAACAATGCCTTGAATAACCACACATTAATTTGCAAGGGTATCCATGGCACTATGCATCTAGTTCTTATGGAATTAGGGCCTTAACATGGTCAGTGGAAGAGACTTGAACATAGGGCCCTAAAGGAATCCTCTAGTCATCCATCACTAAGAAGGTTACCTACACCAACTACACATGGCCTCATAAGGGTCTATGATTGGGGACATTAGGTGGTTTTTAGAAATACACACATATCTTGGGGCCTTAGGAATGGAATTCTATAAAATAGGACCATGCCTTTGACCCCAAATAAACCATTTAGGCATCCAAAACCATTAAGAATGCCAACAAGCACCACACGTGGCTTTGTATAGTATCCATGGTGCTATGCATCCAATTCATTAGGAATTTTAGGGAATTGGACATGGTCAAGGGAGGAGACCTCAACCTTTGGACCTAAAGGAATCTTCTATCCATCAAGGGATAAGAAGGATACCTAAACCAACCACACATGGCCTCATGAAGGTAGCATTGGCTTATGATTGAGGATTTTAGTGCAATTAGATGGTTTTGAGTAATATATACATGTGTCAAGGCCTTAGGAATGATATTATAGGGAAGAAAACTATGTGTTTGTCCATAAATTAATTACTGGGGCATTTAGAGCCCTTAAAAATGCATCAAGGAATCATGAATGACTTCGTAGGGGTATCCATGGCACTATGCATCTAGGTTTTTGGCCTTGGGGCCTTGAACATTATCAGTAGAGGAAACGTGATCCTCAAGCCCTAAAGGAATATTCTAGCCATCTAAGGAAAAGGAGGTGGTATCCACCAACCACACATGGCCTCTTGAGAGTATGATTAGCTTATAATGATTGGGGATGTCCGTGATTTTTTATTATTATTATCAATATGTAGGTGTCTCAGGGCCTTGGGAATGATGTTCCACGGAAGAAGACCATTCATTTGGCCCTAAAGAAATCATTGAGAAATTCAAATCCATGAACACTACTTCAAAGCACCATGCATGACATTGGAGTGGTATCTATGGCACTATGTATCTGGGTCTTGTAGCCTCCGGTCCTTCGACATGGTTAGTGGAGGAGACCTAAACCTGAGGGTCTAAAGGAATCTTCTAAACATCTAAAACTAAGTAGGTTTCCTCCACCAACCACACATGGCCTATTGAGGTACCATCACTGACCTATGATTTAGTATGTTGGTGCCATCAAGTGGTTTTGAGAACTATGAAGGTGTCTTAGGGACTTTAGAATGGAATTATAGGGATGACGACCATGCCTTTGGCTCTAAAGGAACCATTGAGGCATCTAGAGCCATGCATAATTCCTCAAAGAATCATACATGACTTTCCATGGGTATCCATGGTGCTATGTTTCTAGGTTTTATGGTCCCAGGGCCTTGGACATGGTATGGGAGGAAAGTTGCAACTCAAGCGCTAAAGGAATCTTCAACACTATGTTGCGTGCAACTTTGCAGCATACCAAAACTTATCCCAAAATTGTTGCGCACAACTTCGCAGCATACCAAAACTTATCCCAAAATTGGCACGGACGTGTTGAGGGTGCGAATATCTTTGTTTCTAAAGATTCTCGATACGGAGTAGAAGACTTTGCGCAATCACTAAACGTAGTTGTGCAGTCCATCACCACGCTGCACATTAATTAGATGAATCACTCGCATCACAAGGTTGTGGAAACCTGCTTTTGGAACCATCCCCTCAACTTTGCCTTGGGTGAGACCTCAGGCTGCTTGTAGTCTGTTGCTGAAAGGGCCGGTGAATAGGGGTTTTTGTTGGAATCTGGTACTGCGAAGAACCTAGGTGTACATTGGAAAACCTCTAGAACAGTGCTGCGAGCAACAAATGGTTCCATTGCCGCACTAATACCAGTGATGCGATAGTGTATTTAGAAAAGTAATGTCCGACAGTTGGCATTCAGAAAAGAAAGAGATCTGGGCTTGGCGCGATAAGATCGAAAGAGACTTCGCAAAGAAATAAAACAGACATCCACGTCTATCTGACATACAGTTGTTGAATAGATACTTGTGCCGGGACATCCACAAAATTTTTTGGGCGTCGTTTCCAAATGAGCTACACGAGTGGATATCGTGCCTAGAAGAAAGAAAGAATTGTTCCCAAGGTGGAGTACCTACAAAGTGGAGTCTAGAGCTTACTGAACAGCTCAAAGAAGTTGACAGCCCACTGTCGCGAGCAGTTAACTTCTGTGTGGATAGCATACTAGAAGGTTTTGTGACCAAGTTTGTTGTAGATATGCTGAAATCATATAGCCAAGTTGAAGCCTACTTTTTCGAAGGATTCAGAGGTAAGTTCTTGAAAAACCTCAGTGTTAAATTTTGAGCATTAATTCACAATACTCTAGGATCTTTACTGAGAGAATTATATACACATTATATTAATGCATGACAATCACAATAAGTATGACAAGCATCACAAGAATCAAAAGCATAAGAGACAAAGGATGCGCTAAAGGAATCTTCGACACTATGTTGGCACGGACGCGTTGAGGGTGCGAATATCTTTGTTTCTAAAGATTCTCGATGCGGAGTAGAAGACTTTGCGCAATCACTAAACGTAGTTGCGCAGTCCATCACCACGCTGCACATTAATTAGATGAATCACTCGCATCACAAGGTTGTGGAAACCTGCTTCTGGAACCACCCCCTCAACTTTGCCTCGGGTGAGACCTCAGGCTGCTTGTAGTCTGTTGCTGAAAGGGCTGGTGAATAGGGGGTTTTGTTGGAATTTGGTACTGCGAAGAACCTAGGTGTACATTGGAAAACCTCTAGAACAGTGCTGCGAGCAACAAATGGTTCCATTGCCGCACTAAGACCAGTGATGCGATAGTGTATTTAGAAAAGTAATGTCCGACAGTTGGCATCCAGAAAAGAAAGAGATCTGGGCTTGGCACGATAAGATCGAAAGAGACTTCGCAAATAAATAAAATATACATCCACGTCTATCTAACATACAGTTGTTGAATAGATACTTGTGTCGGGACATCCACAAAATTTTTTGGGCATCGTTTCCAAACGAGCTACACGAGTGGATATCGCGCCTAGCAGAAAGAAAGAATTGTTCCCAAGGTGGAGTACCTACAAAGTGGAGTCTAGAGCTTACTGAACAGCTCAAAGAAATTGACAGCCCACTGTCACGAGCAGTTGACTTCTGTGTTGATAGCATACTAGAAGGTTTTGTGACCAAGTTTGTTGTAGATACGCTGAAATCATATAGCCAAGTTGAAGCCTACTTTTTTGAAGGATTCAGAGGTAAGTTCCTAAAAAACCTCAGTGTTAAATTTTGAGCATTAATTCACAATACTCTAGGATCTTTACTGAGAGAATAACATACATAGTATATCAATGCATGACAATGACAATAAGTATGACAAGCATCACAAGAATCAAAATCATAAGAGACAAGAGACACAGAGTTTCCGTGGGGAAAACCCTAAGGTGAAAAACCCCACAACTTCCTCAGAGATAGAGAGAGCAATGGCTCAACCAAAGTACAACCAAAATACAATGAGATAGTCTCCTAGTAGAAGATGATCCTCCTCCTCACTAGTGCGCCACTTTCTAAGTGAGAGTGAGATACTTTTTCGAGTGATCTAAATAGAGATCACCTGATCTCTATTTATACTAATCTATTTGCCTAGTGACCTTATGGGGCCAACTTGTCTAGCTAGGTACATCCACACTATAATATATATTTCAGGGCCGACCCCACACATGGTGGTCTAATAACCCATCGGCAAGTACACACACTTGCGACACTTGTCAATCCACATGACGACACTTCCTTATAGAGGAATAACACATCTCTAATAAGGGTACAATAAATATATATGAAATACATAGATGAAATACATTCTGAAGTTACATATACATCAACACTCCCTCTTAACTAGGAAGGTATTTCTCGACACAGATCTGCTAGACAAGTCTTCTTCTCGGAATCATCGTCATCGATGCATCATCACTGCTGCTTCTATCTCAACCAATCTCTGACTCTACTCGTCATAGGAAGTTCTACAGAGCCAGTCCTTTTTCATACTGGATGTAGGCCCACCACCTGCAAGTCTTTATCATCACTGGCCATACTGTGGAAATATCAGGACTTATTACGTGCGTCACAAAACCTTCAAAGAGTCTCTTGACTAGCAAGAACCCTAAAGAGCATCTGAGGCCTTTTTCATCCTGTCTAGATCTCCAGGACTTATTACATGTGACCCCACCACAAAACCTCGAAAGAGAATCCTAGGACTGATTACGAGCACAAGGATCAACCTATCGGATCTCCCAGGGCACAAATTACATGTGGTCACCATAAAACCTTGAAAGAGCATCCCAGGACTGATTACGAGCACAAGGCTCAACCTATCGGATCTCCCAGGGCACAAATTACATGTGGTCATGGAAAAACCTCGAAAGAGCATCCCAAGACTGATTACGAGCACACGGCTCAACCTATCGGATCTCCCAGGGCACAAATTACATGCCATAGGACAAAACCTCGAAAGAGCATCTACCAGATATCCCAAGGCACAAATTACATGCCATAGGCAAAACCTCGAAAGACTATCTGCAGATCTCCCAGGGCACAAATTATATGTCCTCCCAAGCAAAACCTCGAAAGAGCATTTTCCAGATGTCCCAGGGTACGAATTACATGCCATAGGCAAAACCTCGAAAGACCATCTGCAAATCTCCCAGGTCACAAATTACATGCTTATTTGCACAACCTGTTCCAAGGCCATAGAGTATCAACCTGATACTCACCATACATCATCCTGATGTACACATGATCATCCTGATCATCACTGCAACATCCTGCTGCATGTCATCTGGAGCAACATCCTGAAGCTCGTCATCCATGATCATCCTGATCATACAATGCATCTACCTAATGCATACCAAGTATCTAACTGATACATATCATCATACATGATCCACCTGATACATATATAGATACATGGTCCAAGCATCCAACATGATGCTTATACAAAATACATACACATGATCCAACCGATCATATCCATCATCCAACATGATGCATACATACATACATAAAAATGATCCAACTGATCATATCCACCATCCAACATGATGCGTACATACATATATAAAAATGATCCAACTGATCATATCCACCATCCAACATGATGCGTACATACATATATAAAAATGATCCAACTGATCATATCCAAGCAGAAACCAGAACATCATCCTGATGCTCATCATCCAACGCTTACATCCACATCCATGTGAAGGATCCTCCTTCCAACATGCTTGGAATGGCTTCAGCAAATGTGTCCATCACTTCTTCCTCGAAGTGTCCTCGATCTGAAGAACGCCAAGCCTCTCTCTAAAGTACTTGCACTTTACCCTGGCTAGTGGCTTCGTCAGCACATCTGCAATCTGCTCGTCCATCACAACATACAGGAGCTTCACAGCTCCTCTATGCACCATATCCCTGATATAGTGATATTTGATCTCTATGTGTTTCGACCTGTCATGAAACACTGGGTTCTCGGACATCTTCAAACAACTCTGGTTATCACAGAAGATACCAGTAGCATCCAACGGGAGATCAAATAACTCAGACACTAGCTTTCGTAGCCATACTACATCACAACTAGCTGAACAGGCTACAACATACTCTGCCTCAGCTGTACTCAGTGCTACACAGGACTGCTTCCTGCTAAAACAAGAGATCACACCTGATCCCATAGTGAAGTAGCACCCAGATGTGCTCTTCCTATCCGCAGCACTTCCAGCCCAATATGAATCAACATAACCCTGCAGGTTAAACTTTTGATTCGCCTCATACTTGAGCCCATAATCTACTGTACCCTTCAAGTACCTCAGAACATGCTTTACAGCAACCAGATGAACACTCCTCGGATTTGTCAGGAACTGACTCAATGTGTTCACTGCAAAGCAAATATCCGGTCTCATGTTCGTCAGGTACATCAAGGACCCAATCATTTGATGATACATAGAGACATCAACCGGCTCAGATGAAGCATCACATAGAAGCTTCAGATTCGATTCCATAGGTGTGGCCATGGCCTTGCAATCCATCATCCCGAATCTCTTCAGAATATCTACTGTGTACTTCCCTTGACCAAGGAAAATCCCACCTGCACTCTGCCACACCTCCATACCTAGGAAATAATGCATCATTCCCAAATCTTTCATATCGAACTCAGCAGCAAGCTTCCTCTTCGTATCTGCAATCAATCTGTCATCTCCTGTTACAAATAAGTCATCCACATATAGGAGTAGAACCACAGGATTCCCTTCCTCAACCTTGTAATAAAGGTTGGAATCCGCTTTACTCTTGGTAAAGCCCAAAATGAAACCCTCATACCTTTTGCATCCAATGTAGAGATGGAGACTAAGTTCTTCTTGAGCCCAAGTACATAAAGGACTTCTTTCATCTTCAAAGATTTTCCAGAATCTAGGTTGTAGGAGGCTTCACCACTTCCTTTGATTGGGTATTGATAAGCATCCCCAAGTTTCACCTTATGGGGTGATTCATGTTCATATAGATTCACAAAAGATTCCTTAAACCTAGTCATGTGTTTGGAAGCCCCACTGTCAATCAACCAATCATTACAACCATGGGAGATAGTACCTGTGAGAGCAGAAATTAGAACATATTCTTCTTCACTTGATGAGTCATCATCACTATTACTTTCTTCCCTAGCCTTCTTCTTTGGGGGTTCATCATCTTCGGTAGCATGAGCATGATATATTCTTTTGTTATTCTTCTTCTTCTTATTGAAGTTGTTGTTGTTGTCTTTCTTCTTCTTGGGACAATCTGAAGCAAAGTGTCCCTTCTCGTTGCAAGTGAAGCATCTGAGATCTTTCTTATCTTTATGATAATGGTGGTGTGAGGATCTTCTGTTATGAGATGATTCCTTCTTGGACTTTCCTTTCCTAGCATGTGTTGTGAGAGCTTGATCTTCATTTCCCATCTTTTCTTCTCGGGCCACAAGCCTAGCTTCTTCTTGAGAGCATTCTTCCCGCAATCTGTTGAAGGAGATCAACTTCTTAATTGCACAAATTCCTTGAATGAAGGAATCCCATGACCTGGGTAGGCCATTTAGAGTGGTCATCACCACTTCACCATTCTCCACCATTTCATCCACTGCTTCTAGTTGTTCCTTGATCTGGGATACCCTTGAAAAATAAGATTGAATGGTTTCTCCATTCTGAAACTTTACTCCTTTCAATTGGTTCCACATGGTCATCTTCCGATTTATGTTCTTCCCTTCAAATAGCTTGGTCAAAGAGTCAAACATCTCCTTGGGTGTCTTTAGAGAAGACACATGGGGTATGAGATGGTCTTTAATGGAATCAGCAATGATTCTCTTTGCCTTGACCAAGTTCTTCTTATGCAATACCTTGGCCTCTTCATCCTCTGGGATAGGGATGTCTTCTTTTACATATGAGTCCAACTCATTCTCTTCCAGGATTAACCCAATCCTATACTTCCAAGCTCGGAAGTTATCAGCTCCTTCAAGCTTATCCTCAAGCTTGGTGTGGTGAGACATCTTAAAGAGTACTTCAAATGGAAATAGAGAAGATTTAGGTCTTACCACTTGAAATGCTGAAAACTGGATCTGGTCCCGGATTAGGGTTTGTCGGAAAAACCCTAAAAATTCAAAATACGAATTTCAATTTTCTGAAAGGATAGAAAGATGTGCCTTGATGAGCTGATCAACCTGGTGTATTCAGAATTTGATATCAGCAAAGCTTTACCCTTCAGATTTTCCTTTTTGTCCTCCTGGGTTCACTAAGGAGAGCCCTGAATTAGGGTTTGAGTTTCCCGAAGATCTACCCAACCAAAAGTCTTGATCCAAAGCTCTAAACTTCGATTTTTGCAAGGAGCTTCCAGATATGTCTTCAAATTTTAGAAATTCCTATTTTTGTGGAAACCCTAATTTTTACGGCCAAATCTGAAAATGCTCGGAATTGAATTCTGATTGGACAGATAGATGAGCCTTGATGAGTAGAGTCAATCTACTATACTGCTTTTCCAAAATCTGTGGAGAGAAACCCAATAAACAAGAAACTCAAGTTTCCGTCACTGCAAAATATGTCTTCTTCTCAGGTTAGCTCTGATACCATGTTAAATTTTGAGCATTAATTCACAATACTCTAGGATCTTTACTGAGAGAATAACATACACAGTATATCAATGCATGACAATCACAATAAGTATGAAAAGCATCACAAGAATCAAAAGCATAAGAGATAAGAGACACAGAGTTTCCGTGGGGAAAACCCTAAGGTGAAAAACCCCACAACTTCCTCAGAGATAGAGAGAGCAATGGCTCAACCAAAGTACCAACAAAATACACTAAGATAGTCTCCTAGTAGAAGATGATCCTCCTCCTCACTAGTGCGCCACTTTTTGAGTGAGAGTGAGATACTTTTCCGAGTGATCTAAATAGAGATCACCTGATCTCTATTTATACTAATCTGTTTTCCCAGTGACCTTATGGGGCCGACTTGTCTAGCTAGGTACATTCACACTATAATATATATTTCAGGGCCGACCCCACACATGGTGGTCTAATAACCCATCGGCAAGTACACACACTTGAGACACTTGTCAATCCACATGACAACACTTCCTTATAGAGGAATAACACATCTCTAATAAGGGTACAATAAATATATATGAAATACATAGATGAAATACATTCCAAAGTTACATATAAATCAACACTCAACCTATATATCAAAATGCTTTTAGCTGAGAAAGGTGTTTTAAGAATGCAGCAATAATTCTAAATGTGTCATGGTAGAGAATACATACATTGATTGTGATGAAGAAAACCATACTTTGAGAAGTGGAAAGGGATACAAGATTACTAACGAGAAGAAACCCACATCCTCTAGAAACCGTATAGATAACGAAATTCTATGTGATCTCAATAATACGAACACTCAGTTATTAGCCACAATCCAGCGCATTATACCTCAGAATCAATCAGTCTAGAACCCACCCGCTGTGAGTGTTGCACAGCCCATCCCATAGATCAGTAATACTAATAACACCGCAAGAGCGAGTGCTCACAGCACTACGACTCAGACTATTCTACAAAATACTGTCCCTAGCACAATCTAGCAGCCTGTGTCTACTTTTGTAATAGGGAAACAGTTCCAGAACAGTACACAATCCGGAAGGAGAATGACATATAATGATATAAAACTACTGATATTCAAAGGAACGGGTCAGGAAGACCCTGATCAACACTGGTTTCTATGCGAAGCCATCTGGAGTGTTAAGCAAGTGATAGACGATGCTATAAAGAGAGCACAGCTCATAACTACTTTCAAAGACAGAGCGCTGCACTGGTTTATGAAGTATTCTCAAGCAAAACCAAGAACCTTAGCAAACATCAAGACCGCGATTGCAACAGAGTTTAAAAAGCCCAAATCAGAATCACAATGCATAACAAAGTTGAAAGAAATCAAGCAGAAACATACTGAATCAGTATGGGAATTGGACCAAAAATTCAAAACATTGTTGGACCAAGTGAGTTTTGTGATAGCTCCGCAACAACATCAAGAATGGTTCATTGCTGAGCTGTTGCCCCATATCAGACAATCACTAATGCAACATAAGGTTGTATCCCAAGCTGAGGCCTTAGAGATCGCAATGAAATTGGAAGAACCAATTGGAGAAAGTAATTCTTGGATGATACAGATCCAAAACCAGTTGGCTACCTTGACATTAGAATTACAAGGTATGAAAAATGGAAAAGAACAAAGACATGAAGTTTGGTGCATAGGATGCAAAGGGGAGGGCCACACTAGAGAACATTGCCCCTTATTTTAAGATTATCTTAACAGTGGTGCACCAAACCCAATAAATATGAATCAGAACCAGGCGCCGTGGTGTGAAATTTGTAGAACCAGAGGACACCGGCCTGAGGATTGTTACCTCATACAGAAATATGTCAAAACATCTAAAAACCTATACTGTAATTTCTATAAATCAGTTGGACGTGATGAGTCCAACTGTCACGCGTATGAATTAATGATTGAAAGAAAGCGAGATATGGAAGTAATGCGAGGTGCTGGAATGTACTGCGTCCAAGAGGAAAATCAGCCAAAACAAGAAAACACCCATTATGATCAAGGAGGATATAGAGGCCGTGGTGGTGGATATCGTGGGAGAGGAAGAAATATTGGTCAAAATCAAGGAAGAGGACAAGGCCAGGTCATATGCTATAACTGTGGTTAGCCAGGTCATGTATCAATAAAATGTACTAATCCATGCACCACATGCAATTACTGTAAATCATTTGATCATGTGATTAAAGATTGCCGCATGCTTGAGGTAGAAATGCAGAAGAGGAGAAGAACAGAAACACCGAACCCTAACATCCAGTTGATTGCATCAGAGAACAACCTACAGGTCATAGTGTCAATGCAGTAACGCAGAGTGGCATTGATACAGGAAAAGTTAACAATGTAGAAGCCTCAACTTCTGGGACAACTGATCCTAAGAACAACCCTGGAGAAATAGTAGGAATTAGAAAATCTCATGGGAAAGCACCTCCATTGAACTTACATAAAAATAAGGAAATATTTAAAGAAACACAGGACATGTTTAAACAACCACCACCTACTTCACCAAGGATCTCGTTTCAAAGTGAAGTATCACAAATAGAAGATATGCCAGTGGCAAATGATCAGATGTGCACTGCACCAGAGACATCTATTTTTGTTGCGCAGTTTCTACAAAGCTGCATCAAGTTATTTAAAAATAAATACACTCTAATGGAATTTGAAAAACTAATAAATCAGTATGAATCATGCAATAAGAAAGGAATAGCACATGGCGTAGTACATAACATTAGAAGTCCCAAAAGAACCGGCAGGGAAATGCGGCTCACTGCACAGATAGGAGATTACGAGATGGACAAGATCATTCTTGATCTCATATCTGAAGTAAATGTCTTAACCAACCAGACATGGCAAGCGATGGGAAACCAAAATTACAGTGGTCACCTATACAATTAAGAATGGCATATCAAAGCATAGTTATACTGCTCGGAAGGTTAACCAATACCATTATCGACATTGATGGAGTGCGAAGTTATGCAGACTTCAAAGTAATTGAAATTGTAGATGATAGAAATCCTTATCCAGCACTATTGGGCATCGATTGGGCAATGACGAACTCCACCGTCATCAATCTGAAAATAATGAAAATGATATTTGAAGGCAATGACATAAGGGTTGTCGCACCATTGGATCCTTCACAGGGGGATCGATATGTTGAACCTATTCAAGAAGAGTACAGAGATCAAGACCTTGACCATATCTATAAAATGACAAGAAATACTATAGATTATACTCATCCTACCATAGATGGAATGCTCATCTAGCGTTGCGATAGTTCTTGCATCCCAGATTCTAATGCAGGATTAGAAAACTGGCAACACAGAATGCATGAAGTATCTACTAGGAGATGTACGACATTTACAAAGTCACTTTGCTGGATTGGAAAACAGGTAAGTCCAATCGCCACTTATGATGGTACAACTAACGTCTATTCATTTATCAAAGAATACACTACAGCAGTTGTAGATGAACATCGCATCTCAGCATTAGACATGGCACCTAGCGAAACACCTGCTAAATGGTGGACCACACATAAAAAGACATTGACAAGCTGGGACAAGTGCAGAATCAAACTACAGATCAGATTCACTGATAAGGTAACACTACCATTTGAGAAATATAATGGCCAGATAGATACAAAGGATCATATTAGAGCATGTGCAAAAGCGTGGGAAGAAAGACCACAGACAGAATGGGTACATCTCTTTGTGCATACGTTGGAGGAACCTATTCCAAAGAAATGGTACCTAGAGGAAGAACTGCGCAGAGGAACAACAAATTGGTCTGTCCTTACTGCGAGTTTCCAAAAGGACTTTAGTTTTGAAGATGACCATCCGACTATCCAAGACGCACTGTAGCTTATCAAGGAAAATATATTTACACCAAATCCCATGGAGGAAAACATAACATCAGAAGAATTTTTTGAAGCAAACAATGTACTTGCGAGTCTACAACCAGATTGGACAGAACAAGTAGAGAAAGTCATCAGTTTCTATAACTTAGCTGAAAAAGATGAACATGAGGAAGACAGTGATGACGAGGACCCGAGCAATATAAAGATCCCTGAATCTGAAGGAATGCGCGAACTAGAAGGACCTCCATTAGAGATTCCTGACATGAGTGGACCGGTCAAAACAAAGAAAGTGAACATCGGTACTAGTGAAGAGCCGAAGTTTGTAGCAATAGGAGACTACTGGGATGATGATACAGTTGCAGAGATCGCAACTATATTACAGGAATATCAGGAAGTATTCCCAACAAAATTCATAGAAATGAAAGGTATTGTAGGAGACTTAGGATTGATGAGAATTCCTCTTAAACCTGGAGTGAAACCTATTAAGCAAAGACCCTATAGACTGAATCCTCGCTCCAAAGAATGAGTTAAGGCAGAACTTGACAAGATGCTCGACGCAGGAATCATTGAGCTGGTTGAAGAATCTGAATGGATAAGCCCAATGGTCATCCAAGACAAGAAAACAAAGGGTGAGATTAGGATCTGTGTTGATCTCAGAAAGTTGAATGATGCCTCTATGCATGATCCATTTCCTACACCTTTTACCGATGATGTACTTGATAACGTTGGAGGGAATGAAGCATACTCTTTTACTGATGGATTTTCTGGATACCATCAGATAAAAATTCATCCAGCCGATAGGAACAAAACCACTTTTGCAACAGAATGGGGGTCATTCCAGTATACAGTGATGCCTTTTGGATTGAAGAATGCACCAGCCATATTTTCAAGAGTGGTGATCGCAGCATTTAAAGAATTCACCCACAAGTTTTTAGAAGTTTACTTTGATGATTGGACCATTTTTGGGTTATTGAAGAACCATGCCACGAACCTCAGAATGATGTTGGAAAAATGTAGACAGCATCAGATTTCATTGAATTTAAAGAAATGTATTTTTTGTGTTCCTTATGGGATTCTACTGGGACATATCGTCTGTAAGTAAGGATTGATGGTTGATCCAGCGAAGATCGCCGTTATTGTAAACTTGCCTACACCAAATTCAGTTAAACAATTGTGCACTACACTAGGCCATACTGGATACTACAGGAAGTTCATAAAGGGGTATACACATATAACCATAGCAATGGAGAAGCTTTTAGAAAAGGATGCACCATTCAATTGGAATGAGGACTGTGAGAAATGATTCGACACATTGAAAGAAAAAATGGTCACTGCGCGGATCCTAGTTTTTCCAGACTGGGAAAAGCCATTTCATGTACATGTTGATGCTTCATGTATATCATTGGGTATTGTTCTTGTGCAGCCAGGAGAAGGAGGAATTGATCATCCCATTGCATTTTGGAGCAGAAAGCTATCACCTGCTGAGAAGAACTATACCACTACTGAAAGGGAAGGACTTGCAATGGTATATGCACTACAGAAGTTTAGACACTATTTGCTTGGTGCGCACTTCTCAATGTTTACTAACCATTTTGCATTAAAATACCTGGTCAATAAGACAGTGTTAGGGGGGCGAATATGCAGATGGCTCTTACTCTTCCAAGAGTATGATTTTGAAATAGTAGTTAAACCAGGAAGATTAAATTTAGGACTTGATCATCCATCAAGGATCGAGTCAGGAGAGGAACCTACGAATCTAGAAGACAATATGCCTGATGTGCAATTGTGTGCTATACAGATTGTCAATGATTATTATCAGGATATCATTGACTTTCTAACTACCGGGTCCACACCTACAGAATTCACTACATAGCAAAAGAAACAGCTTGTAGTTCGAGCCGCAGACTTTACCATTATCACAAAACAGCTCTACAAGTTAGGACCTGATGAAGTGCTGTGAAGATGTGTATTAGAAGATGAGAAGCAATTTATATTAGCTGATGTGCATCCAGGAGTCACAGGAGGTCATTATGAAGGAATGGCTACTGCACAGAAGATATTGCGCGCAGGGCAATGGTGGCCCACATTTTATAAAGACTCCAAAGAATATTTCCAGAACTGCGATGTCTTTTAGAGGATAGGGAAACCGTCAAGAAGATATGAAATGCTGTTGAACCCTCAGCTGACCTTGCAGGCATTCAAGAAATGGGCAATTGATTTTGTGGGACCTATTAACCCACCGGGAAAAAGAATTGGTGCAAGGTACATTATTATAGCAACTGATTACCTCACCAGATGGGCAGAAGCAAAACCATTCAAAGACTATAGCGCAACTACAACTGTGCAATTTATTTTTGAGAACATCCTTACACGATTTGGATGCCCAAAAATTTTGATGAGTGATCAAGGCACCCATTTTCTAAACAGAACTATTGAAGCTTTGACTGAAGAGTTCTACATCCATCATCAGCGCAGTACGCCTTATCACCCATAAGCGAATGGCACTGTTGAAGCATTTAATAAAGTACTTGAGAATGTGCTAACCAAGATATGCAATGTAAACCGTGATGACTGGGACCTGCACATTCCATTTGTATTATGGGCATACATAACAACATGTAAGAAATTAACTGGACATACACCTTTCAGATTGGAATACAGACAAGAAGCAATAATGCCAATGGAGTACATTATACCCAGCTTGAGAATAGTTGCATTAACAGGGATGGAAGATCGTGTAGCACTAGAAGAAATGTTGTTACACTTGGTTGGGTTGGAAGAAGAGCGCTTCATCGCGGGATTACACAAACAAGTGCAGAAAGAACGAGAAAAAGCATGGCATGATCGCCACATCAAGAATAAGTCTTTTCAGGTAGGCAATCTAGTCCTACTATATGATAGTAAATTCATGAAGTTTCCTGGAAAATTTAAAATGCATTGGCTAGGACCATATACTGTAATAGATGTTACTAATGGTGGCACAGTATAGTTAGCTACTTTAGCCAGTGATACACTGCCCAATTTGATAAATGGAAGAAGACCAAAGCTTTACCACGACAGTCCTGCTTCACAACATCCAGTATGACCATAAAGAAGGAAAAGTTTCTAGGTGCCAAATATAGTCGGAATTGGGCACTAGAAAGTATGTACATATACTTGTAGAGATTGATCTATACAGCACGCAACGTTGATAAAATAAAATAAAAAAAATTACATACCATGAAATCACTGTGTAGAACCAAAGATTTCCTACAGCGCAGTTCAATGCAAGGCTCCAGAAAATAGCCATTATAGTGTCAGTTGGGAATATATCCATTATACAATAGTTTCCTACCGACCGCTCGGGCATTTAAAGCACAGATAGCCGTTCTGAGCACAATTTTGAAAGACAAGACACAAGAAGCGGCCGAATTTCGATAACGAATACCACCATTCAATGCATATCTATCCATTCAAGGGAGTGGAGGAGGGTCCGCTGCACCTATAAATAACACTGCATATCGTCTCGCGGGCGTATCAAACACTTAGAATTTTCTGCAAAAACATCTGTCTAAGTTAGTTTTCGTAAGTCGTCTACAACCATTGAAAGTGTTTTCATGTATAAGAGATTTTCATTTGAAGAAGAGTTCACGGTTGAAGAGACTGTGAGGTTGTTCCAACACGGAGGAAGTGATGAATTAATGAGAACCCCAAACAAGAAAATCGTTACATAATCAGAAAAAAATCCAAGAAGATCAGCAAGACATGGCCCCTCAATGCAAGACAAGGACAAAGAGAAGAAGGAAAAGGCAATTCAAGAGAGTTTAAACCAGAACCTGACTACACTGCAAGGGATATCCCAAAAATTTGATGAAGTCAGCAGAAGATTACCCTTGCACCATGAGTCAGTAGATTAAAAAGGGTCCACGGGGACTTCAGAACAACAAATAACAGTTCCCGCGAGGTCCCGTATTGTCCATTTGCAGCCACTATCTATCAGGTTTCCCTTACAAGATCAAGCAATGCTAGATACAAAGAGCGTAGCACGCATGGAGCTTGATCTTTCAAGCATACCATTTCCAGGACTACATTACTTACAGACGCAAGTCATTGAAGAAATGCATGATAGAACCATAGAAGTGCTGAAAGGACAGGCAAAGTTGTAAAGGAAACTCAAGGAAGATAGCTCAGGAAGAATTACAAGATGAAAGAGATCATCGACTGATATTGGAGAACGCGATCACTGCCGTTGCATATAATATAAATGAATTTGAATTACAAACAGAACCAACAGATACTATTGTCAAAATTGGCGATTTGGTCAATAGCCTAAAGTTTGAGAAGGAAGACATGGATATTCTCCATGAATATGAAATTGCTACCCTGAAATCACAGATCAATCCATAGACTCCACTAGATGAATAGCAGTTGAGACAGGGAGTAGTGAAGGCCACGACACATAATATTGCTATCGAAGTGACTAAGTACCAAAGTCTACTGGAAGCAGCATTGAAGGCATTTAATGCCCTTGAAGAAGACCGACAATTGCTCGAAGTAAAGATAGAAGTGAAAGAAAAACAAGAAGCACTAAAGAAGATGGGTGAGGAGGCTAAGGCATTACCAGCAAGGGAGAAACTCCAAAAATACAGAGAAATCAACACCCTAAAGAAAGAAGTTAAAGCTTTGCGAGAGAAGGAGACAGAAATGGGCGATAAGTCACAGCCATTATTAGAGGACACTGACACGATCTCGCAGGAGATCAAAGAAAAGTTAAAGGAGCTAAACCGGAATCAAGAGCAGGTGGAAGGCTAGATCGGCCAGGAGATAACACTTGCGATGGTGGAAACAGTTGGGCAAATTGAACAAGATACAAAGGCCATGGTAGAAAAGCTGACTCACACATTCAAGGAGTTCGCTACAAAACTCATCCCACAATCAGCAGAAGACCTTCAAGGGGTTCCAGGTGGCTCGGCGGCGAGCCACATGCAAGTGTTAGGGGCCTATTGGGCCTGGCCCAGATGGGGCATTTTTTAACAGTAGAATTTTGAGAACTGCGAAGCTAAGCGAAGTTAAGTTTGAACAATTTTGGGATAAGTTTTGGTATGCTGCGAAGTTGTGCACAACATAGTGTCGAAGGAGCTGCAAGGTCGATGCTGTGAGGAGTACAGCGCCGTGTTGTGCCACATCAACGGAGATCCAACTAAGCAGAACATCGACGAATGAAGGCAGTTATTTCGGTTAGGTCATAGAATACCTAATTTTGGCAAAGATCATCGATAACTACTAAGCAGTGGTGTTAACACCCAAAAAATGCTCACTAGCTCATTTCCCTATTCACATGACCCATTTGTCCACTTTTTCACCATTTGAGCCTCTGAAGCCAACAAAAGGTCACCAAAAGGCCTTAATACCCCCCTTTTTCCACTCAAAATGAGTATTTTTCCTAAAAGATCATAAAAAACCCTAAAAAAGGGTCCAAAATTCCCAAAATATTAAAAAGGAAATAAAAATAATAAAAATATTCAAAAAAGGAAAAAGGAGGGAAAAGGTACCTAAACCATGTTGGTCAAAACCATTGGTTTCCACAAAACCACAATGGTATTCCCCACCACCAAAACCTATAAAAAGGTGGTAGGGGCTCCTCATTTCCCATCCATCCATCTTCCTATCCTCATGCTGCCAAAATCTCCCTTGAGCTTTTGGCCATTGTAGCAACCTTGGAGAAAGGACCCTTTGGAGTTTGGAGCTTCTCAACTATCTTCATCACTTGGAGGTATTATTATTGCAAACACTTGCTTGCCCCCATTTTCAATACAAAATTTTTGTTTCTATTTTCTTGTTCTTGTTTTTTAATTCAAAAAATTATTATGATATTCACATGCTAGTTTAGTTTAGATTTAGATTTAGTTTATTGTTTTTGCTTGATATTGAAACTGCTGCTACTAGTTAGCAGGTGCCCATAGCACTAAGCTTAGTTGCAAAACCAAGCCAACAGTTTTTGGCGACTTCGCTGCTTTCGAATCTTTAGATCTCACTTTTGCTTTAGATCTTAGTTTTTGATTTTATTAGTTAGTTCAATTCATAGATCTGCCACCCTAGACAGCAGATCCATTGCTGTTCTAGATCTTGGTCCATTTCATTGCCATTTATAGCCCAAAATTTTCAATTTTCGGGTTTGTTTTTCGGCATCCGTATACGGCTTTCGCCTCGCGGCTTTTTTCCCAACAGTCACGCGGCTCATCGCGACTGCGCGACTCTTTTCTGCGCAGTTCACTGCGGCTTCGCGGCCAATTAGCGCGCTGCACATCGCGGCTTCGCGGACCTTTTCTGCGCTGCACATCGCGACTGTGTGATGAAATCCTGCGCTGCACATCGCGGCTTTGAGGCTGAAACCCGTGCTGCCCATCGCGACTATGCGACAGAAACCCGCGCGGTCCATCGCGGTTGTTCTGTCAAAACCCGCGATGCCAATTTTTTCCATTCGGCCAATCCGTTTAAAAAATTAATTTTTTACTGTATTTTCTGCCCACATAGCACATTTTACAGTACTAAAATTCCAGCTTTGTTTACAGCCATAGGAAAATTTTACTATTTAGAATGCACCTTTGCAAAAGTCTTTTTAAAAATTTTCAGAAATTGAAAGAAGGATTTATTTGCATTTTATCTAGATTAAAATTTTGTTGTTTACTTCTTTGATATTTTTCCCATAGCAAATTTTTAAAAGAAATCCATTTATTTCTTAAAGAAGTTATATTATTTTCTTTCCTATTTCAAAAGATCCTTTGTTTTTTGAATAGTCTTTGCAAAGCATTTAATTTCCATTTATTGAAAAAGTCATATTATTTGCTTTTCTATTTCAAAAAATCCTTTGCTTTTTGAATACTTAGCATTTACTTTTTCAATTTCAGTTTAAAATACCACACGTGCACCCACTCAAACACATAATTTAAACTGAGCCTTAAAACTTACCCTAACTTCAACCCACTTTTAACCCCACTTGGGGAACATTAAAAGAACTTTGTAGCTAGGTAGTATTGAGGGGATAGGTGTTCCAATAACACCCCTCAGTTATTACATTTGAGACATAGCTGTTGTCCATTAGGGAACCAAAATATCCTAGTATTTATTGGCACGGTCATAACTAGTTTATCGGAAGGCCTCTCCCCTAGGAGGGTTGAAGTCGCGAGGATGGTTCCGGAAGCCTGAGTGGAATACCGAAATCCATTCAGTAACCGAAGGCCTACCATTCGCAGTTCTTGGGATATCCCTGTATGGGGGTATTGCGGTAAAAGGACCAAATGACAGATTTACCTTTTCTAGACGTGTCATGAACGGAGTATCCTAGTTGCCATTCTTTAGGATTGATTACCCGGTGTCCCTCCCGGTAGGGGGATATCTAGCCGTTGTCTCAACACTCAATATTGTCTGACTTGGATTTGATCACCTTGCAGAGAATATCGTTTGTTGATTCACAATACTTTTAGTTAGGTGTTTGCATGATACAATCCACCTTTGGTCTAGTAGAACCTATTTTTTCTAGAAGCTGTTTGCATGTTGGTACTTTGACCATTTTTTGCATCCCTCCACTTATTATAGCATAGTTGCTATAATAAGTGCTTTTTGAGGTTGATTTTTTGGCCTGAGAGCCTTCATTTTCACTCCCCTTCTTGTACCCTTGGTTGCATTAGGGTTTTTATTTTTTTATACATTACCACCTTACACTAAACAATTTTTTACACAAACTTATTTCTCACCATTGAGAATTTTAGACGCTCTCGTCGTCTTCAGGGCGAACTCCCAGAGTTCAGTCTACTTGGCTCTCCATGTCACTGACGTAGAGCCTTATACCTTGACTCGACACATCGTCGGTCAACCATACAGTCATCCGATTCTGACACGCCTCACTTCACTTCTGATTCTGAGGAAGAATCCGAAAACCCTACCGAATTACTCCCAACCAACCTCATGGCTGGAACACAATTCGACCCACTTTTTACCAGCACCATAGGAGATACATCCACAGATCCTTCTACTGCGGTGCCATCCATGGCAACCACCCCCCCCCTAGGTATTCCTAATATGGCAGACACTCCACCTTTAGGAATGCCCAACACAGGGCCACCTCCTGTTATAGGAATTCCCAACACAGGTCCACCACCTGTTATGGGTATTCCTAACATAGGGGTCACACCCCCTCTGATTACCACAACCCAGATTCCAGGAATCACCACTACTATTCCTAACCCTAGTGTAACCCATGTTGCACTTGGAAACGCTGGTCCATACCAAACCACAACTATTGGAGGACACATACCTTCAATACCTAGCATACCCTTAGGCACTACTGGACCCCCACATCATACCACCATGACTAGTCATGTCCCAGTCACTACGCCACATTCATCTGCTAGCTTACCGTACATGGCGAGTCTGAACTTACCAGACTTAGCCAGGCTCACCAATGACCCTATCAGAAATGACCCTACGTGGCCTCATATGCCCACCAAACTCCCCTCCAACATCCCTAAGTTTGAGGGAAAGGCAGGTGACGACCCCCAGAACCATATTATGTCCTTCCATCTATGGTGTTCCTCCAACTCCATAGTGGACAACTCTGTCCGCCTCCGTCTGTTACAGTGCACCTTCACTGGCTCTGCAGCTAAGTGGTATATCGAGCAACCCCATGGGACCCATGCCACCTTTATCTCCCTTGCCTCGACCTTCCTACAGTTCTTTCAGCTACCTGTCCACTATGATGCGGGAGTCGAGATCCTACTGTCTTGTAGACAAAACACGGCCACCCACATCACTGACCACATTCATGAGTGGCGTCGACACCGAAGCCTCTGCAAAATCAAGTTAGATGACCGTATCTTCTTAGATTGGTTTCTAGAATCCCTCCTCCCACTCATTGCGAAGGATGTGGCATCCGAACGACCCCAGTCTGAAGAAGAGGCCATCCTCAAATCCCAACATTTTGACCTCATTTACGCCCAATCGGGTTATCTATATACCATTATACCAGACGCCCCTCGGGGCGAGTCATCCCAACATGATGCGCCAAGGGCATCCAATTCCGCAGATGGTATCATTGGTCATATGGCCTCACATCCCCAACCCTTTTCTATTGCACATCCTAGCCAGGGTCTCGACCTTTCGCGGGCTACATCTCAAACTGGAGCAACCAATTCATATGCTCCCATTGCACATCACCACCATACCCATGGACCTTCATGTCCACCTCAGTGCTTTGGTCATGCACCACCCGCATACAACCCTCCAGCCGCACCTCAACCAATGTACTACCCACAGCTAGCTGCGACAGCTAACCCAACACCTCCAATAGCTCAGGATTACCAACAACCCAAGCAGGTAACTGGTCCACTTCCAGCCCCACCGGCTTATTATCCACCACAACCTGCTCCCGCACCTGCGATGAACCAAAATCCTCCCACTGCTCAAGGGCAAGTGTACACATAGCGCAACCAGCCCCAGCACCAAAACAACCAGCGCAACCAGGGTGGGAAACCGAACCATGGAAGAGGACGTAACCGCGGTAACAACCAACAACAACACCAAGGTCCTCCACCTCCCAATTCTCTGCATAATAACAATGCTGCTCCTCCCAACCAGAATCCGGATCGTAATCCTAGGCAGCCTAAAAAAAATAACCTTAGAACAAACCATCCTTGTTCTATTTGCAGTGTCTATGTCCATTACACACATGCTTTCCCACATTTGGAGCGAGCTCTGCAACTCTGGACTGACGATGCCCATCGTCAAGGGCAAGCGGCTCCTCAGCCGCCACCCAACCCTCCACCACCTCAACATCAACCTCTGGTGCTGCAAAATCCCTTTCCAACCCAAGGCATAGTGAACACTCAGCCGTTAGCTCCCCCTCAGAACAACACGCCACCACAACAAATCACTTATGCCGCTCCTGATCAACCCATGTTCGATTCAGGTACTCACCACTTGTCGATGATGTCAACCGCCGATTCCAACCTCCAAACCCGTCGAAACCAATATGGCTCCACCTCTGAAGCCCCTCCCGCCGACAAGAACACTAACGTTAATCCCACAGATCAAACGTTACATATACCTCCGGCTCCACTTGATGGCACTTCCAAAGCACCTCGCTTCCTACTTTGTCTCATCAATAATAACCCCAATGCTCTCGCTGCGTCATATTACAACATTGTAGATGACTTATCCCAATCTCCTATAGCCATGTCTGCTTTAGAAGTCTTAAAAAACTGTCCTTCGCAGCGCAAGACTTTGCTCTCTACCATTGGCGCTATTGACCCCAATGATTCACAACTGATCGCATTCGATTAAGACCAGTCCGAACCACGCTTGCCATCCACTTTAGCATTCCAAGTTTCCGTTTCCGTTCGGAATCTTGTCATCCATCGGTGCATTATCGATGAAGGTGCCTCTACATGCGTTATGTCCACATTTGTTTGGCAGAAGTTGGGATCCCCTACTCTCCAGCAGTCCACAACTGCGTTGCGAGCCTATGACGGCCGTTCGGCACAACCCCAAGGTCTCTTAGCTAATGTCCCCGTCCAGCTAGCGAGTAAAACCGTGCTCATTGACATTGAGGTCATCAATGCCCAACTTGACTATAACCTTTTACTTGGCCACAACTACATGTATGCCATGCGGGCTGTTGCCTCATCCATTTTTCGTACCATGTAGTTCCCCCATGAGGGACGCGTGGTCAAGGTTGACCAACTCACCTATTATGATCCCAAGGCCCCCGCTGCACCTGAAAATGTTCTCCCCATGGTTGAACAACCTATTTGTGGTGCAACTACCTCGTTTGTTTCCTCTGTGGGACCCGGACTTTACTCCGAGGTGCCGATGACTTCTACATTCCAATCTATTCCACCACCGTCACCAGAGACCCACGTCGCTGACCTCTGTACTCTTTCATAGAATACACAAACACCCAACAATCAGCCACCCTTGTTCCCTAAACCACCATTGGTCCCTAGTCACATCGGTGTTACACCCATCCACACAATCCCCTTTCTATTTCCTCCCTCAGGTGTAGTAAGCGCTCCGGTTATGGCTACCCTTAGTCTACCTGGGTTAACATTGGGATTACCCGTGTGGTATATTTCGCCTCCCGTTCCCCCGCCGACACCAAATTGCATTTTGCAACCGGTGCAACCCATTGTTACTTCTACTCAACCACCTCCCGGTATCACTACTCCTTCATCATCGACGAATCCCCCTCCACTCATCAGGCCCACTGGGGGCAGAGACCCACAACCATACACTGCGGTACCCCCACCCAAGGCAGTTAAACCTCCCCCCGTGTTCTGTGCTCCTCCTAAATGCTCGTTGTGTGATGAGTTAGGCCATCCAACCCATCAGTGTCCACAGTTACCTGCATTACAGGAACACATGCAAATGCTTGACGACGACCCCAACATCCCGGTTGTCAAACTCGACCCAAATCCCAAGCCTCGTGATAAGTCACTGCGCACCAACCACCCTTGTGCCATATGCGGTGTTTATGGTCACTACTCACATCACTGTCCTGATATCCCAGATTACAGAGTAGCATTGTATGAATTGAATAACGTCGACTTAGAAATATCTCCTCCCCTCATCGAGGAGATCTACCCTCCTGTATCATCCTCATCCGGAGAGATTAACACCATTTATATGATCTCTTCGACTACCACTTTCAAACCAGAACCCCTTGATTTATGGTCTAACTACTTCCATACTGATGAACAAATTTTGGAAACACTCACTGCACCCGACTACCCTTGGGACGATATGCATCATCGCTCATACTTCCTTCCAGAGGCGTCTACATCCACAGCATCTAACCAGTTGTTGGTAGAATCGAAATATTTCATACCCACTAAGGTCGATTGGTTCAAAGACCCCATCCCAGCACCGGATGCCTTCGAAGAAGGGAACATGTCGAACATTTCCCCCATTATACAAATTGATATTTCCACCACACCGGGAAAACCTGAGCTCATCTCACTAGGCGCATCTTGCACTCAAGCGGAAACTCAGGCATATAAAAAGCTTTTTCAAGAATTTCGTGATGTCTTTGCCTGGTCCTATATCGAAATGCCTGGTCTTGACCCCGCCATTATAGAACACCACATTGACACATGGCTTGATGTCCCCCCCGTTCGTCAGAAACAGCGACCCATTCATCCCTGTTAAAGCCGAGGTTGAGAAACTTCGCAAAGCAGGATTCATTTATCCTATTGCTTATACCACATGGGTTTCAAACCCCGTTCCCGTCAACAAAAAACAAGGCACCCTTAGAGTATGCACTAACTTCCGTGATTTAAACCGCGCTTGTCCCAAAGACAATTTCCCCACGCCATTCATTGACCAAGTCATTGATGCTTGTGCGGGACATGAAGTCCTATCTTTCATGGATGGTTTTTCCGGATACAACCAGATTCAGATTCGTAAGGAGGATCAGTATAAGACTGCATTTACTACCCCATGGGGCACCTTCGCCTATCGTGTCATGCCTTTCGGCCTCAAAAATGCTGGTGCCACCTTCCAGCGGGCCATGACCTATTATTTTCATGACTTGGTCCATATCTTGCTGGTCTATCTTGATGACCTTACAGCTTGTTCCCGGAAATGATCAAACCACCTTAACGACCTCTGGCAAGTTTTCCTACGTTGTCGCAAATATAAAATCCGCTTGAACCCACACAAGTGTGTCTTTTGCATTCCTGCAGGCCGTTTGTTGGGTTTCATTGTTTCCCAGGATGGAATTACTGTTAATCCCCTGAAAGTCAAAGCCATCTTAGACCTTCCCTCTCCGTGCACACTTCGGCAACTCCAGAGTTTGCAGGGGCGGTCCAATTTCCTTCGTCGCTTTGTGCCTGATTACGCCACCAAAGTTCACGGATTCTTACGCCTACTTCGCACCCACATACCCTTTGTTTGGGATGAGCAAGCAGACACTACATTCGAAGCCCTCAAGAAAGCTCTCACACAAGCCCCCTTGATCTCCCCTCCAGATTTCTCTTAGGACTTCATCCTTTACGTCTCGGCATCTGAACATGCCGTGTCCCGAGTCTTGGTTCAAGAAGATGCCTCTCACCAAGAACATGTCATTTATTACGTCAGCCAGACCTTGTCTGGCCCACCCCTACGTTACCCATACGAGGAAAGATTAGCCCTAGTTGTAGTCTTTTCCGTCCAAAAATTGCGACACTACATTATGCTCGGTCATACCACGGTCGTCGCCGACTCCAACCCTATGGTCTATCTCCTAAACCGGCGGCTCCTACAAGGCCGTGTTGCTAAATGGGTCATTATCCTCCAGGAATATGACCTCACTTTCAAAACTCCCAAGAACACCAAAGCCTCTCTCTTGCCCATCTGATCACTGACCTCCCATCCTCTTCGTCATCACCTGCTATCCAAACGGATCTGATTGACGATCACATCTTCATTATTTCGTCTGACGACCCATGGTACGGTGACCTCCTAATTTACCTCCGCACGCAAAAATTTCGACCCCACATCGATCGTGACGGACGTCGTCGTATACGTCACCATGCCCCCCGATACCTCTTGTTAGGGGATGTGCTTTATCGACGCGGCATTGATACCATCCTACGACGTTGCCTATCCCATAGTGAGGCAGAACAAGTCCTCAATGATTGTCATAGCGGTGCCTGCAGAGGCCATTTCTCCAGCATGGCCACCACCCAAAAGATCATTCGTGCAGGTTACTTTTGGCCGTCATTATTTACTGATTGCATCACCGTAGTCAAACATTGCCAACATTGTCAAATTTTTTCCCCCAAAGCAAGAACCCCACCCGCCCCCCCTTCATCCAGTCGTTACTGCCGGACCATTCTGCAAATGGGCCATTGACTTCCTTGATTGCAATCCCATGTCAGCCAACGGTCACAAACATATTATTGTGGCCGTAGATTATTTCACCAAGTGGGCGGAGGCCATGCCAACTTACAATTGCACAGCCGACACCGCAGCACGGTTCTTTCTCAACCACGTTATCGCACGTTTTGGAGTGCCAAAGCAACTTGTCTCAGACCACGGCTCTCACTTCGAAGACGCTGTCTGGAAAGAACTATCAACCTTACTGAAATTTGAACACCATTTCTCCTCTGGATACTACCCCTAAGGAAATGGCCAAGTCGAAGCGATAAATAAAATTTTGAAAACCATCCTCCAGCGCACTGTAGACAAACACAAGTCAAATTGGCACCACATGCTCTTCCAAGCACTATGGGCATACCGCACATCAACTAAAACCGCCACTGGTTTTACCCCTTTCCACTTAGTTCACGGTGTCGAATCCGTCCTCCCCATTGAGTGCCAGATTCCAACCCTACATATGGCCATTGAACTCCTACCGGACACTACCCCGATCGAGAAACGCTTACTACTCCTGGAGCAGGCCGATGAAGATCGGCGCACAGCCCTTCAAAACATGGAAGCAGCCAAGAACCGATCCAAATTGAATTATGATAAACATGTCCACCCAAGAACTTTTTCTGAAGGGGACCTTGTCCTCGCCTACGATCAGGCTCATGACAAAACTGGGAAAGGAAAGTTTGTGTCCATGTGGCAAGGCCCATATATTATACACACCTGCCTCGGACAGGGGGCATACATTCTGACCGATTCGGAAGGCAACCCCCTCCGCAACCCACACAACGGGTTGTACCTCAAACGATTTTACCCATAGTAAACCGGATGGACACCACCGTCCATTGTAGAACTTCATGACAGTTCTTTCCTTTTCCTGTTTTCACCAGGTCCATTTTTTGACAATTTTTTCACACCCTCGTTGCCTCGATTTTGCGTGCCACATCGACCGTCGTCCGTTTTTGACAATCCTTATATCGTCGGATTCAGTTTTCCGTGCTCGTGATGATGCTTGAG